>JAVYIG010001426.1:0-338441 GCA_035222895.1 Strongylocentrotus droebachiensis
AGCACCATATATACTACAGTCTGCCCAAGCAAAACGTAATGTGATGAAGCATAATGCATCTATATAGGCATATGCGCATAGTATCTTCGTGGGGGGGGGGGAGTGGGAGGGGTGCTCACTTTACTCGGCAGAATATCAAAAGTCAGGTACCCCCTCCTCCCCCCCCCCTTTACACGATGCCCGTACCCCTGCGTATAGGTATATGTGCATTTTGTTTCTTTTTCGGCGGAGGGGGGGGGGGGGGGGGGGGTACGTCTCTTGCCCGCGTAACAAGCTGTATAAAGAAACCTTGTTATAAAGGAATCTATTTCAACATAATACCATTAATGAAAAGAACCATTCATTAGATGTTGTAAATAGATATTAGTTTTGGTTCACTAATTTGTATTATTAGTGTTTCGAATATCCTTGTAAATATTGCATTTACAAAGAGCCCCCCCCCCCCCCCCCTCTCTCTTTCTCTCCCTTCTCTCATTTCTTCTTCATTTTTTCCTTCATTTTTTCCTTCTTATTTTTCTTCTTCTACTTCTTCTTTTCCTCATCCTCCTCCTCCTCTTGCTCCTCTTTCTTCTTCTTCTCCTCCTCGCCTTTTTCTTCTTTTTTTTCCTCCTCCTTCTTCTTCTTTCTCCATTCTTCTTCTTCTTCTTCTTCTTCTTCTTCTTCTTCTTCCTTTTCTTCTTCTTCTTCTTCTTTCTTCTGATGTTCGCCATTCTGATTAGGGAGCACGTAACACTTGCAGCTATACTCCACAGTGCAGATGAGATAATAATAATAATTTTTAAAAAACAGTGCTCATAAAGCGCATACCACCAAAATCTCTAAGCGCTATAACAAAGAAAATACAATGATAAACAATTACATATTAAACAAAACAAAAGGAAAATGCAAATAAACCTACAAATTACCATACACATTAAATATACATCAAAATGAATGTGGACAGAGTAAGTTAATCATCAAAATCATCTTTGCATAAAAGTTGTTACGAAGATTAAGGTTTAACTTGATTAAAATGTACTTTGATAATACGTCCAGTATTATGTGCGTTGTGTTGGCATCAGTAACTGGAAAATAACGATGTTTTATCGGGAGAAACTTTCAAAGTCGATATGAATTTGTGTTTGCCTTCTCATAGCAAATCAAATTTTGGTGGACAGAAATCGAACTGATAAAATGCCAAACGCGAACCGCTCTCTACACATGTCAGTTATAGCAGCAACACCAACAGTAGCAACAATAACAATACCAAATACAACTAATATAACTAGAAGTAAGCAGCTAAATATATCAGTTCTACTAGCTTTAAGTTCGATGTATTTTTCTTTACACACTGTATAGGACGATTATGTTATTATGTTATTACCATGTGGTGAATTTTTTTTTTTTTAATAATTGTTTTACTTGATGCTTGTCCAAGCTATATACGTTCATAATAGGCTACTTAAAAAGGAATCAGTACACGTTCTATTCTTCACCCTTTCATATATGATATGAGATTGAGTTCCATTTTTTTCATGATAGAAATATTAAGTATGACAAAGTCAATTTCCTAACTGAATGTGAGGAGTCCAAAACATGATCTAATATTACAATTCCCTCGTCATATGCATTAAAAGTATTTTTTTAAAAACCAAAATCATGCTATACTCCGAGCGGGCATTCATGCTGCCTCACTTTTCGCTTTGCCAATAATCACATTTCAATAGAATACAGCATGCATGCTGCCTGGCTTTTTTTGTTGTCTTTCTTTGTTGTCACTAATCATATTTCAACGATAAACAGCTGGAAGCGATCGATTCTGTATCCCGCGGTATCAATGTTTGAGGATGTGGATTGAAATCGATAGTGTAACAAACATGGCTGCATTATCCAAATTCATGAAATGCATTATATCCGATATCAGCTCCTCTATCCCCCAAAACACGGGATTAATTTTGATGGGCTGACAAACACAGTCCACTACAAGTGTATTGACAGTTGACACTGATACTGGTAAATTGATTATGGTTAGATAGTTTGTTCTTACGAAGGGTTTTTAATTGGCCTTGATTTCTTGGTGATTCGCTCTCGGCCGATTCAAATCTGGTATTAAATCTCACGCTGCGTTTCACTGGACAAGCCGAGATTTTTCACTCCGTAATTTCTTTAAATAAACAGCAAACGTGACCCAGAATGAGCTTAATTTGATTTGATTTGTTTCAGAGGCGGCGGAGCCGGGGGGGGGGGGGGCAGGGGGGGGGCACAGTGCCCCCCCACTTTTTCAAGTACCCAAAAAGTGCCCCTTTTTCCATGGGAAAAGTGCCCCTTCAACTTTGTAAGAAGCGCCCCTTTTTACATAAAAAGTGCCCCTATTACTTTGATATGTGCCCCTGTTAATTTGTAAAAGTGCCCCCTCTCCTTTTCACCTCTGATATGTGCCCCTTTTATTTTGACACGTACCTCTTTTCCCAGACAAGTACCCAGTTTCCTTTGCAATAAATGTCTATTTTCCCTTCTCATAAGTGCCTCTTTTCGGAAACGAGAAGCGCCCCTTTTCACTTTTGTTAAGCGCCTCCTTCACCTCTGATAATTGCCCTATTCAAATCTTAGAGGTGCCCCTTTTACTTTGACAATTGCCCCTTTTCCTTTGTAAGAAGTGCCCCTTTCCCTTTTAATAACTACCTCTTTTTATCTCGGATAAGCGCACCTTATATTTTCACATGTGCCCCCTTTCCTTTCTAATAAGTGCCCCTTTTCCTTCTGATAAGTGCCCCATTTAACAAAGAGCCCTTCGCCTTTTCATAAATGCCCCTTGTCACCTATGAAAATAGTCCTTTTTCATTCTAGTGCTCCTTTTCATGTCTGGTAAATGACCCTATTCAATTCTGAGAGACAATCAATTTATTTTTACAAGTGCCCCCTTTTCCTCCTGATAAGTGCTCTTTTCATCTCTAATAACACCCCTTTTATTTTGACACGTGCCCCTTTTCCTTCCTAATAGATGCTCTTTTTCCTTCGTAATTTCCGCGTTTCATAAAAGCCCCTTTTCACCTCCAATAAATGCCCCTATCAAAATCTGATCGGTGCTCCTTTTCTTTTAACAAATGCACATTTCCCTTTATTATCAGCGCCCCTTTTTCATTCTCATAAGTGCCTCTTTCATATATGGTGTTTGCCCCTTTTCAGGTGCGATAAGTGCCCCTTTTCACTTCTGAAAATTGACCTTTTTTAACAATGATACGTGCCCCTTTTCTTTTATGAGGAACCTATCCCTTTTTCATAAATGCCCTTATCAAAATCTGATGGTTGCCTCTTTTCCGTCGACAAATGCCCAATTTCCATTCTCAAAAGTGCCTTTTCATCCCTGGTGAGTGCCTCATTTTCACCTCTGATCATAACCCTTTGTACTTTCGCACGTGCTCCTTTTATTTTCTAATAAGTGTCTTATCCCTTCGATAAGTGTCCCCTTTTCCTCTCATCATTAAACGTGCCCCTAATTTCAAGCGACTAAGAGCAATATCTCCCAAAGCTCGCTCGCTACGCTCGCTCACATTTATAGATGTTATAATTATGTTACTTATCAAAGGTCTTTTCAGTTTGCTGTTATGAAAATGTGCTTATTTATAACCCTATGAGGATTGTTTTTTTCCTCTTTATAAGATGCAGTTTTCGCACTGTGACCTCACAAATCTTATATTTTTCCTCGCTCGCAACTGATTTTTTTTCGACCATCACACCCAACTGCAAGGTATGATGCTTTAAAAAGCAATATTTTATACGATGTATAAAGAGAAACAAATATTGAAATCATCCCTGATAATGTAATCAAATTTTAGGGGTATATACCAATGTCTAAAAATTGTTTATTTTCGCCTTGAGATTTCCCTTTGTAGGTGCCCTTTTTCCCAGGAAGTGCCCTTTTTTGTTGGTGCCCCCCCCCCCCCACTTTGGAAGTCGCTCCGCCGCCTCTGATTTGTTTCTCATTCGCTCTCTCTTTAAAACTATCGTAAAGTAGATCACTGATCCCATTTCTAGTGTTGCATAACATAGTCATTAGCTTCGTCTGTGAAATAAAAATGATGAATTATTACTGGTAGTATATATAATAGTTTCTATTCAAAAGATTTACAACAAGATAATTCACAATCACATTCATTAGGTCTCTGATATGCATCAGTCACAGAAAATTAGTCACTGGTAAGCATAGCAACGATCAATCTATGACATGTATAGTTCAAATCTTAGAGTGGTTGAAGGATAATTTTATTCATTCCGTTTTTTCCAATAATTTGTTTAAATCCGATTTTAAAAAGAGTGGGGTATTACTCCCGATACAATTTCAATGTGAAACGAAATTAACATCAACTTGCTCTGGCGACAATAATGATTGTATCAGGCTTTACTTGGTAAAGTATATAGGGTAATAGATGCCATTAATTATAATTATACATTTAGTTTTAATTCATATTCTGTGAAAATGACTATGTCGGCCATAAATAGGAACACATTTCGACGTGAAATGAAATAGAACTGGAGATACCAATCGTTTTATAAGAGTTTATGTATGTCTACGTCGTCAAGCAAAGCATTGAATACTAAGTTGTTATTTTCCACTATTATCGATTTTCATATCTTAAGTTTCTTCTATATGTTTTTCCAACGGTGTTGGATATGATTGGAAACTGACAGTCCTTATTGCCAACTTGAGACGGTAAACCTTTGAAAAATGCAAAAAAATCGAGAAAAAGAAATAAGGTTCAAGAAAATGTAACTTTTATAATGGTCTATTAATCCCTCTATCCCCCCTCTACCGCCTCTCTCTCCCTCTCTCTCTCTCTCTCTCTCTCTCTCTCTCTCTCTCTCTCTCTATCTCTCTCTCTCTCTCTCTCTCTTTCCATCAAGAATCTCGTTTCATTTCGAAGGCCATTAGTCATGAAGTGCACAAAGCAATTTCATGCATTGGGATTTCGAGAGCATGAAGTGAAGCAGTGAAGATGAAATGGATAAGAACAGGGATGGGGCATCATGAATATATAAGATTCCGGGATAAGAATATGAAAATCAATTTCCATAAGCAAGACCATTTAAAGTGGAAAATGTGGGGGACAAACGTGCAGAACCAACTAAGCAGAAGGAGACCCCTGCATAAGTTGGGAGAGAGAGAATAGTGGGAGGGAGCAGAGGGGGAGGAGGGGCATTGGGAAGGGGGTGGAGAGAAGAAGGTAGTACGAATGGGGTAAATACAATCAAACCTGCTTTAGTGACGAGCTGTTTACAAAGACCAACTGTCTACAAAGACCATATATTTTGTTTCCCTTGAAAAATGGTTTCTCATTATAGACAGGTTTCACTGTATATGATGAGAGAATTGGGACGTAGAATATGTATATAGTGAATATTTTCGAGAGAAAATCATATTATCAATTAGAATGCCAACTAATAAAGATTTAGCATTCGAACAACATACAGAACCGTGTGCGCAAGAAGATAGACAGCTTCGCAACAAAAACACAACAAAAGAGAATGTGGGAATTGAAATTAATTGATGGAGAGAGAGAGAGAGAGGGAGATAGAGAGAGAGAGAGAGAGAGAGAGAGAGACAGACAGAGAGAGACAGACAGAGAGAGCAAGAAAGGAGGAAAAGAGAGAAAAAAAACAAGTCAGAGAGAGCAAGAAATGAGAAAAAGAAAGAGAGAGAGAGAGAGAGAGAGAGAAAGAGAGTGAGAGAGGGATAAAAATAATCCTGAATAAAATTATAAAAATAAGAAAAATTTGGCACAATATAGGGGCAGACAGGAAAAGACGAGTGTTCAGCAAAGACAACGTGGAGACGGAGAGAGAGGGGGAGAAAGAGAAAGAGAGATATAAAAAAAAAAAAAAGAAAAAGAAAGAGTAGGGCAAGTAATGTGAATGAGTAAAACTACAAAACACACACAAAAAATATTAAAGGCAATAATGATATGAAAATGAGTAAAACAGGAACATTGGCGCAATGATGAAATACTCCATGCAGAGGCCATGGAGAGGAAGCCGATGGTTCGGAAGAGAGATTATTCGCGGAAAAGGAAACATAGAAAGGGATTCCGAGACGGACACCCCTGAGCGATCTCTCTATCTCACAGCAGACAAGTAATTTTACATCCATCAAGAGCTTCCAGGCACCACCTATAACACTCCTTCTTCTCTCAAAATGAGTGAAATACAAATCCCCCTTTTCCCTTTTGTCTCCAATTTGTATGCTTTCAAAGTATGAAAAGTGCATCAAGACCCAAATAGGAAACGACATGCATCTCCTGGTAACAAAAAATCGTGAACTAAAAATAAAAGCGGTTCGATTCAACAAATCTAGACTGATTGGGCAAATGGAACGGAGAACAAAGTAAAATGGAAGTATAAAATGATGAAAACGTAGCGCCATTTTGTGGCGCTTCGAAAGGAAGCAATATGTGCACAAATCAGGTTTGATTTCGTTGTAAAATGTGACGACTTGTTTTGTCATAAAGCATCTAATGCATCTCACTTATGTTCAGTCATCAAAAGTTTTTTCATTTTTATTATTTGTTTATACAAAATGTAAGTGCTTTTCAGTTTTTGCTATGTTATGGGACACGTCATGACATGCAACCAAAATTGACCTTGGCCTTATGCTTAGTGTGATGCTGATAATCATGACTTCAGTATCTGAAGTTTGAAAATAAATTACAAAGATATCAAAATACTTTGCTATTTGTCAAACTATAATGCATGTAAATCCAGTCATACAGTGCTAATGCCATAAATAATGGTTAAGCACGATAATCAAGTACTTAGTTTCGAATTAGTTTTGAAGTATGTAATTAATAGTTAATGTATATTGTCTCTTTGCACTTTGTTGAACAAAGTTGCCACGCCCTACAACATTCAATTGTATCTTCATGTGCTGTATTCATATTTTGGTTATAAGAATATTTTATTCATTCAATGGCTTAATGGACTCTTTTGTGTACAGTTTTAAGGAATGAACAGCGCATTCATGTATCGTGCTGAAGCATTACCTTTAATATCTGTCAATTCAGATCCACAATAATGTTCTAAGGAAAGACACGAATCGATGAGGCGAATCATTCGGGACGAAATGATGCATGCAGTGTCGACATTATGACCCTCGTCGGCTCTCACGTGTAATTGTGTCCGGGTGAATCTAGTCAGGCTAACGAAAATGAGGTAAACATAATGAAGGTTCAGTGTATTAGGTGTTGCAAGTTGGACTACGTACATGTATATTACTTCCCGCTTTCCGCCTACGTCATGACGGTCATCTGATATATTTGTTTAGATATGATGAACAAAATGACAAGTTGTTATCATATAATATGATAATGCTACTGAGGAATACAATTCATCAAGTCGGTTCATTTTGTTAACAGCACCTGTGTTCTCATATTGCATCGGTACATCGGATGTATAAGGCCTAATTGAACAAAAATCCATTAAGCCATTTTTCGTAAATCAAATTTAATGCATATTGTTAATTGCCACGTTATGAATTATTTCACTCACCTGTTACGAAAAATTGTATTTCAACATTCGGAATGCAATATGCATTAGGCTATTTGTTATAATTAGAAAGGATAATTAAGCGATGATTTTTGTCCAACCTACCGACAACTAATTCATGCAAATATGTATAATTTTTGATACGTTTTGAGTTTGTCTATTGGTTTAAATTTCTGTAAGGGGAAATTACTGCAGCACGACTACGGTATAATAGCCTTCTGGAATGTGCAGTTGGGCCACTGCACAAGGGTTACCCCCTATACTCTTTTACAAAGAGTGTGATGGGTTCTAGTGCAAAGAAGGTGACTCTCTTCCACAAAGACTTCATTTAACGTCCTATCCGACGGACAGAGTGTTTTCCACTTCATTGCGTCTATGTAACAAGCTAGGAGCACGTTAACACACATCATAATGTCCTCTAACCGTTGATAGAATTATGAGTGGTGTGTGTAATTTCTCCAATGATAAATGTTGCATCATAAGCATACTCTTGTCTCGTGGTCTATCAAAGCAAACATTAACGTAATATATGGTTTTATTTTTACCTTTTTACTTCTATCTTTTTTTAAATATATAATTACATGCAGACAAGATTGTTTAGTTATCCTATATACCTACAGGATCCCAAGCGGAAACTGAATGTTGCAGAGCTTACCAATTAATATTGTTTTAATTTCACCAAGAAATATTTTCTTTAAAAGCACAAGAGAGTCGACCTTGGAGTAGTCATATCCACGCTCATAAATATTGAATCCATTCTCAAAAGCGTTCAACGACTACTTTAGATTCCACTAAAAATTAGGAGTGGATTCAGGTAGAAAGGAAGTGAATTCTACTATCTCTCCTCAAAAAGTGGGATTTCAATACCTGTATTAAGATTAAGACCCCCCCCCCCTTCACCACTCTCCCTCTCACCATAGGTTTTTTTTTTTTAATATAAGCGGATAAGCTTGTGGTCAAAGTGGACGTGCATATACGCATCAATCACGGGGAGAAAAAAAACTTCACTCCGTACCGCATGAATCCTACATAACAACCCTGTGGTGTGATAATAGGGGGAAACGTATAACTCTAAGCGGAGTCCAAAATGCAACAATTTAATTGAACAACAAATACGATCTCAAAGACTTTCAAGAAATCAACTCAAAGGTAATATAATGTCAGTTTGTAATGCTACACTTATTCGCCAGTCCCTATCTGTGCATGTTCGCTTATATCAGCTAATTTATTATAGTACTTCGGATATCCTTTATATTTTAAAGCCGGTCGCGAAGATCGTGAACATGAACAACAAAATGCTCTGAGTAGATTTGCGATGAACTAGTTCACAAATTGAAGATGAACAGTAACACGATTAAAGATAGAATATATGCATGTTTTTAAAAAAAGCCATTGAAAGGGCACTAGCATGGGGGGGGGGGGCCGGATCGGTCTTATTCGAAAAGTGAAATGCAAATTTGAAGGGTCACTGATTAGGGGTGGGGTGTATTCTTTTTTTTATTCCTTTTTCATGTTAACCCTTCTCCGTTTCTTTTTCTCTTAAATCCTCTCTTTCTTCCCTTTTCTTTTTGTCTTCGTCATTCGTCAGCTACATCACTGACTTGCACTAATACCGAAGATGTTTTACAATTTTTGTATTACCCTTTATGAATTTTCTCCACCTGATGTTGATCAGTCAATGATTGATTTCAAATCTCCATCAACTGTCAATCATTCCAATATGCTCCGGCCATCGTTTATCATTCTTCTCTTCAATGAATATTCTTTTAGACCCTTTCCCTTCATTTTCTCTCTTACTTTCAGAATTTATCATCTGATTGTTGTTCACCAAAATATGCTGCAACAGGAGTACTCTTCCTTTTGCTGACGTCATGTTCCAAGGTTCGATTTGACTAAATCAATCAGCTTTCTTCATTTTAGTTACACCCTGTACATGACTGCAGATTATGGCTATATATAATAATATTCGATCAATTTCGTGCCGGTACTGTGTTTACTTTGAGTGAAATATTACTTTGGAATATTCAGTTATTCTTGGTCACATTATTTTGGCAAAATTTGCACCTGCAAACAAGAAGAAAGGTGATTATTTAAGATTGCATCCCATTTATACTGCACACCTGCCACCCCCCCCCCCCCAAAAAAAAAATATTTCTTTCTTAATCCGGTCTATAATAATCATATTATGTAGGCTTTTTTTAACCAAACATTTAAAATATAATAACACAGTTTGACCCCGTAAGATTTGAATTCAAATACAGAGTCATTTAAAAGTTAAAGTTAACTAAATCCGTTATTCTATCGAACCTGCATTTCATCTTTAAAGTGCGACTCCGCGGAACATTAAACCCCCATGACGTACATGTCAGTATATAGTAATTGCTTGCTATGTTGATATCTAATTTAGACTGATCGTACACAGATCTGTATGTTACAGCTGTGTACATGTATATGCAGGGAACATGGTTGTCCAATTTTGTTCAATTTACTCTTCAAAATGGCATTGCCTTGATGATTTGTTTTGTCTGTGGAATGGAGAAAAGGGTCCTGGGGAAAATACCGGTGCATAAATTGCTTTTCCTTTCAAGCACGCGCTCAAAACGATCAACAAACCTTTAAGGTACTCCCTAATTGTTCAGGAGTGGAAATTCATTTTGGGGGGAGTCATATTACGGATTATATCATTTGGAATGGAAATACAGGCTTGAAATAATGAAATCCAATCTTAAATGAGTCTTTCAATCACTACTTCGGAGTGGATTTCTCTGTAGTTTTGAATGGATTCAACTCTAGTGGGAGTGGTCAAATGACACTCCCGAAATAAAGTGGATTCCCAATCATCTCCATTAAAGAGAGTTGAACAAAGTTTCTTTCAAAGGCGGGAGAAGAAGCTGGTTGACTTCACGATATTGAAATAATATGTTTGTTTTTGTTTTTGATAACAGGTTCATGTGAAAACTAAAACTTTATCATTGATGCACCGTATGGAGTTTAAATGCTTTGCAAAAAATGTATCATTTTTGCACACGTTTCCCCAAACACATTTGGTAGAAATGGGGGGGGGGGGGGGGGGGGAGAGAGAGAGATATTTACTAGGTGTGACGAATTGTGTCACTCTCTTTGTCGTTCAGCTGATGCAACGGGGAGGGGGGTGGGGGGGGGGGGTGGTGAGACTGATACACATGATAGGAATAACTAATGGACTTATTGCCGTACAAAAAGATAGCAAGACAAAACACATCGCATAATAAAGGCATTAAAATACAACGGGCAAGGGAGAGAACGGTCCTTAGAGGCAGAATAAAGCTCATTTAATCGGCCTGTCAATAATTCAACCAATTGAACGTTGTCCTAACCTCTTATAATAAACAAACATATTCGTCATTGAGATGTCCTCACATCACAAAATGTGTCAGACAAGACAATTGGAATTAAGATCGATTTATCAAAAGTCTGATATTTATGTTTATTGATATCGCATATCTATCGCGTTCCCTTAACAAAAAACAAAAAAATCTTTATTTCAAGTGCATCTACTTGCATAAAACGTGCATAAAATATGTCTTCTTACATGTCACAATAATCACCGAGTTATCATAATTATGTTAATTTAAAAGTGTTGAATTTTCTCCCATCCAGCTCCGCTTTCCTTTACCTCAAACTCCTGCGGTTGAATTACGATGCGTAATCTAATTTTCCTATTATTTGGAACTCTATTCCTCCTGAAATATCCTCATGCAAGTCTTTATCATTATTTAAAAGAAAATTGAAGCAGCATCTTATATCTAAATATCTTTAATTCTTGTACCCATATTCATATTATACTGCACTACCTATAACTGTTTTCGAACCTATGATTTTGATCATTTCCATTTGTATGACCTGCCATGAGCGATGTCCCTGTCATGTTTTGTCATGTATGTTTCTTTTTTAGTTTTGTTTGTATATGTAAATCTCTTAACTACTGTTCTGGGAACTATGCCTCTACAAGGCCATTTGGCCATAATTTTTAGTTCCCAATTTTCATTTTTTGTTTATATATTGCAAATGCTTATCATTGTATATACCTTTCTATTGTTATTAATGAAAATTAAAATGAATTGAATTGAATTGAAGTAAAAAGAGGCAATTAACAGTGGCAAATACATATGTTATGATTCAAACATCAGCATCATGAAATGTTCTCTACTAATTTAGCATTTTCATCGGTATTACAATGACGGAAATCATCTTAATGTGTCCCACTATTATGGTATAGATTTTTTCAATGCCATATACATTTACCTGGACAAAAGAAGGGCAGGAAATGAGAAAGGACAACAATATATCAGATTTTGTATATTTTATTTGGTTTCAAACTCAATAGAATGGATAGATGTATAGGCTTTCAATTCAGTTTACATATTCACAAGGTACATAATTTACTTCACACCAGCGCTTGAAAATAAAAACAGCATCATTTCTATAAAAAAAATGTATCATTTGCATTAATTTCAATGAAAGGGTTTACTCACACAGTGTTTTTGGCAGCATACTTAATATACGATCGATATAAAGGTCCATCTTCTCAAAATGATGCAATTTACAGCTCTATTTTGCTCTCGGAGCCTGTTATTCGTGTTTAAACATTATAAGGGTGGATCATCGTTAGTAATGATAATGGATACAGCAATTAAATTGCGCCATTGATCTAGTTCTAGCAGAGGGATATCGAGAATGATTTACATGAATAAAATGGACAAGAGGGAGAGGGGGATGCATGTTTAACAAAAAACATGATGAGAACATGACAACTATATAGACTTGTATAAATGTCCCAGTGAAAAAAAATACACATTAGCCCCCCAAATACTAAAAAGAGCCCCGAATGTCATAAAAGAGCCCAAACAAATTTGCATAAAGTTCAATGCAAGACAAATTAAAGAATTTTATTTTCATGCAAGCAAGCTTGAAAAGTAGCCCCCAAAATTTTTAAAGTATTTTTTTCCCTGAAATCTCCTTAGGTTAGGGGTTCTGTTCAGTGGATAAAAGCCTTTTCTCCAAAATTATTCCCTGTATTCGTTTCTATTACCTACAATACATGCATTTTGTGAGTACATCCATCATTTTTTATTGCCAAACATTACCATTTCTTTCTTCTTTACCATTTGCATTTTTTTATATGAATACGTGCATTGATTTCATTCTAATTCATTATTCATATCCAATTAATAATGCACGTCCAAATATCAAAGGGCAGATCATAATTTGTAGTTTTCAAAATCTATCCGGTATCTGCATTCTCTTATACCTCTAGTAAGAGCCAGAAAGCCAGGTATTACCTTTATTGAAAAATTATACAAACCTCCCTCTGGCTCTCATCAGACAATAATCCTCCACAAGTCATAATTGACAATGATATCATTGAACTTTTTAAACAAAATGTAACTGCTCTGCAAGCGGTTAGACATTTCACAGGGCCAGATGTTGAATACAAGGCGACATATTGTCTGCTGAGAGCCAGAAGGGTGTTAGCTCATAAAGACTTGTAACCTTTACACTCTTGAAAGATCATACCATCATCGCTCGCTTCACTTTGTGTAGGAAAATCTCTGAATACGCTTTCATTTTTCATATTGCTTGTCAATGATTAAGAAAACTTGCAAATAGACACGTCAGTTTAGAGGGTAATTGGTAAAATCATGTCTGATTTCAATTTCTTTTTTCTTGTTTTCTAATTTTACAAGTAGTATTCATAATTGCAAATTTTAAGGGTGATGCAAGAATCTTACTACATTTCATGATCTATCCCTTCACTTAATAGCAAGCGGTATGATTCGATAACAGGAGTAGTGCAGTTAATATTTTGCTCCAATTTAAAAAAAACATCAGGGCATTAGCTTGAGAGGGACCATGACCATGATATTATGTATAACATAAATACTTTGTGTATGAAATGTTAAAAATCTGCTTTTCCTTAGAAGATATCACTGGACTAAGGAGCTTTACTACCATAATTAGAATTTCTGAGACCAACAATGTAGGTTTACACTTACATGTAATGTAAGTTAAATAGTTGAATAGAACATGTGTATTATTTTAATAGTATTATTTTAATACTATTGGTTTGCTTTTACATCCTTTCATGTCTCTTTCCTGAAATCTATTTATTATTCCCCCATCCATCTCTCTCTCTCTCTCTCCCCTCTCTCTCTCTCTCCCTCTCCCCCACTCTCTGTCTCTTTTTATCATGCACTTGTCTATATATCTATATCCCTCCAACTTGTTTTACTGACTTGTTTCACCCTTCATTCTCTGTCCCCTTCTCTCTCTCTCTCTCTCTCTCTCTTGTATCTCTCTCTTTCTCTCAGCATCTTTCTCTCTGTCTGTCTGTCTGTCTCTCTCTCTCTCTCCATTCTCTCTCTCTCTCTCTCTGCTGACCCCAATAATTCTTAATTATTCACTCAAATAATACCTTGACCTTCATTCATATAGGCATAAGTCGTAAACATCACAATTCTGCAACAACTTCCGCAAGGACTATCAGGCCATTTCATCCGTTACTAAAAATACCAAATAGCCATTCCAATGAAAAAAATACCATCTGTATATTACCTGGCATCTGTGTATTACCTCGTAGACCTTCTGGGTGGCTTTATTATCTTCTCTTCATTTCTTGTGTTTCCATCAATATCAATTACAAATTATAATACCAATAGCCATGATTGAGAGACAATTAGATAACACCATGCTGCAAAATTCTACATTCCTTTTGAGCTGGTTTACACCTACAGGTACATGTATGTGTAGATGCTGATTTGATATTCATGTACATGTATGTCCTGTTCAAAATTAAGTTTGCATGATGATACAAAAATTATTCTTGGCAAATAATGCAGCGAGCAAACAGGTAAACCTTGGTATTGATAAACTAGCTGCAACACTTACATGTACACATGCATTTTTATGTATGGATGCTGCAGATTAGGTAGTATGGTATAACGAGCAATATCAATTGGAAGTGTTCACCTGTTTGGCTTAAATACCAACATCACTCATTTCCAATTATCACGATGAACCTCCCATTAATTAGCCAATATAAATGTGATATTAGACACTGATGAAGGGTACAATACTGGGGAGACATGCGATGGTACTGTAGGGGGAAGTACTGACTACTTATGGCAAATATGAGAGCCAATTAACTCGCGAGCGATTTCAATCTATGACGTACTAAAGCAAGCAACATGTGACAGAGAGCTCGACATGACTTCCTTGTCTGTCTGACATGTACATTACAACTCCATCTTTAGCTGCATGTATTCCTCTGAATGTAAATATATTGCATAATAAATGTTTTATTATTTATAAAATCTGTACCAATATCACAACCTGATTGTGTAGATAGAGTCATATTCTTGAGTATGTACATCCAGACTTCTATAAATATATCTATATCGTGAAGAAAATAAAAAAACACTTCTAAAATAATGCTATAATATAGTACAGAGCTTTGAGGGTTTGTTATTCTTGTTGCTGTCTTTGCTTTTCTTTTTACTGCTTGGGCGAGAGCTCTTGCCTTTACCGGTAGTCTGTGGGGGCGGTTGAACGGGCGGTTCAAGGCGCTTCCGTTGCAGCCTGTGCAGCGCGATGCGGTAGGTACCCGTTATGCTATTGCGCGAGTCCTGATCTCGCGTGCTCTCCAGCTGATCGTCCTTGATACCGAGAGCCTTGAGCTGGTCCAAGACATTGATTTCTTCGTTGCTTGCTGACTCTCTCCTGAAGCATGGTGTGAGGTGGTAGGAGGGATGAGGTGGAGGATACTCTTGACCTTGTAACCACTGGGAGCTCTTGATCTGATCAATCGTGAACCTATCCGGCGGAGGTTGCTTCAGTACGCCCCGAATCAGTAGTTGGCCGTTGCTAGATACATACGATGGAATGGTAAATTGCCCATCCAGGATGCACTTTTTGAGTTTCGCAACAGTGTCGGCGCGGAAAGGCATCACACCCGTCATCATGAAGTAAAGCATGATTCCTAAAGCCCAGGTATCCACGGGCGGACCAATGTAGTTCTCATCTTTGAAAAGTTCTGGAGCGGCATACGGTGGTGATCCACAAAATGTATTTAGCGTGTCACTCATCTTGCAATAAGTACTAAAGCCAAAGTCTCCGACTTTGACATATCCATTGGCTGCATAGAAAACATTCTCAGCCTTCAGGTCCCGATGAATTATATTCTTCGAGTGCTGCAATTTGAAAGAAAGAGAGAAAAGAAAAAGAGAAAATAAAGGAGAAAGTGAGAGAAAGATGGAGAGAGAGAGAGAAGTGACACACAGGAGAAACAGGGGAGAGAGATAAAGAGAAAGAAAAAGCGAAAGAGGATAGAGCAACATTTGAGAGAGACAGAAAAGAAAGACAGAGAGGAGAGAAAAGGAGGAGAAGAGAGGAGAGAAAAGGAGGAGAAGAGAGGAGAGAAAAGGAGGAGAAGAGAGGAGAGAAAAGGAGGGGAAGAGAGGAGAGAAAAGGAGGGGAAGAGAGAACAGAAATTAATCAAACAATCTACTTTGATCTATGCCTCTTTCCCCACAATGTCAACATTCAGAGCAAATAGCCTGTGAGGAAACAACAACAAAAAGCATGTCTGATCGACATCATATTAAAACCAGCAAACACTTTATACAACATCTCATTAAACTAATGAAATGAAAACCAGAGGGGGGATGTATGCATGCGATGTATAACCAGAATATAATTTGGCCAGACGTTCCAGGCAATTGAGGGACACCCTAATGAACACTTTAGAGTAAATGTGTTTTCATTGCCTCAAATTGTCCTCCGTTGAGCCCGTTTTAAACAAGCAAGGTGACCTAATTAAGAGTAATGTAAAGCCGATAGTCATAGCCTAAATGGAGGGAGTTTTGCTCAACAATGTCAGTTTTAAGCAACTCTTTCATTTAAAACAAACTCCAATTTCATGAAAGCCTCAAGCTATAAAATCATAAATGGAAGTAATTTAGCTTTAAAAAGGTCAAAATGAGCTCAAATAAATTTAGAGAGACCTCCAATAAAAAATATAAAGAGATCTAAACTGGCCTACAGGTATATTGTAATTTGCCATAAATGGAATTCATCAGCCTTATCACAAAGCTCTGATGTAACGTTCTGTAAGATCAGGCATGGATTGTAAATACGAATACATGTGTGTACAGTATATAATCATATATACATGTAAAGTGCTTTTTAGAAACAATGTCAAAGGTACAATGCACTACACTCTAATTATATTTGAAACATTGAGTGATTTCAAGTTGGGTGTTTAAGGCTGGTGTTAGTGTTTAATAAACACTAACACCAGCCTAAACACCGAAATGGAAATCAGCTGGTGTTAAGGCTTTGACCTCTGAATATCGTCAACTTCCGGTAGCTAGTGTTATCGATTTTGCAAAATTGTCGTCTGCTGAACCGACCTTTGTGGCTGGTGTTAATATTTTACGTACAAATGTCCTATTCACTAACACTAGCCCCTAGGGATTAAGCAAATGTTGATTTCCAGTTCGGTGTTAGTGTTGTACCCGCACACAGTCAACGCACGAACGAAGCCAATTTATTGTCTGACGATCAAATACAAATATGTGAAACAGGTAATTCATATATTATTTTGTGTAAAATTAGTTATTTTATAAGACCAGAGAAATAGGTGTAAATTTATTCTGTACTTTTCATGATGTCTTTAGTTTTGATGTACTATTTTTAAATCATCGTCGTGAAATCAAGTATGTGGTGACGTCACAGCTGGTGTTAAGCTATCGATTTTGATATCGGTATCGGGCTCTTAATTTCATCAGCAAATTTTCCGCTCGATTTAAGAGCTCTTGACTGCTCTAAACACTAACACTAACACCAAACTTGAAATCACTCATTCTCTTTCTATACCTGCTAGATGATACCACATGCAAATTTTTTATTCCAAATGATTGAATCGCCCTTTTTTGTTTTTCTTTGCTTTCTGCATCTTTTTGGTAAAGGCATAATGACAAAATTGTGGGATTAATACGTAAAGGGGACAAAATGCAAAATCAAGGAAAGTAGTTGCAAATGTGGCACAATTCTTTTGTTTTTCCCTGCTGTCATTATTATGGATGGACTTTGCATTAACAGCTGACAAGGAAACCACTTAATAGATAGTACCTTTAAGCCGTTATGGGGATGTTCCCTTTAGGCCTGTTTTCATCTGCCCGAGATTGCAAAATAGCCGGCTATTTCTGATTTGGGAAATAATCCTGAAGTTACAAATCGCGTCTTCATCAGCTCGAGACTTGACCTAGAAATTTGAAACTGGAGATCAAGATATTTTGCTCAGCGTTCGTGCATAGTGTGAGTCCTCAGGCTGGTGAAGACGCACCGGACAAATAGCGGGATATTTTGCAAACTAGCCTAAGATATCTTGGGATGATTATCTCGACTGATGAAGACGCAAGTTAACTGGATAATTAAAAAAGCGGGACATTTGGCAATCTCGAGCTGATGAGGACAGGCCTTTTGGGTACAACAGCTTTAAAAATGAAGTTCTTTGAACTGGAAGCATTATACCGTACTTTTCTCCTATTAAATCTCCTTACCATATGGTAGACAGCCGAGGTAACCTGAGCAAAGATGGGCTTGCATTCCGCCTCAGCAATCTTGCCTTCGTTAGAGATCTTGGTGAAGAGTTCTCCACCCGGAGCGTACTCCATGACCAGGTGAAGCTTGGCCAGGGTCTCCACCACCTCATAGAGACGGATGATGTTGGGGTGGTGGAGCCTCTCCATACAGCTGATCTCCCGGGACAGAAGCCGCTGGGTTTTCTGGTCCAGCTTGGTCTTGTCCAGGATCTTTATTGCTACTTTTTCTGCAAGTGGTAGGATGGAAAGAAGAGGAAAGAGTGAATGTCATGTTTACAACCAAAAATCTGGGTCATATTTCATAAAACTTTTTTCTTTTTTTCCCCATCATGTATTAATTGAATAATACATACATAAGAAACACATAATTATATTGATTACAAAGAAAAACACATGAATTAGACTGTATCACAAAATCAATTATACTCTAAAAAAAAAACATAATCATCATTTTTTTCCAGGGGTGATACTTTCCATCATTTGCCCTCATAAAACTTGTCAGAATCACTGACAATGTGATAGAATATGACAATATGATTTATTCTTGATGGATACAATCTATATCTTCTCAGAACTTTACTGATCAATAAAGTTTGATCAATAAAGTTGTGAGAAGATACATAGTGTAATTGTAAATGTACTTTAAAGATACCTTGTATACAAGAACCCACTATTATTATTATTATTATTATTACATTATATTTTCACAATCATTTCATGAAAAACGAGTAAAACAAATTTATTCCAACTTTACGGCCAAGAGCGAACATGTACACTGAATGTAATTTTTATGTTTGAAAAATATGCAGTAATCGGTAATCCGAGTAGTGTATGAACAGAGCGAGCAATATACTAATACATTGATTTTGAAGCCTTTCAATACACTTTTTTATGCACAATGTTTATTATTAAATGGATTGTACACTGTACATAATAGAACACAAATCAACTTCATGTGTGCAATTAAGCAGAAGAATAATTTCCAATCATCTTCTCTATTTCAATTAACACAAATTCTTCAAGCGTTCATTTCAACGTTCGTGTTCATGTTCGTGCACGCAAGAAAACTTGCTTTTTCCAATTCATCTCATCATTCCTAACCATAATTGCATGCATGCTCATGTTCTATACATACTGTACTTTGTACCAAATGTTATAAGACTTTAAGGCCTTAATACATGTACTTCACAATGCTCTCCAGCACAAATGATTACAGTATGCTTACAATAAATTTGAGGAGACAAAATTACATACATATCTCATGAAAATGTCCTTAGATAATATGTAAAAACCAATTTGCTGAGAGGGTACCATGCATTCATCAACTCCTCCTCATACTTTTTTTTCTTCAAATACACAAGGGTCTCCTCATTTAATTATTCAAGTATACACACATGTAACAACAACCCTTACAATTTGTACAGCTCTGAATCCCTCTTGACAAGGGGATGTGTTTCACAATAAGATGAAAATGTTACAATCCAGTTATAAAAGAGAAATTACTTCAAACAAGCTTAATGTCATATATTTTTGCCATCCCAAAATAGTTGTGTAATCATGCAGAAAGGACTCATTGAATTATTCAAACAGACAAGCAGTCAACACACCGTACATTTTAATTGTGAAGCCCGGAATCTTAGTTTGCAAGAGGATTTGTTTTGCAACAAGATGAGCATTGACAATTCATGAAATGATGACAATACCATATCCTCCTTGACAATACTGTGTATCTTCTTGAATCATTCAAATAGACATGCAATAAACAAACCCAACAACCTTTGTACACTAGTGTGCACTGTGCAAGTACAGGTGTATGTCCCTAGTTATTAGAATATATGTGTATATTATAATATCAGATGAAAAAATACAATTTCAAAAGATAAAATGAAAAATTACAAATTCAAAAGATAAAATAAAATATTACAATTTATTTCCCCCCCCCCCCCCCCCAAAAAAAAAAAAAAAAAAAATTGTAAAACATGCTCACACAGTCTTATGCAACAAATAACAAATCTTGCAATTTGTAAAGCTCCTAGTTTAGTAGAGTTGTTTTCATGACATAAGATGAGAACATAAATCAAAAACATTATCATAATTCAAATATTCAAATACATGTACACACCCAATCAATCAAGTGGAAGGACTTTAAATTGTGTATAAGCCCCTACACTGTACTTTACTGTGAGATTTAGATCATCATATATGATGAGAATTTGCAATTCATAAAATAACCAGTCAGTCAATTTTTTTTTCTTCACTTTTCCATCAAAAAGCAGGGTCTTATTCTTATTGAACAATTCAAGTGCACATTGCAATCAATAAACTCGACAAATCTAACCACATGACTCCTAGTTTGTATGTACCTGTAGTTTACCTGGAGATTTGTTTCATAATAAGAGGAAAATTTACAATTCATTGAATAAACGCAATCATAGTGTGTATTTTTCAGTCGGAGTGATGTTCATGGCATGTATTGAGGAGGCCTTTATGCAGCCAAGCTTACTCTCAATGGTCGGCATGGCAACTGGAGTTGTTGCATACAGTTGTATATATCGGGAAAAGGAGACAGGGGCACGCAATTATTTGCTGAACTGTGAGTGGCTTTCAATTCGATAAAGGCATCGCTGAAAATGTCAGAGGAGGAATGAACGTCATCAGACGGCCCCTTTCTCTCCACAAATGTACAAATTATTTGAAATGGGTGAACAGCAAACAAACGAGCAGGTAGTACCCTGTACCACCGCATGTAAACATGCTCGCTGGGTTTAATGAATTTTACAAGCTCACTACCATGTGCATCATCTCTTGCTCTTATTTAAAGGGGGAGGGGAAGGTGGGGGGGGGGGGGGGGGGAGGGTGTAATTGGAGATTGGTGTCCTTAGTTTCGGCTATATAAAGGACAGAGATCTGGGTCAGCAAGAATTACGTCAATATATCATAAGCATCTTGCTCAAGGCATCCAGAAGTCGGTCAGTGGAAACTAGGATTTCATTATAACGACAATTCATGTTATTTGTTTTTGTTTATTCATTAGGAAGAATTAACATACAGTATGGAACCAAAAAGATTAAATGATTGCATGATTCGCTCACATATTTTCTTTAGGGCTTGACTTAAAGATGAAGTTGAGTTCTGGTTATGCGATTGCATTGTGAAAGAAACGGTGTGGAACCGACCAGAAAAGGTTGATCATCTAGCATGAATTTGTATAATATAAGAGCCATGCTTTTCATGGAACATGTCTTAACTGATGTTCTTCCACACTTGCATAATAAGAATGAGTAATGCTCACAAATTATTTTTCACCTCTTCCCAGAACTCAACCTTCTCTTTAAGAGTACTACTGTATGTCTAGATGTATTTACACTGTACATGAACTGCCTGTAATTTGGAAAATGAATATGACCTACATGTAGTTAGACTGTGTAGATATGTGTGGGGGGGGGGGGGCCAAAAAACAATAATGATAATAATTTTTTTGTTTTAATATTTAAAAAAATTAAATGATATACTGTATTATATGTTATTGCTAATTTTCCATAAAATCAATTAACCTGATAGACAAATGTGTCTAGAGCCCAAGAGAAAGAGTTTCTCACATCCAATATATTTTCAATACTATGCAAGTATGCATGCAATAGTATTGCACATAGTATAGTAAAGAAGAGAGATTTCTAGTCCTTGTCTATGAATGTTCATGTACATTTGGTTTATTTCTTTCCTCAATCATATCAACACAATCAGAGAGACAAATTACCAAGTTTCCAACTTATTATGAAGTCATCATTGATGCTGATGAAACCATGAGAGACACTGTCCCTAGAGGTTTCAAATCAAATTAGCAGCTAATTAGTAACAGATGGGGGAAAAAAAAAAGCAATTTATGTTACACCATGTGCAGTTCTCCTGAAAATCAGCAAATACATGTACATTAATATGCATTATGGTGATTAATATCTGCATACATGTACATGTACATGTTAGAGTTGTGTGATACAAATACTTATAAACTGTTATTGATATCGAAAAATTTATATATCGTCAATATTCTCCTTTTCAAAATGTAAAATCTTTTATCTCAAAATGTCAGGGTTATTTCTAGCATTTGTGTTTTCATTTCTAGACGTCAATTAATTTTTTTTCCTTTAACCTTTCAGAAATAGTTAATACCTTTCTCTTTTTTTAATACAAATAATATAAAGATTTAAATCTACATGAATATGTACACGTACTCCTACGGATCCAACATTATCTCTTTTCTGACATTCTCAGACAAAATTATAAACAATTTAACTACTCCCACAATAATGTAAAGTACCGGGTATTAATAAATTACTTTAATGGCCTACAAAGTCCTATATGTACTTATCTTCAAATATATAACACACATGTAACATACAATGTGTCTCATAAAAAAAGCATGTTTTCTTCTTTCTTTTCATCTATTTTGTCTAAAAATGAACTATCCTTCCCTACGGCCATTGAATGTTTAAATAGCGATACTGGGAAGAACCATTGATGAATGGTCATATCAATATATTTAATTGTTTTGGGATGAAGTAAATTGATAAATGACATACACAGGGATGCCAACCTTTCAGAGCACAAATCAGTAACCATAAGGCTCAAAATCAGTAATTTGGGGAATAAATCAGTAATTTCCTATGCGGCGCCATGAATCTTAAAAGAATGGCAAGCGGACGCATGCGCGCATGATTATCTGAAATTTGTTGTGATTTTACTCCCACAAAGTTGCTAAATATTGATTTTCAGTTCATCACAACACATAAGTTTTCAATGAAAAATTGGCTTCTATTAAGAGAATACTTGATAATTTTCCATCTTTCTCATGCAGCGAGTGCTGGATGGCCACCATACTGTACAGCACTTGCTACGATAGATCCCTATGCGCAAAAAAAAAAAAAAAAAAAAAAAAAAAAAAAAAAAAAAAAAAACATAATTTTTAGACAACATTCCGTACTGCCGTAATGGTCGTTAATTTTCGTACCAATTACGGGAAATCCGTACTAGTTGGCATCTCTGCATACATGTACATGACATACATGTACATGTACAGTATGTTGTACAGGACACAACGTACAGACTCGACATACAGACCCGGTTCTTAATACATACATGTACAGTTTTCGTTTAACACGTTGGCTTGGTCTTGCAAGCGAGGGTCAAATTCCCCATGAGTGAAAAACAAATCCGAGAATGCAGCCAGTCTAAAACCTTCCTTCATCGGCTGATGATGCCAACAAGACAAACACGCTATTACTTACACGGCCGATGGAGGTGACTTGACTCAATCACATTGCTATCCAGCTACATACATGTACATGTAGGCTAGTTGGTGTAGGCAGGGACTTGTTATGGTGTAGGTAATAGTTCTTAGTTGCAAGGTCCATGGAGAATTTTTTTGCCAACTTTGCATCTGATGTTGTTTCCTAAAATTGTTATCTCAACATATGACTGCAGTATGTACGAGGATGTTTTCTGTTCTGAGTCTGTTTTTAATGCTCGACTGTATATGAGAATCTTTTTAGCTCTTTCTCTTTGCTTTACTTTTTCAAATGACTGTATACTGTAAATCCTTCCCATGAACATAACTTTGCTAATTTTGGTTGAATTTATAAAACATATATATATATTGCACCTCTAATTCCTGTCACAGGATTTCAACATGTAGGCCTACATGTACAAGTGTTTCAGAGTAAGATCTGTGGTTTTGAATAACAATGCATTCATTAAACCACTTATACATGTAGTATGCATAAAGTGGAATGACATTTGAAACATGCAGAAGTGCAACTACATGTACATGTATAAGAATTTTTTGATCGAACCGTTTTTCTATAAATTCCCTCGCAGTTTATCATGTGCTTTTGCAAGATGTGCATGCGGCATGTAACAGTGTATGATTAGATTCCCGGTGCTGCCAGCATTTCCTTTGCGCTCAGCTCTTGCTCCACTGCATAATGTACATACAAATATGTACTTATTAACGACCTTGAGGTATTGAATGACATCAAAGGCATTCTTACGTACCAGAGGCAGAGGAAGAGCACCAGTATGGATGCTTAATACTGCTATATATGAAGAAGAGGATGCAAAGAGCCTACATGTAGATACACTAAAGCTTACTTGTATACTTATTAGATAGTGAAAAGCAAAAAAATTGTGCATACATAGTGTACAGTGTATACTGTAATTCAACTGAATATGATATTCAGGGGAAATTAAAGAGTCAATGCATTACTTGTCATATGTACAGTATGCAAATAAAATTAGTGAATGGATAATAGCACTTGTATTTAATATATGATAAGCTTGATACTGGGGAAAGAAATAAAATGCATGCATGCATGCGATTCAAAGACATACATGTACATGTACAAATGTAACATTTTGATGGCTTATTGATGGTTACTGCAGTAAGTTCATATCTAAACCTGACAGTCATTTTTCACATGACTTTCCTGAATTGAAGAAAAGCCATGTGAGCTTTAATACAGTAGGTATGTGTCACACGTACATGTAATTCCTATTTTGAAACATGGACATACATATTGTTAGTACAATGCATACGCTGCATATCCTAATGTATTTTAAAGATAAAGACCAGTTATGGTCATAAGATTGCATTGTGAAAGAAACGTTGTGGAATCGATCAGAAAAGGTTGATCATCTAGCATATTAAAAGTATTGGTGTGTACTGCAAGGTTCTGGAATCATCAAAATGATAAGAAATTTGGCCCAGTCTTCGTAAAGTTACAAGCACTGTACACAGAAAGATGTATATGGGACTGAGCACACGTGCGTGACACGTGCGTTTATCTCTCACAGTCAAATAGATAAACTAATTTACCAAATATATCAATTAGTAGGCGGTTTCCCGGCAAAATTTTTATCATCATTTATTAGTCAAAACATATAATACTTTCACATGATTGGTAATAAGAGCTTCCATTTCATTTTATTTTTAATTGGGGCGTTTCCAAAACTGGTCTTTAACTTTAAAGAGTGCCATATTAAAACACCTGAAGTAAATCCCATTTAAGCCATTAAATAGTATTAAATAGATTAGCACACCTTTCCTGTTTGTAGTACTTCAATTAAATTGGGTTGAGTGACATTGTCTGCATGCCTGCATGGTGGGCTATTTTACGCTTCATGTACGATCGATCAAATCTGGTCAAACCAAAATCTAGGGTATTCACGACCAGGTCCGCTAGCTGTCCACTGATGAATCGTACACTTGAGGATCGTTTGGCAATAAAACTGGACACATAAACCGAGCGCTGAGCTAAGGAAGCTTTGGCGTACACAACGGTGGCTAAGTACTAGCGACTATCCTTAATAAATGTAAGTGATATGGCATGCCGGCCACAGGGCAGAATATAAAGCACTCGCCAAATGCATCTGAGCGCTTCCTCCTTGCCAAGTAATGGGAGGGAAAGAGGATGTGTGCTTCGAGTGGCTCTTGGTGAATACTTACACTCGGGCGCTGTATGTACCGTTCAGGTTGATGTACATATGATACAAGTACAATAATACAGGTGAATTGAAATCAGTGCATGTCTTCACTTTTATACAGGCATTGGATAAACAAAGTGTAGAAAGGAAAAAGTGTTACTAATTCCTCAATACATATGGTACAGGGTACATGTACATGTACGTATATGTTGAAAAAAGAAGCCCATTTACAAGTGTACAACTCTCTCACACAGACTTCATTTTTGCTTCGTAATAAAGTACTAAATATACAGTAGTGTGAATTCTTTTCACATTTTACAATTTAAATCCATATCATTATCAATCTTCTTCTCTTTTTACCTACATGTAGTGCAATTGCTATTTTACAGTGTACATTCACCTTTAAGTATGTGTTGTGTTATCAGTGTCTGTGATATGGTGTTATATTGAAGCCCTAAAAAAATTGCGCTTCAAAATGATCAAGAAGTGCCTCAAAAAAGTAAAAACCTTTGAGTGACCGGTTTAACCATACTCGTTTTCCCCAATAGTAATATTATGAAAACTGTTTGGCAAACGCAAAATTTTATTTTGATTTTCAATCATAAATATCTTGATTTATAATCAGACAGGCGATTGGCTTGTAAAAGTCATGGGGTTCCTGACTGACCTAAAGGTTTATAATTATCATTGCAGCATCGGCTAAATCAAGGATTTCTTTAAAGGATCTAAGATGAAGTTACCGGATCCCTTTAACATCATTATGTCCATGAACATTATGCACATCATCATGTACAGTACATGTACATCCGTTGTTTAGCTCTGCTGCTGATTTTTGTTGTATATTTATGTCATGCATTATAATCTGATTGGAAATTATGCCATCTCTCCTTCTCTGTCTCTCCCATTTTCCTTTGGACCCCTACCAACTTTCCCTATATTTCTCTCTTCTATCAGTCCTTCGAGCTTGAGCACTCTTTTCCTTTATCTTTCTGCTCGTATTTCGATTGTGATGCTGCTCATATTCACATCTATATTCATACCTGAATTTATTCATGATGTGATTCAGAATTGTATATAAAATTCTTGCTATGTATAAGTCATATAACTATCTTGTCATGTTTTGTGCTGAAAGCCGGAGAACCGTACCTGCTCACATACTTTTTCTTATAAAGTCTTGACGCCCTTCTGGCTTTCAGCACACGACACCATGTTTTTGTCTTATGTTTTATGTATTACATGTTATACCAATGGAAAACAAATTTCTGTATTATATTATGGACAATAAAATCTTGAATCTTGAATGTACACATGTACAGCATGCTTTTTGCTCAATAATCAATGTGGGCTAGAAAAAAAAAATTCACATGATACTATACAGATGTTGGTCTATAGACATGGATTAACTAAATTATTTAGCACATGGTCTAGACATACATGTCTTCCTACTTCCCCCCCCCCCCTATTTCTCTGAATCCTACCCCCATTTCTCTGAATCCTCCCACACATTCAGCACACTCTTTAATCATTCCAAAATGAAACAGCACATGTAATGTACTTCCCTATCAACATTCATGAATTTCAGAGTCAATTTCAGGGTCATTCGTGGGAAATTCTGCACTATATGAAGACTAGAATATTATAAGAGTGTGTGACCAAAAACAAATATTGTGAAGTATCAATAATGCATTATCAGTTTTGAGAACATGTTATTAAATATGAATAATAGATTTGAGTTGATTTGCTAAGCAATTCAAACCATCAAATAATGAAAATTTAAAGCCACCCACTGGGGATGCCTTTTTATAGGATCCCCACTTGGGGTATCAATAATTCATGGTCATGTTTGAAAACATGTTATTGAAATTAAATAGATTCATAATGCTTTGTGAAGCAATTCTTTATAACTCCTTTGTGAAGCAATTCATTATAACTCCTTTGTGACCCCTTGAAATTAAGACCTCCTATTGTAGTGTTAAAGGTGAAGTCCGTCCTAACAAGTATGTATCAATTAATAAAAGCAGAAAATTAAGAGCAACAAATTAGTGAAGGTTTGAGCAAAATCTAATTAAAAGTAGGAAAGAGTTATGAACTTTTAAAGTGGTCATCAGTGAAACACAAATTGGCAACACTGTCACGTATCTTTATGAGGCCCTCTCATATTCACTCCTTTTTTTAATAATGAGAATTTAAAGACACCCACTGGGGCACGGGATGTGGTCTTATATGGTCCCCACTCTAACGTCATTGTGGCCATCAATAATTCATGGTCATGCTTGAGAACATGTTATTGAAAGTATTATTGAAAGTAAATAGATTCATGTTGTTTTGTATTTTGCAATTCATTGTAACTCCTTGGTGATCAAATGAAATAAAGATCTCACAATGTATACTGTTAAAGGTGCAGTTCACCCTGATAATTACCATTTATATTTATAAAAGCAGAAAAATGAGAGAACGTGAAAATTGGAGCAAAATCTAATTAAAAATAGGAAATAGTCAAGAACTTTTAAATTATTCATCAGTGAAACACAAATTGGCAACGCTGTCACGTACATGAACATGTATCTTGGTCCTCTCAAATTTGCTCTGTACAACAACAACAACAAAACAAACAAAAATCGTATTTATTGATGATGGAATAGATTTGGTTCATACAGGGCCGGGTTGTGTAAGAACACCTTTACAATAATTATATTTAGGGTGTACAAATGCATGATTGAAAATGTACTGTACAGGGAGGAAAGGAAACCTTGTAAGAATCACAGAGTTGCCAACTTGCGATAGTTTGATCCCAGATAGATGAAGCCATGACTTTGGTGCAATCAACTTTTTCTTCTTCAACTACTGATTTTGTTTTATTTCTTATTTTTATTCAGATTTCTATATTTATGGCTAATACAAAATTTGCTGTAAATGCAATATTCAAGAATTCATGTCATCATAAATGCAGAATAACAGTTTTGTTATTTTTCAGCAGATTATAATTTTACTGCTGTAGATCTGTACACACATGTAACATCTGCAATCTAATGTGCATGCAGAGAGCATTGGGAGAAACAACAAGTAAAACCCATCCTTCAAATGGACAATGCACCTTTAAGCTCATTATTTCTTAAATGAAGGTCTGTAACATGAACAACAAGGTTAACGAATACGTAATAGCCAGTATGTACATGAACACAAGGTTGACAATTTCCTAGAAAATATTGGGAAATATTATACATGTACAATTAAATTGTATAGTAAGACATTTATAATAAACATTGCAATAGATCTATCAATTCAAGTCCATCAATTAGACTTACCGGTAATGTTTTTCACTTTTTTTTAAATAAATAAGTTCATGGGTTTATGAGAACTGAGATTGCTTTTTTTGGTATTTACCACCCTAGTAATTACCATCCAACCCTGTTTGTACATACAGTAGTACAGTGTAGGCCTCCGTGAAAGAAAACAAAAGCGTTGAGCAATCAACTCCTGAAAGACAACAAGACTTAAATGGAAAAAATCAATTGAATAAGATTCTGTATTTTTAAAGCCACATGTACATGTACCTCCATGAACTATACACTTGTAATTTGTATTAATTTAATCATTTAAAAATTAATAAATAAACATCTAAAGAAAAAGAAAGCTAGCGTAAAATCAATAAAATAAGCTCCCATTAATCAAAAGCCATACTTAATTTACCTCCAAGTCCTCTATCGTATGAACTGTATTATTGAATTAAATCACTCTTGTCAAAATGTCAAAATGAATCTACAAGAACACATTAAAAATGACAATTTCCTTTCTTTTGAACTCAGCATGTACATGTATTGTACATGTACATTTACAAAAAATGACACATCACAAATTCCTTTGGTAATTACTTCAGAAACGGGTATGCCAGAAAAGTATAGGAACCGGCCCAAAATAGAACAGGTAATCACATTTCAGGTCAGTCTCAAGTTGCATTATGCATCAGGAGGCCGAGCGAGGCCTGATGGATCTTGAAGACTATTCAGGCAAAAGGAAATGTATACGGTACAAACCTTGTTAAAGAATCATGGTGTACCAGAAGGGCGGATGTATAACATAAGGCATTGTACAAGGGGTGTTTATGGAAAAATAGTGTAAAGAAACTACATGTACACCTGTACGGTAGTTATATGAAGAGGTCAGTTGATATGACAGTCGGCCATTCCTCAATGTAAACTCATGATTTTCATATGATATGATGTTGATGTACTTGAAGTTCATTGCCTTTCATTTGAAACGATGCACAAATCGCTCAGAAATACATTTTGTGACATGACGTTTCAACATACGATGTTTCGTCATAAGACCTTCAGAGTTCAGACAAGAAAAATTATCAAAGTATGTATCCGATGACCGGGGTATCTGTAAAACGCTTTGAGAGGGCCTTTGGCCCTGAAAAATATAAGAACTAGCTATTATTATTATTATTATACCATAAATTTTAGTAGTCTGAACTGGGGTTGGATGGTTTTGGATGGAGACGGTGAGACGAACGCAGTCGTCGTCGGCCACCTTCCGTCTCTCAGGAAGGCCTCTTGTGAAAGAAGAGGGTCATTAGAAAGCAATTCCACTCAGTCTACCCTGCATATTACATTATCTCTCTGGTGCATTATCTAAAACCTTTTAAACTGGCTGGGAGAGCGAGCCGAATACCTAAGCAACTACGGGGACGAAACATGAGGACCTGTCCATCCTCATCGTCAAGAAAACACCTTGACTTGAAAGCTACTGCACACAGCTTAGTATACTTGGGCACATCCCATTAAGTTTCTTCATAGGAAGACTAAACACATGTACAGTGTACAGTATTGGCCAAAAAGGAATTCAGAACTACAACTATATTGTTCTCTGCAGCCTATGTCATTTAGATCAGAAATGAGAGTAACTCTTTATATTATTTCTTTGGTTGTCAAAGGCTCTTTGGACTTGCGCCCCAGCACTTTTTAACATTGGTAATGCTACAATTTATTATTAAACAACAATTTACTAGCAACAAAAAACACCAAAATGTGGAGTTTGTAGCATCAGCCCACAAGTTTAGTTTTTAATTTTTGTCAATGCTACAGTTATGAAATACCCTCAAAGATATTATTCATACACATGTGTACACGTATGAAAAATAATGGATTACACATTAAATATTAATTAAGCTTCATAAACTGAGCGAAGATTAAATGCATGTATTGTTTTCATCTTGCATACAATTACAAGAAACTTAATCAATTGTAATGGACTCTGCATCCCATGTTTTGCATGCAAGCACATGATCAAATGTACATGTACATGTACATGACTGTACATGTGCTACATCAGTTTTGTCTACATCATGTTTGTTTATTGATCACCATGACACTTTGGCACAGATTCATCGATTGGCTTTGGGTGAGATTAGATGGTGCCAATCAATATAGAGTAGTTCATAATGGATCAATGGAACATTTTGCATATTGCACATTACAGGGACACATACACAGGCATCATGGTTCACTTAAAGTGGATGGTGGTAAATTATGTAGAATAAAGTAAGGCTGGCTGTAACTAATCGAAAACATTAAACAGGAGGGTTGACAAAGTAAGCAAAACTTGATAGCATGACTACCATCACATGTAATAATACAAATATGGATGAAAAAATATTGGTAAAAGAGGAACGAGAGAGAGAGAAAAAAAAAGGGGGAAAAAGGGGGAAAAAGAAAGAGGGAGTGTACAAAGTATCAAGATTCACAGGTATGTACATGTATGTGGTAGTTGGATTTTAGTATGAAGATAAAAAAAGAAGATGCACATTTGGATATTGGGTGGCCAACTTGGGATATATATTATAGAATGAGAAGACTCGTGAGATTTCTGGACAATATGAATAAGAATGTGAGATCTGCGAGCTGGTTTATAAAGACTGTAAACCTGGGCCTGCGAGTCGGAGCCTTGAAATGTTTGTATACAAAACAGTGTTTAGTCAGTATCCCAAGTACTGTAGGCCTCTCTTTTTTCATACATGTACATTGAGCGCATTCATTATGGATTCCCAAGACAATCAATAAAGGACACATCCCCAGGGTCACTGTGGTGTACGGGGTGAAGGCTCTTGACTCTCATCAGGGAGGTTCCGGGGATCTAATGCTTATAGTTTTTACCCACATTTGACCCTCTTCACCCAGGGCAGGTGTATTGCATGGGTACCAATGGGTTACAATAAATGCAGGGCCCACAAGAAGGACACTACACCTGTATATCTGTAAATCACTTTCCACTTCTAGGAGACATTGTTGATGTACTAAGCACTACATTGTACATACTGTACTGTACATGTACAGTGTATACAAGAAAACCCAGAATATTATTATCATTAAAATCATGAAAGCTGATGATGCTTCCCTTGGTAATAAAGATTAATCTTTGTGCGTTGCCCAAGGTACAGTAGAATAACTGTACATATTTAAGACAGCAGGTTAGTTACAATTTGAGTTACCAGTTTTCTTGGTAATTAATGTAAAGCATAGTCTTAATACAGTACGTATTGCAAATGTATTGAAGCAGACTTCTCCCTTAAAATGTCTGTTAGCAATGCATAAACTGGACATTATAGTTTCATGATCTCATTCATTTTGTTAACCACAAGAAAAAGACTTCACTGACTGTATATAAATTATATGAATGAATATAAATGAATGTTTAATTTATACCATGTATGTTTCCATTTACTGGGAACTACTCTGTACAAGTTTTGTAAACATTTTTTTAGTTTCAGTTTTTTGTATATTATGTATATTTGCCATTTTGTATTATAAAATTGTTTTTATACTGAAGAATGAGTACATATTGAACGGAACTTGAACTGAAACTTACAATAGGCCACTTTCACAAATTACAGGGGCCGTATTCAATTCATTCCCCGGATTACGTGACGTCACATGGTCAATCAAAATTAATGCGCAATAAACATGTTGCATTAAATTGCGTACGACAACCATATGTATATGCCTACCCATCAAGGCCTCCAAAATAATTGGCTGACAAGTCTGCTTGGGAGCTGTCTTAAACTTCAGGTAAAATAAGCCAAAAGCTTAAACTAAATACCACAGTTGGCATTGTATTTTATCTAAGCCGAAAAGTTAGTAAAATACTCATATTTCTATCATCATTAGTATTGAATTGTGAGCATTGTGAGCATCGTCCTGGGTCTTTGGGTATAAATATGGAGGGAAGGTATGGGTACATTAGCTGGAGGACTTTGTTTTCCTAAATTTCTTTAGCACTTACCTTTCGTGAGAGCGTGAAGTCCCATCTTGACCTGGGAAAAGTTACCACTTCCAAGCTCGTTCCTGATCTTATAAAATGCTATCCTCTTTCCCAACGTGACCTCTTTCAGAGCCCTGGGGTCATTGTTCATTTCTTCCATGTACTTCTCATAGGCAGTTAATCTCCGAACGGGCGTGTTGTTAGCAAGGGCCGGTTCAGAGTTGGACATGGACTGTCCCACGCTAGTCCTGTTCGAACGGATGCTTGAGCCGCCATCTGATTTCCTGGGACTGCTGTGAACGGATTCCGACATGATTGCTTGTCGTTGTTTTGTTTTTTATAATGGGCAGACTAGGGACGTTCTGCTCTTGCAGATTCCATACCCGGTACTCTGAAAAATCAAGCAGAAATAGTATTACTGTGACTGAGAGACACAAATTACTTAACAGTTAATAAGCAATGTCAGTGACTACTTCGCAATTATGCTTGTTACTTACTCAATATTTCCTAGAAACTAGAAAGGTTTCTTTTTCTTTGTTTGCAAACTTTTTTTAAAGTCTATGAAATGTATCATTATCGTATGGAAAGTAAATGATTAGTAGATGAAAAGAAATGAACCACAATTAGTTATTATCGTACAACATGTACTGTATTTTCTCAAATTGACCAAAAAAAAATGCATTGAAAACTTCTTCCTAGATCTAGAATGTTTCATAAAACTTGTTCTACTTTCATGTCTTGAATAAGTTGAATTCCTCACGTTTTGTATTTCCTTTCTACTTTCTTTTTTTATTCATTTAAAAAAGTTACAATTAATTTATTGCAGGCTTGCAGCCCTTGATCCAGATACTGACTTGAAGAAAAAAAAAGTATATTCTTAATCTAAGTAAATGTGCCACAAAAATCGTCTTTTTTGCCAAAAAATGCTACAAAGTGTAGTGCTGAATCACTACAAAAGTAAAAAGGTTGTTCTATCATTGCACATGGAGTCCATATTTCTCACTTTATATTATTCATTTTGCATCAACATGCTCTGAGATAGTATTACTATTAGAAGTTAAAGTGTATGTTTGTCGCAGTTAGCAGATACAATGTACATGTACAATGTACAAATTTGCAGACATAGTCTAGACCAGGCCTGGTCTAGACATCCCTACATGTCAGTCTAGACTAGGGCATGATTTTATCAATCAGGTAAATAAAAGTAAAAAATCTCCTCAAATTTGTGCAAAATTGACCCCAAAAATGTGTTGCAATTGCTGCAAATCCCAAATTAAATTTTGACACAATTTGTAAAGGCGGAATCAAGGTCCCGTGATTTTTGGCACTACTAGTACAATTACAAATCGAATTTTAATGTAGTCTATTCAGAGTGTCAAAAAAATATTCAAGAAACAAGGAGATAGTCTGTCTCTAGTCTACTATAATCCAATATAATTCCACATTGTTCCACTTGAAGTCACCGGCTAAAAAGTAACATATCTACAAATTACAAAACAAAAAAACAAACAGTAACTAGACTCTAGTCTAACATGTCAACATCAAACAACACTCACTGTCACTCTGATTCTGAACTGATGAATGATAGCATCCTCACAGTCACAGCAAGATCATTTTGGAGTGCAATAGAAAAATGACCATCAAGCATCACATCAAACAAATTAACACAAAGATTCACTTTATTTGATGGAAGGTCAAGTTCAACTTAAAGGAGATACAGTACGATAGTAATCCTGTCAGACATTCCAAAAAGGCCCAATGTCCTATCCACAGCGCTGCGGCTACGTAGTCGTATGGTCTTCACACAATACGGGAGATTACTGCTGCTGCAGCTAGTGGCACTTGCTCGCACTGTTCAGTTGGCCTGGCGAGACAGGTTGACATGGCCCCCAGATTGCTTTTACACGTTGCTGCCTACACAAGCCGAAACCATTCATAGTCACCAAGGAGACAAGACGACGGAACAAAGCGATGTAAATAACGATATAATATGGTGAACTAATGTGATGTCAACCGTTAGTGCATCCATACAAAGAGGAGATAAGCTTTACGAGTATTCATTCTCACCAAGTAATTTGATCCATCCTGTTTAATGTGATTTTTGGGATATTAGCTATAGAACCACTCCTTCGTTTCCAAGCAAGTCCCCATTTGCAGGCCCAGCTGATGTACGTACAAAGCTAGCACCCAGACTTTATACGTATTTCTAATCATCGATGTCGAGGCATAATTTGACGTTGCCAATTTGAATTTTCTCTTAATTACTGATTTTGTTAATATCTCACAGATATTGACGACCAAAACTGCCCTGATAAAGGTAATGAAATAAATAATAACTATCATTATGTAGACAAATTCATGAAATTTGACTATTTTAAGAATATTTTATTTCAGGTTCCGCCTTATTGCATCGCTATTTTGGTTGACCTGCTCAACGCACTTAACTTGCTTGATAGCAATTTCAACAAAATCAAGTGCTACGTTTTCAAAAAGAGTGACTTTGGTGAGGAGTACCTGTGGTGGGCAAGTGGATCCAAATTGAAACCAAATTATCGTACCGATTTAACTTCGGGATCATAAAGACTAAAAGAGGGTCAATCTGCCCCACTTTCAAGTTTTCAATCACAAAAGACCTTTCAACCATTGTAAAGAAAATGTCTGAAGGTGATCATAATGCTGGGAGTCTGAAATGTCATGATTCATTCGGTAATTTTTCAAGTTTTGCAGTATAGGCCTAAGTTTAATATCGACAAGAATGAAACATAAATAGCAGGTTAGCGAATATAAACAATAACAAATCAATAATACATTGTTTTCAGAGATATTTCAAAATGGCTTGACACATGGGCATGTTTGAATCATGAATAACTAATAGGCCTATGACAATTAACAGCGAAAACGCTAGACCCCATGCATTTTATTTTTATTCTAGATAGAGGACACTTTAAGGTTCAATATTTCCTTTACCCCCCCCCCCCCCCTTTTTTTTTTCCCTCTTCAATTTATTATAGCAAAATGAGTCCAATGCGGAGACTGGTTATCGACTAATTTGATGGCTACAATAGCCTCGAGGTATACCGATCAATATGATCCACTATAATGGTTTTAACCACAACACAATAAACAAACCCTCTCACTCTCTTTTCTCCTCTCTCTCTCTCTATATATATGATCTTTCCTTCTCTCTCTCTCTCTCTCTCTCTCTCCGCGATTCTTCCATTTTATTGAGTCATTCTCCTCCCATGCAGTTCGTCTGTACATTAGTCCTGTAAGTGTTGTGTGGCAACTCGAAATGTCACATTTCGAGTTGTCTGTGCAGTATAATGAAAAGACTACAAATTCCACCATGGCATTAAAACATTGTTTGTTGGTATAGTGCTATGGTTGCCAAAAAGAAGTTCAGAAAGAGCAATATGTCTTCAATAAAATGAGGAAACATAAATCTCCATTGTAGTCGTTAATAAAAAATTCCTTACGTATAGATAGAACATATAACCTTCGATATGCATGACATGATAATTACAGATGGCGCTGTTATATGTCTTTTAGTTTCTGAACCAATTACGCGTTAGCAGCGCTTCCAAATAATATTATTTGTCTGCGGTACGATTGTATAGCAGACAAAATGTTGTTTGTATCGTTAATGAATGCATACTTTGCATGGGCAGCTCGTACAGGTGTGCGAGCTATTTCTGCCAGGGCGTGGCATGAATTAGTGTGTAATTGGATTATTCTAGCTTGAGCTTTCAACGAGACAACTTTTATTTACAATAAAAGTGCGTTGTGTCATGTAGTGTTACATGACTGTGTTTGAATAAGGTTTTCCAAAGTTTTTATGCTCGTTGAGTTTTATCTCTGGTTTTTTATCCTGGACCATGATAGTGAAGGAAACGGTTTCCAGTGAAGGAAACGAGAAGAAATGTATGTTAAACATACTGAATAAACGACCGGCTCTCAGTAGTCGTTGTCAGGCTATTCCACAATAATTGAAGTGTATTATTGTGTTATTTGTGTGTATTGGGAGTCAAGAGGGATGACTAGACGAAATAATACGTGAGATTATAGGACAGACTATATATTCGGAAAAGACCTAGATTGATAAACATGAGGTTTCAAAAAAAGGACAAAAAATAGCATAATTACTAAGACTGCATGCATGTATTATTTTGTAATGATCTTATGAATATCAAACATTCCCTCAAGCCATCTTTCAAATGTGTACGCCTTTAACTTATACATGTAGCTATACTTTTGTTTTTGTTTCATCAGTTCCTACAGTAGGGCAACGCCATCCGTAAGTATTTAATTCAAACCCAGCACTTAACAACGAAAGAGAGATAATACAGAGGCGGTACCCCGGGGAGGAGACACAAGTACCCCCCAAATCGCCCCTTTTTACATAGGAAAAGTCCCCTTTAACTTTGACGAGTGCCCTCATTAATGTTTAAAAGTGCCCCTTCCCGTTTTCACCTCTGATAAGTGCTCCCTTTATTTTGGCAAGTATACCCCTTTTCCTTCGACAATTAAGTTCCCATTTTCCTTTGCAATAAGTGTCCATCTGTCATTCTCATAAAGTGCCCTTTTTTAATCTTTAGTAAGTACCCCTTAATTTTCAATTTTAATAGGAACCCTTTCACCTCTGATAATTATTGTCCTATTCACATCTGGCAGGTGCTCCTTCCCCTTTTAATAACTATCCCTTTTTAATTCGGATAAGCGCACTTTATATTTTCACATGTGCCCCCTCTCCTTTCTGATAAGTGCCCCTTTTCCTTATTAAAAGTGCCCCCATTTGATAAAGAGCACCTTCTCATAAATGCAAATAGTTCCTTTTCATTCTCATAAGAGCCCCATTTCAATTCTGAGAAATACTCTTTTTACTTTGACAACGGTGCCCCTTCCCCTCCTGATAAGCGTCTTTTCATCTCTAATAAATGCCCCTATTATTTTGACACGTCCCCTTTTTCCTTCTTATAATTGTCCCTTTCCCTTTCTCATGATTACCCCTTTTCACCTCTGTTAAGTGCCCCGTTTATTTTAACATGTGCCTCTTTTTCTATTCAATAAGAGTCACATCCCCCTTTTCATAAAGCCCGCATTCCGGCACCTCCGATAAATGCCCCAATTAAAATCTGATCAATGTCCCTTTTCTTTAATTAATGCTCATTACCCTTTATAGTGCCCCCTTTTTATATTATGGTCAGTACCCCTTTTCAGATGCGATAAGTGCCCCTTTTCACCTCTAATAAATGCCCCTTTTTATTTTGACGCGTCACCTTTTACCTTCTTATAAGTGCCCCTTCCTCTTCTCATAATAACATCTTTTCACCTCTGTTAAGTGCCCCGTTTATTTTAACATGTGCCTCTCTTTCTTTGTAATAAGAGTCACATCCCCCTTTTCATAAAAGCCCGCTTTCACCTCCGATAAATGCGGCCCCAATTAAAATCTGATCAATGCCCCGTTTCTTGAACAAATGCACATTTCCCTTTATAGTGCCCCTTTTTCATTCTCATATAGTGCCTCTTTTAATTATGGTCAGTACCCCTTTTCAGATGCGATAAGTGCCCCTTTTCACCTCTGATAATTAATTTTTTTAACAATAAGGATCCTATCCCTTTTTCATAAATGCTCCTTTTCACTTTTTATAAATGCCCCCTATCAAAATCTGATGGGGGCCTCTTTTCCGTCAACAAATGCCCATTTCCGATTAGTGCTTTTTTTTTTAATCCCTGGTGAGTGCCAGGATTGGGTTTTTCCTCTTTATAAGATGTAGTTTTTCGCACTGCGGCCTTACAAATCTTAAAAGTTTCCCTCGCTCGCCAATTAATTGTTAGACCATCACACCCAACTGCAAAGTATAATGCTTGAGCAATATATTATACGATGTATAAAGAGAAACAAATATTAAAATCATCCCTAAAAAAAATGTGTATTCTCGCTTTGAGATTTCCTTTTGAAGTTCTCTTTTTCCCAGAAAGTGCCCTTTTTTGTTGGTGCCTCCCCCACCCCACTCTTGAAGTTGCTCCGTCGCCTCTGAATAATCAAAATCGCCTGTTCTAACCTATAATCTAGGGTATTGTAAAATACCCCGAGCCAGAGGTCCCTTCTGTCGAAACCAGCGGTGGCACGAGGAGCCAGGGACTTGACTTGCGGAGGAAGAAGAGAGGCGACAAAAATCCTGTCTTAGGATTTAAGTCATGCCAATCAAAACCCCGCCATACCGCCAACAAAATAATACAAACAGGAGACCAAGAGTTGAAGCGGACAACACTTAACAACGATCGAGACGTACAAAACAAGCGTAAAGAATTAGGGCAGAGCGAAAAAGAAGATAAAAGAAAAGACATTTTATAAATGAGGTTCTCAATATTCCTCCAATGCAGCCCTGAAATAAATTGACACAGTCTGGTTCTTTTCTGCAATGTGAGAGAAAAAAATCATTTATTTCACTGCTATGAATAACTACTTCAATAGAAAAAGGGCGATGAATTATTCATTATCTAAATAAGTGTATGCATCAGCTATAATTGAATGATAGACACATTTTGGGGTGACATGCATGCATTTTCATGCACAATGGATTAAACAAAAATAAACATCAAAATGTCGTTTTAGTTTAAATGCACAATAATAATTGATGTAAAGAAAAAAAATTAATTATATGAATAAATAAAGGAGATACTTCTCTTAACAGTGAACACGTCTCAGTCGAGATATATAGCGGCGAACATCTCGAGCACAAATTGCTTTACATCTTCTGCCCCTGAACTGAAGTTGACGACAAATCATCAGGCAACAAGATAGACACCATCCTCCGATGCAATACCCTGAGAAGCCGAGGTAGACCGGTGCACTCGCTGATGTGGAGTCCGTCACGAGCCCATAGCTTCGTGTCATCCGTTGGGAAGGAGTCGGTCATGTCTAACCAGGAGACCCCCTCCTCCTGACAGATCATGGAGAAGCAGTAGTTGTACTCTTGGACGAGGCGTCCCTTCTTGTCAAGACGGGGAGCGATGCTGGTGGCGAGAACCTAGATGGTGACGAGAAAGTGATTTGAAAAACGAAACAGAATTGGATTTAGGGATTGTCGGGTTCATGTCTGATAGAATATATATATATATAAATATTCAAATGAAATTAAATATAATATGGATAACTCAATTGATTATTTCCTAATTAGACCATATACATTCTGTATGAAAATGTCGGCAAGGTGACTAAAAAATGGATCTTTAGGCACATAATTTGCCTAAGAGATAAAAAATAAAATAACATCGGATCGATATAATGTTGACCCATAATGTCAAACACTTCGCCCCTCCCCCTCCCTTCTGACATTGTGTTAAAACATTGCTATTTATGAATACTGCATACAGCAAGGTGAAATATATTGAAGTGGACAATCATTGACCTTTACCGTCATTTTTTTTTTAATAACAACAATACTTGAAATGTTAGCTTAGCGCTAAATTATATACCTTTGGGGTCATGCAAAGAGCGGATCTCAGGAGACTTCGGAACTGCTTGCAAGCAACGTCAAGGGATTCCAAGCCAAAGTTAATATTGTTCGTCCCTGCGGCAAGCACCACGATGTCAGGTTTCCGCCTCCAACTGAAGTCCAGAAGTTCCTTCTCAACATGATGGCAAGTGCCCCCTGGTGTACTGTTGATGATCAATTTGATTGGGCCTTGCGGCAGCTCTACATCTCCTTGCACCACAGGTCTCAGCTGACTGTCTGCGAAGATATACGCGACCTGGATTTCGAAGAAGAAAAAAAGCGTTATCATCAATAAGACATTTGAATCATTAAATTGAGCCTGATTTATTTCGAGAAATGCTGCTTTAATATCAACTTGTTGAAATCTTCTGAACATGTAAAAGGAGCTGAGTTAATAATGAATAATAAATTAAATGTTTACACTTTGGTAACTGACTAGTGACAAGTTGACGTATAACATAATTTACAATCGCCATATTTTTATCTAAAATATATATAACTGCAATACCTAACCGTGTGCAAATTATTAAGCATTACGAGATAAACGACGACGTTTTCGGTTTTCCAGACCCATCCCTGTAAAAATAGCGAACATTGTATTACCGAACGATCTCGACTGGTACCATCGACAAAAGTCTTGTTCTGCTTCCCGCTGACTCCTTTATCCCAAAACTCAGCCTTGCACCGTTTGCCCGTGCCACGCCCTGCATGATCCCGCTCTCCAAAGGCTGACGAACTGTTGCGTTTCCCGCCTCTCCATATCGGTGCCCGTCTGGTAGCCATAATAGGTGTTCACCTGCAAATTTTGTGAAACGAAAATAGAAACAAGACAATCCTATAATAGGGAAAATGACGATTATAATTATAGCTTGTCACTTTAAAAGATCAAAGGTGGAAAGATAACTTTAAACACTGAAGAAGCGAGTTGTAATATCACACAAGAGTCTAGTGAAATCCAAGAAGTATTATCAGTTGCAAACTAAAAGAATGCTGGATTTATCAGTCAAGAACTAGTGGTGTCAAGTCTTCGAAAGCAAATGACTGAATGAGAACATTTTCGTCTTTTGCATCTTAAATACAGTTCAGCTTAAGAAAATGGTCTATAGAGATTGCAGGATGATGTCATATATAGGCCTATCTTAAGCCGGAAGTTTACTTTGGTCTCAGACGTTGCTTTGTTCTCAGCATACCTTCTTTTCAAAGTCCCACTCCAGCACTGTGATAGACTATAACAAATCGATTGTAAATGCTGCCTACGCTACTATTATTAGAAGTGACGCCCCTGGTAAAAATGATACCCTCTTTAATTCACAACTTCAGTTTCACAACTTTTTGATAACCCTGATGATTATCAAAAGTGTAATGTATGATGAACAGCTGTGTCACCCAATGAGATAACATTATGCTGCATACTATATTTGGTTTGTATATGTTTTATGATTTAAATTATCTTTCTATAAGTTTCGAAAGTATCTCGTAAAAACTACTGAAGAAAAGTGACTTCAAAATACGGACACGGTGTTCAGGTTGTATTGCCTGTATAAAGGTGTCGTCAGCACATGACATGAAATGTAAATGTCGTGGGTTCAATCTCCGACACAGCACTATGTCCTCTAGTAAGGTATTAATCTGCATTACCCACTCATACCCAGGTGGAAAATGGGGGATCTGGCAGGATGACGAAAGCCTTTCTTTACTGTTGTATGCCCTCAAGGTGACCATAATATGGTAGGAATAGTAGCCAGGGAGTAGATCGAGATGGTGCATATTGTGCGTGAATGAATTCGATGACGGGGGTAATAATATCTGTAAAGCGCTTAGAGACGGTATTTCGTATTAATATTGTTCTTATTATTTTCAAATGATAGTACTCATAATAGGTCTGCCGGGTCCACCGAGGATAATATGGAGTGCTAGTGCTTTGGAATCACAATGAAATATCGATTTTTAGATGCTTTGCATAAGTCCTATATTTGTAAAGAATCTCTCCTCATAATATAGGCCTACATTTATATTCATATTTTCATGCAGGCACACAGCGAATGTATGTATTCTAATTCTAGTATGTGCCAGCCAAAATTATCTCCTTGAGAATTCGTTAAGGCAAAGATGAAAAAGATTTAAGAATGAAAAGCGGGGCATCTTCACCTATTGAACCTATTGAAGGGCATTGTAGGTGTTTTCTAGCTATCGGTTGTCTATAAACTAATCAAATTAATTTCCAAATTAACTATATGAATTAGACCTTTAGCTCAAGTGAATGTTTTCTCTTCGACCTGCAAATAATTATAAGAAAATTGTTATTCTCGTTTTTTTTCCTTTTTACGTTTGTCTACTTGAAGACACTATGATCCGTTTTGTTTGAATGCGTATAGGTCGAAAGGTTCAAGGAGCGTTGCTTGACAACAGCAGATTATAGTCGTGCAAATAATTTTTGGTGAGTCTGAAAGTAACCTTTATTAACTAAATATTCAAGTACCACTTGTTTATGTACACTTATATAAAGAAATACAGCATTTTTATATCGGTTGTGAAGTTTGAATTAGCAAATATTTGGTTTATTACTAATTTTAATGGAGGGGGAAAAAGGAAAATGAATGCTTGTTTCAGGAAGACACAATATGCTTTATGTGGGACTGAAGTAAAAGAAGTCGTCCCACCAACGGACACTCTCGGCCTCGGTCTCAGCTCTCGAACTTCGAAGAAGAATAGATTCTATTTTTAGTACTGATGTTTACTGTTCTTGTTTTGGGAGCCCCAGGGTGAAAGGGTCCATTTTTTATTATTGAAAAAAGTGCAATATTCTGCACATGGTTCCTGTGCATTTGCCTTTGCAGTTTGGGCGTTTGAATGAGTTTGAGTTTCACACTCACTGCACTGGCCACTGCCATACTTGCCAGCTAGTGCAGTGCTAGACAGCAATAACCATCTGATTTGGGTCATTTCTTTAATAAAACTGACATTTGTTGTCATTCCCCAATACAGATGGCAACCCAGAGATCTCGTACCGCGGGGGTAGCTATAGCCAACAATGGCAGCTTTTTAAGTCAAAACATTTTCTCCCCGATTTTCTTTATTTAGATCTGATTTTCTGATTTCTAAATCAGATGTAAATTAGGTCGGTCTATATATCTCCTAATTACAGTTTTCAATATTTGTTAAACTATTATAGAATGTGAAATTTTCGGACTTACTTATATGAATTATCCAATTTTTATCTGAGAACCGCGAAGCAGTACGTTCATGCATTCGAAATATTACCCGGCGGCCGATATATTTCCGGGTCCACCTACCAAAACATAGCCAATGGCCAATCAGAGCACTCGTTTCGTGGGAGTTCGTTGGTCAAGCCGGGCCGACTCGTACGTAGTAGCTACGGTAGCTATTGGACGTTCGAAAAGAAAAAATGAATATTCATCAACTAAAACCAAGACGGATAATGTTGACGACGAGACTTTCTCGGATTAATCATTAATTTAGGATCTAAATGAGCAACCTATCGTAAGTCAAATAAGCTAAATATATGTTATTTTTAATTAGACTCTAATTATTGTAATATTACTGCATGTATGAGGATGTAAAGAGTGAAAATCTCGTAGCATATCTCATTCATCGCGGTCCTGCCGAACCGAACCATTGGTTCCGTACAGTCCCTCGCAGAAAGAGGTCCCCAGACTTCAGTCTCTATAATCGGAGGTCTAGTGGAGCCAGACGTAGTCTCAGTGGAACAACCGACGATTAGAGAGACTGAAGCTTTCGGTCTAGTGCAGTGCAAGAAAAGAAGTTAAAATTTAGAAAGAATTTGACTAGATTTTTAATAGGCCTAGATCTAGATAGAATCTATACATACAGTATGATGAATCCCCTCAGCAGTCAGAGTCAGACTAAACAAATTATAAATTGCCATAAGTTGGATAAGTTATACTCATCATAGTCATAATCATAGACTCTATTCATTGTTCTACCTCTTCTTGAGATGGCTCTCATTCTAAGATCTTGATTGTAAAAGTAACTCACTGTAATAAACTAATAATGTGAAAAGGCATCAATGATCAATTTCATTTTGTTTTGCCCAGATCTAAGCCTTTGATAAGCAGCTCCATACATACAAGACCAACATGGCCGACCCAGAGGCTGATGTGACCCAAAAGGAAGCAGAGAATGCCAAAGCAGATGAGAAGGAGGTTGATACTAAAGCAGAAGATAAAGCTGCAAAGACACCTGAGAAGTCAGGCACTCCAGCCAAAGCGAAAAGGGAGAAGACTTCATCATCCAAGCCAGCCAAGAAGGGTGGAAAAGGTTGTTTGTTCATACATTATTTTGAGCTTGCTCAAACTTGTCAAGGTCTTTGCTGTGACTATCAAATGTTTGATTTTGTCTTAAAAAGAAAAATAATTGTTACACAGCATCATTTGAATTTATTATCCTTGTTTCATTCACTCATAACATTATCATTGTTGAGGTGACAGAATCAAGGAGAAAAATCCTGTTTATTAGTATTTGGTGGGAATTTGTGAGGATACAATATTTGTTTTACAATATTATTATATTTTTTATTATTTGAAAGACTGTATGCTCCCCATGTATTGAAATATGTTATTAGTTCGCTATTTATTCCCAGGTTTTAAGTAGTATCCAATTCAATTGTAATTTTCTAATCTTAAATCTTTCAATAATGAAAATTTTCCTGATTTTCCTTATGTCTTTTTTAAACAGGGGCAGCTAAACCTAAGGCAGAAGAGGCACAGAAAACACCAGAGCCCGAAGGCGGTGGAGATGGTTTGTTTAAAATCTTTACTCTTTCATACAGATTAGACTTCTCTTTATGGAACGTTAAATTCTTTCAATACCACATATTATTATTATTATTATAGAGTCAGTTCTTTCTGATTATCGTCTTCTCACAATCAGTTGAAGAAATATCTAAGAGTGTACATGTATATCACTACTTAACAAATTTATGTATTTTTATTGATTTCAATTTGTAAAAAAATAATCTCCCAATTCTTGCTTCCAGCAATCATATCTTACCATGCACCATCTATCTATCTGTAACATGCAATTAAATTGTGAGTTTCTTTTTATTGTCAAGTTACGAATGTGATACAATAATTATGCATATTATTTTCCTAATTAACCTCTAGGAACAGAACTGCCACCCAAGGTGGTGCCCTTGTTCATGGCTGGCAAGACCCAAGAACTGTTCAAGTGTGTTTGCGGTGAAGATGTAACGGATGATAACCCCATCAAGCTGATCAGTAAGGAGGATATCGTTCAAGACATGAAGACCAGGGCAGCTGTCTCAGATTTCTCTCCATTGAAACAAGCCATTTTGGTAAAATATTTCAAGTTCAATATTGACCGTTTCCCTCTTGAATAGCAAAATGACAAATTTAAAGTAATTGAAAAATGTTAGATAGTCTCTCTCTCTCTCTCTCTATCTTTCTCTCTCTCTCTCTCTTTCTCTTTCTCTCTTTCACCCTCTTCTCTTTGTCTTTAAAAAAAAAAAAAATCAATTTGTTAAGAAATTATTTAAAATTGGCCTTTGATAGACATGCATGCCTTGCAAAGAAATAAATATGACATGGTACATAGTATACGCATATGTGACTAAATTTATAGTGCATACAGATAATTAAACCTTGTGTTTCCAATTTCCATTGTGGATCGTTTAATTTGAAGTAATATTTTTGCATTTAACCTGTATGTCCAACCATGCACAAGCAATATGCTACTGCTTTTAACTCTGCAGCAACTTTGAAAAACTGTTAGTGTGATCAATCAGTTTGCAATTACACACAAGGATGTTGAGGGGATCAATCATTGTGTAATATGAACAAAGGGGTCTACTCTGCTTTGTAGATCATGGTGGTATTCATGCAGTAGATTCTGTGTAAAGAGCTACCACCTGTTTGGGATTATGTGAGGTGTAAAATACTTCTATTCAAGCTAACAATGCATTTACAATGTATACTTTATGGGTTTCTAACTTCTTTAGAATGCCCAAAATTACCCATTCAGGTTGTTGCAAAAAGAAAGTTTGCATCATTATATAATTGATTGCTTTAAATGCTTAAACAAGTTAATTAGGCCCGGTTTCTTTGTATTTTCCATGGACAAAAGAAAGAATATTTTGGATTAGGCAAGGTGTAAAGTGTTTCTATTTATGTGAGCTGAACAGCCCTGCTATCCTAAATCTGGGATTGCACTCTCCATTTAATAGTTGCATGTGAAAGAAAGGTTTATAAAATTGGTCCCTGCAAATCTGATTACCACGTCAATTACCATGTATATTTTTTTACTGGCTGCACGCGATATCAACACAATATACAGTATGCTATTCAGGAATGGATACACGATATCCCTTGCTTTTTGTTTTGTCTTTTAATTATTTTTCATAGTTTGCGGTCTAAAACCATTCAAAGGTACCATGTGCACACAAACCTGTGCATCATTTGTATAATATAACAGCTATAATTGACTGCTAAATGGCAACATGTTGCGCACAGGTGTTTTGGCTTGTCAGTCATGACAAAAATTGTGTTTCTTCAAAAACATGAGAATCATATTCTCGCACCCTAGAATATATGGTTTGAAACATTTAATTTGTTATGATGGAGAAATTAAGATAAATTACATCTCTTAAAGGTTGCCAATGGACACTTTTCTATACACTAGAAAGTGGGTTATTTAGGTCATACTTGTAGATACGCATGCAGTTAGTAAAAGTTCACATCTGTGCTAAAATTGTGAGCAATTAAAAAAAATGTACAAAGTAGTTTGTAACCAATAAGTACAACAAAACTTATGGAATCAGGAGTTTCAAAATTTCGAAAAAGTATACAACGTGTACCTATCAATGTGTGAGATATTACCTGTGATCCCTGTACATATAATATGTAGAAAGTTAATGTTTATTATATCTTTGATTATGACCTGATATGATCTGTTTAACAGAATTATGATGGAGAAGAGATTATGGTAGTGTTCGATGCGGAATTCAAATATGGTGAGAACTTCATCATTGCTCTTACAGAGGAAGCAAAGGAAAAACTTAACAGAAAGTTCAATGTAAGTATGATGGATTCATGGCGGATATAATGATATACTTAGCAAGTAGTATCAAATGTTTTTAATGAAATCTAATACCAATATTTATGTAAATGAGATTGGTATAATCAAGTCTTTTCCTTTTTAATTTTGTTCTTCTTCAAATGTACAGTTAAATTGAATTGATGGAAATATTATTTATATGCCTCCTCCACTGAAGGTGGTGCTAGAGGCATCAGTAATACATGTGTTATCTAAGCTCACCAATATGTGTAATATGATGACATCAGATTACAATGCCACTAGCTGGTGTGCACTGAGATGATAATCTGAAATAAAACATTTGCTGATTAAAATGAATTTAAGTTTAGATCATTTTGAACATATTTGTCCATAAATCTAAATCCTATCCTCATGTTTAATGCGTATTGAAAAAGGAGCAAAATCTTTAATGTTCCAAAATGACATTTCTTTAGACGTACAATGCAAATCATCTCTTGTTTCATTTGTGTTTGTGTGATCATCATTTGTTTGATTGTGTTTTTTATATTTTTTAATGTTTTAATTTGTTGATAGGGACTGGTATAAGTTGTACCTTCATGATGATAATTAGATCTTATGATTTTTATTTGATAGCCTGCAGCAGTAGAGGAAGGAGTAGAAGGAGGGGAGGAAGGGGAAGGTGGAGAAGGAGCAGTAATAGAAGAAGAAGATACGACAGTCTATCGCTACATTCCTCCCGAGGCTAAGGAGTGGATTTCTCTCGGCAGTGAGAAGGAGATCGAAGAGGAGGCTGTGGTGGAGACAAGGGATAAGGTGAGAGAGAGAAAGAGAAAGGTTTAATGTCAAATGATCCAGCGACATGTGCTCTGAAGTCTGTATCTTACACTAACCAAATTCATAGTTTCATCCATAACGCTTAAGAGTCTTCAGTGGTAATTGGCACTTAATATTTAAGCACTGCTTTTTTTCTTCTTTAAATTTTTTTTTTTATAATAATTTTAAACCAAACACTATATAAATTGGTAACCCTAACCCAATAGGGTTAGGAATACCTAACACTATACATAACCATAACCCTAGTTTTATACTTCGTAATACATATTCAGAATTGCAGAATACCAATGTTTCTGAATGCATACATATGGAGCATATAATACTCTCATCTACAGTTCATCTTGAATTTAAAGTTGATTCTCTTTCCCGGCCATGCAGCTCTCCTTCACCGTTCAGCGTGTAAGGCGCGACTTTGGCGCCCCCACAAAGTTCTCTGATCGGGGACCTGACGATGTCAAGGATGGCTACATTGAGTGCACATCCTTCGAAGACAAGAGCTACAACCTGAAGAAGGTAGAACAAGACATATCTGTGCAAGCCATACCGACTTACATTGACAACGGTACACAAACAGACTGGTAAAGTGTCCTTTCACAATACTTCATTGTTATTTTATTTATTTTATTTATTTATTTATTCATTCATTTATTTTATTTATTTATTTAAACACTTTTGTTATTTTCATGTTTTTGCCTTTATTTGTAACCCTGGAGGTCAGGAGAACAATATTGTGTTAATTGTCAATCTTTTGGAAATGATATCTACCTGCCTGTAAAAGATGCATCCTTCAATAACTTCAATAAATATTCCTCAGTTTTTTTTTGCATTTTTTATTGAATGAACATTTTTTGTTTATGGCAATAGAAGGAATCAAATTCTCTTCAATTTGTCAAAACTAAATTTTTCGTAATAAGTACATGTATGCTTCTAGACGGTGCTCGTGATTTTGTTGTATACTTGAATTTTACACAGAAATAATGATGTATGATGTTGAATATTTCTGCATTTCAAATAAGCATTTTAAGATATTCAAGTCAATTTTTTTTTTCAGTAAGCGATCAAACAAATAAATCAATACTTAAAGCCCCACTGCACTACTTATAGCTACTTGCTCCCTCTATATAGCAAACAATGCCCGATCGGTGCCTGTTGGTCCCCCTGATCCTCTTTTCTTATGTAAATTAAGAGCTGATTTGATGAGATAACCACCTGTCAGTGACCTTGCAGGGAGGTTTAATCCCCCTGGCCAAACTAGTACAGACAGGCTTTAAATATTACTATTTTTTTTTTCCCTTCCCCCTCTCTTTCTCTCTCTTTTTTTCTCTTTCTCTGTAGGAAGCATCCGTGTCACAACGTAACCCAGTATGCTCCGCGTGTGTTCAGTGAAGAGGAATGTGCAAAGATACTAGCTTCCAAAGAACTGCAAGATTTTGTCGAGAAAGTAGAGCCAAGGTGATTCATTTCAGGAATGTTTTGTACTTTAAAACTGTTTTTCTATAAATATAACAAAAAAGACAAATTTAATGTAGATGTGGTAATAATAATAATAGCTAGTTCTTATATAGCGCTTTTCAGGACCGAAGGCCCTCTCAAAGCGCTTTACAGATATATATATGATTACCCCGGTCATCGGATTCAGGCTTACCAGCACACAATGTATGCACATTCTCCACTCCCTGAGGAGCATTCCAGCCAGGCGTCATTTTTACAAGCGCACACTTGCTAATCTAAGCACATTAGCTTTCGCATCCTACCGGTATGATTTTAACAGTATTTCCATCTGTGCTACTATGTACTATGTAAGGACAGGCACATTAAAGGTAATACAAAGTGTTGGGAAATTTTTAAAATTGGGTGGATAGTGATTCTTTACAATTTTGATATTTTTGGATGCCCCTGAAGATGTTTCATAAGCGCTAGAAAATTTAGCCCCTAAAACACTTCTGCTTTTGAGAAAAATTGAATATAAAAATTTACCGGTGCTCCCAGTTAATTTTGATAAATTTCAAATAGCGCCTACAGCCGTACAATGGTAGCTGCGACCATGAAAATCTCAGAATATGTAGTTGTGATATATTATTTCCAAATGGGATAAGCTTATCGGTCGATTTTATGAAACATTGTTTCATAGCTTAATTGATATCTTGACCTTGAGGGGGAGCTATACAACATAAAGGGTTCATTATTTATAATTTCATAACTTTAGACTCGATTTCAACTGCGACAACGATCACTGAGTATTGTCGGATCGCATATGTTTCCAATATGTTCATTTTAACCAAATTCATGACCCCATACCAAAACTTTGTATTACCTTTAATTGTTTTATTTTTTATTTACAGTAATAGTCGATGGACAAAATGATTTGTTCTCCAAACAGTCTTACATTTGTGCTTGAGGAAGCCTTGAGATAATATTTGATGGGAAATTTGTAATACCTACATGCACCAAAAAATAGTAAAAATAATCTGGTGTTTTGAGCTTCTCGGCCTTTTTTCCTGTGATTTATACCCCCAAAATGATAAATACATACATTTCCCACCTTATAACTTGTTTTATATGATTTATCTGTAACTTTGATTGCTTCTCCATAAGTAAAGTCTCGAGATGTATAAGCCTACTTGATTAGCTAGTTTGAATACCTAAATAAACATGGATCGTAAAATTGTACAAAAATCTGTCGTGTGTGTAATTGGGTTTTTACAGACGTGTATCAATCAGATATGATTATTTACGTCTGTGGACCGACCTTTAACGTCACCATCCGAAAAACGTGACTCAGTTGCGTTCTCGGCTTAATCAGTTTGTAGCTTCCATTGTTAGCTGGATTACAGGCGCATGCCACAATAATGCCCCGATTTCAAGTGATTTAAACAAAGAAATTGCTGAATTTATTATATACATTTGTTATGCTGAAAATATTTTTGTATCTTCCAGTATTTAACTGATTTCATATGGTATGTTTGTAGATTTGACCTGGCCCTGCAGCAGAATGAAATCATGGACGTTTTCTTGGATGATTGGCAGGAATTAGCCAGTGAGGATAGTACATTTGGAAGCAAGTCGGACAATTACCTCAAGGTTAGTGGTCCTCTAATACAAGAAAGCATTTTAGTGTTTAAACTGCTTCTTAAAGCCATACTAGAAGCACTAACCACAAAATCCCTCCTAGTTTTATCACAGGTCTGGGCCCCGTTTCACAAAACTTGTCGTCAGTGACAAATGACAGTTTTGTTATAAGGTACTGAAATCCTTGCTTATGATTGGTTATCAGCAGATTTGTCACTGATTTTTGTCATTTGTCATTGAAAAAAGGCTTTGTGAAACGGGTCCCAGCTGTAGCAGTATGGTCATGTAGCTCGCTGCTTCCCTAGCAGTGCTGTTGGTTGTAGCATAGATTTCTGTTTCTGCAATGTTCTCAGTGACTCTCTGTGTATACCTTATTAAATTTGTAAACATTGCAGATTTGTCGAAGAAAAAAAGTTAAACCTGTTGCTTGTAAGATAGTACAGCTTACCTGGGTAGAGCTATAAGGAAGACAATAATAGTAATAATAATAATATTTCACTTTTATATAGCGCTAAATACAAATGTCTCTAAACGCTTTACAGATATACTATTACCCCGGTCATTGGATTCAATACTAGCCCACACACACTGTGTGCACAATCTCCACTCCCTGGGGAGCATTCCAGCCAGGCGCTACTTGACGCTAAAAAACTGCTTGACCAAAAATGACGGTTGCATCCTACCGGGTACCAATTCAGAAGATCCAGTAGCCCTGTGTTAATGTGTGATTACCATCACCTCATTGTACATTTTAATTTTTTAATCACACACAGGAGTACCAGTCTTTCACTGACCTTCAATTCAGCAAGGACAAGGTGCTGACGGCCGTGGAGTGGCATCCGACCATCAAAGGAGTCATCGCTGTGTCCTGTGCCGAGAGGATGACCTTTGATGACCGGGTGGAACACTCCTCCAAGATCATCATGAACCCCTCCCTCATACTCCTCTGGAGTTTCACCGACCCCATCCATCCCCAGGTATTTGCATTGCCATAGGGAGTCATAAGCCCCCCCCCCCCCCCACCCCCACCCAATTACTCATCTGTGATACTGTTTAAGGCGCATCTTAAAACATTTCTTTTCAAAAATACTTTCTAATGTTAACGAATGTTAAAGAAGAAGAGATCTTGACTCCATCGAAGAATTCACATACAAAAAGAAATGAAGTATACAAAATATGTAATGAAGCTTTTCATTAGATTGAAGGTTCAATAATTACAATAGATGCTCAGTTGACATGAGTGATGTATTTTATGCAGTGTGAAACATGAAATATGCAATCACCTTTTTAATATGTACATGTAGATACACCCTCCAATATGTTTCAAATTTATTGATTGGATATACAGATTGAGGAATTAGTTTATTGGGATCCAACTTTTTTTCTCTTTTTTTTTAAACATTTGTTTTACCAGGTGCTACTAGAAGCTCCAGATGATATATTCTGCTTCAAGTTTAACCCTTCTGATCCCAACATCATCACGGCTGGCTGCATCAACGGTCAGGTGGTCATGTGGGACATCAGCAAACACGTTGATCGTCTTCGTAGCAACCAACGAGGCAAACAGTCCAAGAAGAACAGTATGATGAATCTGGTAAGACAAAACTAGTTGTCATGAATTAACATCTTTTCATTTGTGTGGTGTGAGCTTAACTTGAAACAGTAGCCATCTTTATGAAATAATATAGTGATATTCATTTTTTGAATTCTAGTTTGTACTCCTGACCTGAACTTACATGATAATTGATAGAGCAACAAGTATGCATTCTTTTCTGTAGTAGATGTGGATGTGGATTACAAAATTCCATTATATGTCATTCCATTAAAAAAATTAAAAATTCTGTAATGGAATATTGCATTGTTAGAAAAAGACAAGCCAAATCTATGAAATCAAACCATATCTATGAAATCAAACCATAAATGGCCTATCAAAATTTGTTAAACTAAAAATTTAGATTTGAAGTGTTAGAAATATAGAACTGGATTGCATCACCCAAAAGTGCACTGGTGGAAATATATGCCTCAAAATAACTATATACCCTGAGATATAAAGCTGGTATACATATGACTTGTTTAATTTAAAACAACCAGTATTTTATCCCACAGCCTAAAAATTATGATCGATCAAGAAATTTGATCCCCAAGTAGTGTGTGACTAGTCTTGACATGAAACAAAGAAGCCACCTCATCGATCATTTAATATTGAAAAGGTTTGCTGTGTTGCCTGTTTTAAAATCCCTTTGATGCAATAAAAATTAACTTAGATCTTCTCTTTCTTTTACATGCATGTATCATATTGACATTAAAATGAATCATATCTTTTGTTTTTCTTTTCTGAGAATAATCCAGTCAGATTCTTTCTCAAGGTTAACTTCAGTAGTGCGTGTTTGTTTTTGTGTGAAATGCTTCTATTTCTTCTTACCCTTATACTTCTCTTCATTGCATGCTTTAGCGGTATGGTAGAGGGAGAGACAAGGTAACAAACAGCATGCCATACGATCATTCTAAATCTGATATATTGTTCAAATTTGTTCACTAACCCACCACTAATACTACTTATTAGCCCGTATTCTTGAAAGCCATATTAACTTTAATCCAGGTTATAACCCCGACCAAATTGATTTATGGATAGCCAAATGTCAACATATTCATCCTGTAAAAATCAACGTGATTCTGTAACTGCATGAGAGAACTAATGAAAAATATTTCTTTATGATATTATTTTCTAGATTTAATTTGTTTATTCATTTTGTTACAGAGTTGCAGTAATTTGTACAGAATAAAAAGCTTATCACGTGGCTCTCCATAAATCAGTGAAGTAAAAAAGCCAGTTCACGGTAGCAGTCTGATCGAGCATGAGCAGATAAAGGTCATTGCAGAACAAATTGTGAAATACACAGAGACAAAATACTGAATACGTGCTCATGAAAGTTATGTAATCATTATTCATTTATGCACTCCATGATACACAGGTGGAAGTTTTCTTTAAAAAGGGGGAAACAAAGGCCATTTATGTAGTACCTCCATCGCTGTAGGAGTGATTATTTCAAAATGTACAAAGTGGGACCTGTTGATGTTTTGAAGATCTGTGGATATTCAGGGTCATTTGGGACATGTGCTAACCGTGAACTGGTCTATTAAACCAGATTTAAGTTAGTATGCCCTTGTCAATTTATGAGTCATTTGTAATTACTAGATTTTTGAGAGCACAATTTCCTTTTATGCATGTCTCTTAGCTCCATGCACATTGTATTGCCTGCTATAAAGTGGCACAGGGGCTTTATGATTATGTGTTAAATAACCCTTTTGCGACAATTACTCCACATGTGGTTTAATGGTTCAATAACTTTTGATTCAGAGCAATGACAAAATATACCATATGCATGACTAAAACGGGCAACAATTTCTGAAAGGATCCCGAAAGGGTAATATGAACACCCTTCTGGGTGCCAGAAGAGAATCATACATTTTTTAAACACACAAAAACATTATTCAGTTGTTTGCAGAGAGGCAGAAGGGCGCTATGGCAATATGTTAAGTCCTATTAACATCCTCCATGTTTTCAGGACAGAAAAAGTTTGTAATGGTACACTCAAAAACAGGATCTTCACTCTGAATTACAGAAGGCAAACTGTGACACAATACCAACGAAAGTGAATGATGCAAAAGGCCGTTTCTAAATTTAACCAACAACTGTATCAGTTTCTGTTGTTGAGAGACCTTTCTCAGACCACAAATTTATCACCCATACTCTTGAGGTGGATGAGATTCTTCTTTCTTGCTTTTGATCTCGTCAGCCACAAAAGTTACACCTGATGTGCATATATGCATATACTCTACTAAAACAGTGCCATGATACAGTATATTCTGGAATTGCATGAAATTGATAATCCAATATCAGTGTTTTGCACATATTTTTTTATCACAGTAATGTTGTTTTTTGTTTTCTTACTACACCTGTATATACACTAAAATCTAATTTTTGTTTTGAAAAAAAGGTATTTTAGTTTTTATTTGTCTCTATATGTTTTGCTCCTATTGGATTTCATCACTGGGATTTAGGTGCACAGATAAAGTAATGCAGAATACATTTGTCCTAAAATGTTTAGAAATTGATCTATAAGGTACACATTTAATTTGGTTGATTTAATGTAATTTCTTGTTGGGTGCTCGTTTTGGTTGTGTGTTAATGATTGGGTTCACAATGATTTTTTGTGGAATGAATTTTGTTTACACCAAGTACAAATCTCTATGGATATGTATTTCCTGTGAGTGGACTTTCGTTAGTTTGTGCAATAATTTTAAGAGGGCCTATTTTATCTCTTTCACTAAACTAGCCCCAAACCTAAAACTGGTTGATTTTTAAGTTTTGATTAGTGGCATTAATTGAGTTATGAGTTATAAATACACACAGACTGCATTTCATTTTACACTTATTTTTCACAGTGTTATTAATTTAAAACATGCTTTACACTAGAAACTGAACCATTTAAATCCTGATAAGGGCTATAAAATAGATGAATTGGAAAGTGAAAATATAGCAAAGTAGACATATTTTAATGAATTATTAATAGAATATCAATATTCAAATAAATAAAAATTGATTTATTAAATGAGTACCTACAAGTACAGGGAAGACAAAGAATGTTACTTGTTATTATGGTTTAATGTGTTTAAACTTCATTTTGATATTAACTTCATTTGTCTGTCATCAGTTGGATATGAAATTACTATATGGTCACCCTTGTTTATTTTTTGTATCTGCATGTTCCCAAAATATATATGCATGATATACATGTGTACTAGCTGACCAATGTTTTTTTTTAAATAGAATGAGAAAGGGTTAATGTTTTACAGCTGGATATCAGAAATTGTGTCCAATATGATGTCACTGCACTTCATATTTATTTGACTTATTCTTTCCATACTCATTTTGATCCTTATATCGATGCATATTATTTTTGTTAATTTTGTTTTGTTTTAATGTAATACCTGTAGTTTGTTGTTTGTGTTGTTGTTGTTTTCGGGGGGGGGGGGGAATTATCTGAAAGTAGTGTACCAATGGTAATAGCCTCTTTATAGGACAGGATTGTTGTGTAGGAGAGGATGTAGCTTTCATAGGGTTGTAATTGTCTGAATGCTGGTCCAGGGATTATTATCCTATACTTTAATTGGGCATTATATTATAGAAATATTGCAGGCTCTGGCATGCAGTATAACAAAATATATTGAAAACCAAATTAATGATCCCCAAGTGATGTTATGTCACTGAGGCTGCAGGCTAAGATTGAATGTTGGCTGGCTGCAGTTAAATGGTACAATGACAATTCTGACTTTGAATGTGAATATATATATATATATATATATATATATATATTGAATAACAAAATTGATGAAATATTTGTTTTAAAAAATAAGGCCCAAAACGTTGTTATATTGCACGCCTCGTGAACATTTGTTGAGTTGATTGAAAATTGTTGAGTATCATGTGATCCTTTTTTAGCCAAGAGGATCAATACTGGCTATAAATATCCAATTTTATAGTTATATATTTTAAAATTATATTGCATGTGTGTAAACCATGCATGCTTTTATTTATATTTTCTTTGTATGATATCCTAGCTTGCATATATTAATAGAATACAGTTACAAACCTTATGCCATCGCGATCCTTGTGTGTTTTGGTGATAGAATGCCAATCATTGTTTGGATAACGTAACAGGGATTAAAGATTTTTTTTTATGAATAACACGAGCAAGTTTTAATTTCATATGCTTGAAGATACAGTATGTACAATGTCTCCCAGCTATCAAGGTTAGCTAGCTTACGTACCTCTCAGGCTCTAGCTGCCATTTTGCATGAACATTTAATTGATTTACGAATCATCACCAGTTTCTTCTTCTTCTCTTTTGATTAGCCTGGATTTGAAGATGAGAATGCTGATAAGACTCCGGTGGTGAGATACTGCGCCGTGTCTGCCATAGAGCACAGCCACAAGTCAGCTATCTCTGATGTTCAGTGGGTACCAGACCATATGGAGGTAAGCCCAATGCCTGGAGGTGTTTCACAAAGACTAAGATTGACTTTAAGTTAGACTTAATTTTGGCAGGCCATTAATGCCACAATTTTCTCTCACCATTTTTTGGCAAGGGACGTACAAATCATGGTCACAAATCTACAGAATTTACATTTGTTTATAATTCATTATTGAAAGAAAAAATATTATCTAAAGATCATAATTGAGAGACCAATAGTGAGAGAAACCAGTGGCATGAATGGCCTGCCATAGTTAAGTCCAACTTAAAATCGATCTTAGTCTTTGTAAAACACCCCCCTGGACTGTTTCTGCGTCCTCGCCCAATTAGCTGAGAAAATAACACACCTTCAACGCTAAAACAGAGACAGTCCTTGTCTTTCATTCTCATCCTCACAAACAGGTGTTTTGAGGGGGGGGGGGGTGGTGGTGGCGTGTGCGATCCATGTGGGTTGCGTGCAGGTGAGGGAGGTGGACATGCATAGATGATATCAGTGAAAGAAATAATAGTGGGATCAGGAGGAGGTGACATAATGTGTGGGGGAAATGGTTGCAGTTCAATGTAAAGAATTTGTTTGATACAAGAAATAAATAAAAGAGATTGATTTTTTTTAACTCACAAAATGAAAAACATGGAAAATAAATGATCAAGGAAATGGAATATCAAAGATAATGAGGCTATACATGTATTACTAAAAGAAAGTAATGTGTTTACTTAAAGCCCCTCTGTACTACTTGTAGCTACTTGCTCCCTCTATATAGAAAACGATGCCTAATCGGTGACCATAGGTCCTTAATGATCCTCTTTTTCTTATGTCATTTGAGAGCTGCGTTGATGATATAGCCACCTGTCTGTGACCTCCCTGGGTGGTCTAATCCCTCCTAGCCAAACTAGTACAGATGGCCTTTAAGAAAAAAGCACAAAGCTAACCCATTTTTTGAAAAGTGGGGAATGTGATAATAATGATAAGCAAGAGAAAAGGAGATAGGAGCATTATAGATGAATATTAACATTATTCAGGATCAGTTAGGGTAAGCTATGAAAGATAGAGAGGAATGAATGGTACACATGCAGTTCTTTTATTGCATTTGCATAGCATTATTATATTTTTCATATTTGATGTAATTGTATGCAACCTCATGTAAATTCTACCAGCTGTTGAATGAATTATTCCCTATAATTAATTGATACCTAAAAACATTGCAAGATGATGTAAATATATTTCTGTTTCAGTTCTAACACTTTCCTTTAAACTCCTATTTTTTCCTTCAGATTACTCGGATGGGTGTGGTTTGTGAAAATAAGCAGCAACAATGTCACCAGATTTTAACTGGTTCTTCCGATGGGTAGGTTACCAATTTGATACATTATATTTATGCCAAATCAATGCTGTTGGGGATCATGGGGCTAATATCTCCCACAAGAAAAGGATGGGTAGATGATTGAGATGAGATTTTAAAAGAATAGAGGAAATTTAGCCTTGGATACAGGAAGCAATGAATTTCCCTTACAAAACTAAAGAGACACAAGAAGAAGATATGAGAGCATCTGACCTCATCCAGGTGGATGCTTGAAGGCCAGAAGACTTGGAGAGGGCCAGACCTTTTAAGGAAATGAACCGTCCAGCCTGACAGTGTAGAAAAAAAATGGTAGAAAATGTTGATGAAGATTTTATGCATCAGGGGGGTGTTTCACAAAGACTAAGATCGACTTTAAGTTGGACTTAGCTATGGCAGGCCATCATGCCACTGGTTGCTCTCACCATTATGATCTTTAGATAATATTTTTTCCTTCAATAATGCATTATCAAAACAAAAACAATTCTGTAGATTTGAGACCATTATTGGTACGTTCCTTATAGACCAACGCCAGTTAATGGTGAGAGCAAATAGTGGCACAAACGGCCTGCCATAGTCAAGTCCAACTGAAAGTCGATCTTAGTCTTTGTGAAACACTCCCCTTTGCTCAGATTATGTACTAATATTTTTCTTTTAATCTGTTGATGATTCAGGTACGTTGCTATTTGGGATACCCGGCCTCCCAAGGGTCAAACCCCAACCATTGATAACGCCAAGCATGATAACCCACTGGGTGTAGCAACGACATTCAAACATCTGGATCTTACATGGAAACCTGTCATCAAGGTCAGTTTATATTATTTCATTACATAATGATAATACAACTGTAGTAATGATTATTTTACTTGTTTTTTTCTATATATAGTGCATTCCATAATATACAAGGATTTTAATGCAATTTCCATGTGCTGTGTGGCAGTTGGCATAAAACGGGGCCGGTGGATTAAGCTAAGGACAGAAAAATTATTTTGGTTCACCATTAATCACCTTCATTTTACAGTACACTGGTTTTCCTTTACCTACAACTCACAAGACTAACTGTCCCAGAGCCATCTTTACACAGAGTTTGGTCAATTCTGTTTCAGTTGGTGTATATTCTTTTGTTTGTGCGTGCCCAACAGCAGTATATTCGCCATATTCTTCCCAACTCCTACCGAGTTGACCAAACTCTCCCAATCAATAACTCTGAACTGCCCGATGGGACTGCAGCCCACAAGACAAGCTTTCTTGTCGGTCTCTTTGACTTATTATTCAATTCAAATTAATTCAATTCAATCTTATTTTTTCATTAAAAACACAATAATTACCTAATGAATACATACAAAAAGTACATAGAAAGCACCCCTAAGAAAGCAAAGCTTCTTAGGAGGGACTCTATACAAACATGACGAAATAAATGAACATAAATTAAATTTGAATAAAATTGATCAACGGGCGACATTAACACCCATTCATTCCAATATTTTTCTGGAACCATCATGATGAAGTGGGTAATGTAGAGGGCTTCTCTAGCGGCCTGGTTTAGTTGCCAAAATACTTGGAAAGTGAAAAAGTAGGTTAGATGTTGACATTCCAATTATGCCAATTCTAATTAATGGAGTACCCGTCAAGGATTCCAAGAAATTATTCAGGTCTCAACTTGAAAAATACCATCAATCACAACTTGATTGTGTTTCAGTAGTTTTCCTTAAAAGGTAACAAGGTAAAGGTGATGTACAGTACATGCATGTAGGTACTTTATTATCCAGGTAGTTCTTATGAGAGCTGTATTTTGTTTAATTCACTTCTTATACTATTATGTACAATTGTGCTTGTGATCAGGGGCGGTATTCTGAACCCTGTGTTATCTCTAATATTGTTGTATCTTTGGAGATAAGATAAAGTTAGTATTCTGAACATTGTTGTAACTTTTGTTGTATCTTTTCTCTCATCTCTTAGGCAGCGCCTGCCTCAAACTGTTGTGCGTGTTATTAATAAAATGGCGCTTAATCCTCATTTGCATATGCGCACATGCAAGAGATAATATGACAAGATAATTGGTATTCTGAAAATTGTTGTATCTTTTATCTTATCTTATCTTGCATGGTATTGACAACAATATTTACAATAGGTAGTGGGTTGTTGTATCTTTCGTGTTGATATAATGGCGGCGATCTTCCTTGCCCAGAACCAACTTAATTAGTGCCAATAGAAGAGTTAGAAGAAGATTGGGTGTTGACCGGAGATATCACAGATGAGAACTAGTAAGAAATTACTTGCTAGGATATGACGATTTTAATGCTCTCATCTCTGTGATGTTTCTTAACCACTAAGTGAAAGCGTGATTTGTCTTCATTATCCATATTTTGTGCTCCTTTTATTAATTTTACTTTTAAAAAGTTGAGTTCCTAGAATTTTCTTTTCAATTGGTTGATTGATTCATCATTTCTTTTCAGTCTGACATGCCTTTTGCTCCTATTTCCTGGACAATAAGTATTTTCGTCAAATGAGACTGGTCACCAGAATTTGTGTTGCTTCATAATAACAGCTTTGATATTATATCTCAAAAGATATATTGCAAGTTTAAATCCCATAAATGCACTTCAAATTTTAAAAAGGATAAAGAAAAAAAAGCACTTTCAAGTAGACTAGTAAATGTATTCTGAAGAATTAAGTGCACACAGCAGTGAACTCAAATTTAATGTCTATAATTGCTGAACCTGATGAGATTTCACTCACTTAGTCAGCTGCTCACAGCAGGCAGGATCGTTTCTCCTCCCCATCTCTTACTCTCTCTCTCTCTCTCTCTTTCTCTCTTTCTCTCTCTCTTTCTCTTTCTCTTTCTCTTTCTCTTTCTCTCTCTCTTTCTCTCTCTCTCTCTCTCTCTCTCTCTCTTTCTCTCTCTCTTTCTCTTTCTCTCTCTCTCTTTCTCTCTCTCTTTCTCTCTCTCTTTCTCTCTCTCTGTCACTCTCTCTCTGTCACTCTCCCTTCTCTCTCTCTCACTCTCTCTCTCTCTCTCTCTCTCTCTCCCTCCCTCCCTCCCTCTCTCTTCCTTTTTTGATATTTGTTATAAAGTTTTGGTGAATGATTTTATGTCTTTCAATATCTTGGTGATTGGTTCCTTTAAGAAAATGAGAATCATTAATAACTCTGAAGTGAAAATGGGAATACCAGCACTTGTAATATTAACAGCCCAAAAGGATTGAGTTTCACACTTTTAAAAGCAGCGGTTAATGATTTATTACGATTATTGTCAGCATCGTAACAAACCATCTGGATGGATGAAATATGACCTTTCCATTTCAAGGGTGTGTTCTGTTGCCTACCTCTACAGATACCCATAAACCGCATGGAAGGCAGTGGAGACTACTGTCCGACCAGAGTGAGCTTACAGGAGAGACAAGGAGATAGAAGCGTGTGTGAGTATAGAACTGAATATATATGAAAGTGAAAACACAATGATCTGTTATTGAATCTACAATACATATAGACCTCAAAGCTTTCATTTCCTTTAAAAAAGAAGGTCATTTAAATGTAAGATGATTTTTTTACAGACTTTTGCTACCACCTAGGCTTCCTACCCCGCCCCCCTCCCCACCCCTGAACCGCTCAGTCACAATCGTAAATAACTTTTGCACACGCCTCCAAAGTTAGACTACCGGTATAGGGGATACTTTTTGTGCAAAATGTTTCTAGTAAACCTTGAGAACTCTTAGACTTCTCATGCAAACTGTTGCTTTCATTTTCATTAAATGAAAATGTTTTAAGAGTTTTACCATTTGTGGCTAATCTATGAATTAGGATAATGATTTAGGATTTGAAATAAAAAGAAATACATCCGTTTTAGGGTTCATGTAATGTTGTGAAAGGATATGTGATTACCCTCGTCTTTTTTATATGCAAAAAGTAGGTATTTTTGTTATTTTCTCCACATTTTTATGGTATTTCCTAGAAAACTAGACAATTTTTCTTCTATTTTCTTCTGGAATAAAATTGAAAAAAAAAACACATACTTTCTGTGCTATTTTTGCACTGGTCTTCAACTAGTTTTTGTCTCGCCTGCGTAGCAAAAAGCGAGACATAGGCGCCGCTTTTCCAGTGACGACAGCGACCTAAGGTTAAGTTTTTGAATTTTTTATATAATTTTAAAAGTAAAAGTCCTTAGTCAATGAAACTGGGACTATAGAGTTATCAAGTATCCCCAATCATGTGAGTTGAATTTCAGGTCACAAAGTCAAGATCAAAGGTCATTTCAGGTCAGTAGACTTGAATTATGTTTTCACAACTTAATATGAGAATAAATGAATCAATTTTTGTTATTTGTTCATCATTCTTAGTCAATATTCACTTCAAAATGCTGATTACATTCAGAGGATTTCATTTTTCGGGGCCTGCTAATGGGCCACTCTGCCTAAAAATAATGTTCCAACCTCAAATTTGTCGTCATATTGAATTGCGTAATGCAGGCGAGACTGCCGAGAGCGTTTCCCTTGTTTACTATTTTATTATTACTAGGGTATGCCTAATCTCATAAACTTAGTCTCAAAATATGCATAACATTTGATAGAAAAAATATAAATGAACCCATGCCAAGAAATTGTCATGTGTCGCAAACTTTATGATTGATCACTTGTGTATACACCTTCAAAAGAGCTTTTGAAAGCCTCTTTAATTAATTGTTTCTAAAACCCCCCATACATTGATATATAGGGCCAAACAATGAAACAGCTAGATCATTAAGAAACAGTACAATTTGATTGTATAGCCTGTCAATGTTCTTTTGTTGAAATGAGCTTAAATCTGCTCTTACTTGGATAAAGAAATATTTTGATGCCATAAGAATGACACAAGCCATGAGTTATTTGTGGACCAAGAAATAGTTTGATGTGATTACAATGACAAAAGACATGTGATGTGTGGGTTAAGTTTCGTGCTGCCAGAAAAAAGCATTGTGCTGTGAAACCTCTAAACTGATACAAAAACAATCCACTTCAATCTATAACTGAGGCTATTGTGTATTTTCCAAAGGACAATATCACAATATCCACTCAAAACTGCTTCTTGTCTAATTTCAAGATCTGTTTTTTTTTTTTTTTAAAGGTTACATGTCTTTTTGTGCTTTAACAAGGTCATGCAATTCTCTTCTGCTTCCGTACTATGCAATTTTTATGATTTTTAAAAATTTTGTTGTTGTTACAATTGAATCGAATGAGATAGCATCGTTAGGGTTTATTGGAACAAACAAAATTTGCAGCCCAAATGCAGATAGTGTTTTTTTTTCTCCAGAACCTGAACAAATGTATTTTTTAAATCATAATAATGGAATATAGCATAAACAAAGTCATCCTTTTTAAACATTCATGAGATCACATCTTGGAAGGGCAAACAAAGCTAGTCTATTATTTTGATGAAAAGAAGTAGGGCATAATTCAATCGCTTCTCCTTTTTATTTTTTCATTTTGCTATGAAGGATACCATCTTAGTTTGCATGATTATTCAAAAACTCTTTTCACAACAACTATCAGTACAATACGACTCTGGGGAGGGTGATTCTTTCACTGTCAGTACTCTTCAAGGAATCTCAAAATCTCTGAAATTTAAGATTAATTTCTAAACAAAGAAGTAAATCATCAAATGAAATTATAAGCAGACAATGTTACGTATTTAAAAAAGGCTCAAGAAAAAGTAAATAAATATTTTCTCTTTCTTTTTTAAACCTAGAATTTGTTTTACAAAATTATTCAATGAAGAAGATTGTATTGTATTATCTCCTGTCATAGATTATTTCATACATGAAAGCTTCCCTAAACTGATATCTGAAAATGTTTGCTTGCTCTGCTGAAGTGAAAGTGAAAAACAAAACCAATTTATCTGAATATGATAACCAAATCAATCATGGTACAAAGAGTACTCAATATTCCTTTAACCACAAGAAATGCTACATGTTTTGATTCTTTAAAAAGAAATATGGTTTTTATATCAAATGAGAAGTGTTTAAACCACGCATAAATGGATTATCATAGAATAGTACTTTAACCTGTATGTTTAACACCATGATTAAATATTATGCACAAAGTATGTATATAAATTTCATAACACATTTTTGTTTTGCCATGCATTTAAAATCTGTTCATGATTGGTTGCCATTTTGTGGGTTCCTGTTAGAATATAGGTTTCATCACTAGGCTATGTATACAATCTCATCAAGATTATTAAGAAAAGGGTTTACCGGTACGTGCATTCAATTTAACATAATCTATTAGCTGATGTCATATACTATCGATTAAACTCTAACCTACATTTCTTCATTTGTGAAAAGTTCATGATCGAGTGTCGATCCAATAAGAGAATTTTGTAATGATCAATATGTTCTGATTCTAAAATGAAAAAAATATGTACATTTATTAATGCAAGAACATAGTACTTAACAGGAAAGGTATGGGAAGGGAAGTTACAGATGTAATATATATGAAAATTGTCTCTGATAGGAAAACACAAACGCTGCACGGCAGGATTGTAGAGAATGAAGTATCATAAATAGTTGTTTATTTTCATATAAAGGGAATATTTCTAGAGAAGTGTATTTTTCCAGTGAAGATAAATAAATGCATGATGAAGTGGGGTTTGTTGCTGAAGTGTCTGATTTTAAAACAATTCCAATACTAATAATATGGCAAGGAACTTTTCTAAAGAACCTGCATGTTTTTCTTATACTTCTGCCACGGATCACATTATAACATTAGATTCAAAATCTCAAATATCTTATCAATGTTCTCATAATCAAACATCCATTTCAAAATGTGAGAAAGCATGCAAACCACATTCATTGAAATTCAATTCAAAGTTCAATCCTAATCATGAAAACCAGATTCTAGAACACCATATGCTAAGGTTGAAGTTACCCCTTTGAAATTTAGCTTCATTAACCAAATTCTAAACTCAAACCCTAGAACAAACAGTATAATTAAGATTAATCCTTATTTTAACCCTATCTTAAAACCATTTGCATCTATAATCCTTACCCAATATTTGGTGAAATTAAGCCTAGTAGTAGACTTTATTGGATAACTAATTGTTTAGCACAGGGCTAATCTTCCACAAGGTCCATCTGTGTATACTGGCATACTGGGGTGTGCAGGCCGGTGGACCACTACATCGGGGTTTCCCCCTACTCTTTAATATTTGAATAGCGCAGTGGGTTCTTAACGTGCAAAGGTGGTGACTCTCCTCTACACGGGGCCTCCGAGTGTTTTCCACTTAATTAACATAGCCTGCATCTATGAAACAAGGAGAGGGGCACGTTAACACACAATGCCTAGAGCAATGGTAAACAGAGTAAATGTATAGTCACTGGTGAATAAGTATTCCTTATCCCATTTCTCTTTGATTGCAGTGGAGAAGCAGCCTAAGAGTGAATTAGAGAAGAAGGATAGTAGCATGGGTGGCCTAGGGATATCTCTGAGAGGGGGTTCAGCCAAGGAGAAGAGACCCCTGGAAGGAGCTACAACTAAATTCTATGTTGGTACACAGGTAAGAATACAAAAGGCATACTCAGAGAGAGGGAGAGGGAGAGAGGGAGGGAGAGGAGAGATAGAGCGAGAAAAAGAAAGAGATGAAGAGAGAGAGAGACAGACAGAGAGAGAGAGCGCGCGAGAGACAGAGAGAAAGAGAGAGAGAGATGGAGAGAGATAAAAAGAGAGAGAGGCAGAGAGAGAGAGAGAGAGAGAGAGGGAGAGAGATGTTAGATTTGCATTGTGCCCTAGAAAATGATGGTGAAAAAGTGGTGTGTGTGGTAATAGCAATGATGGGAATGCATGATTGTGGTTTATCATGATGAAATTGATGATTGGCATTTTGGTTATCTCAATAGGCATTTTATGGTGGTGGGATAGAGGGATAATAATGATGATGAGGATTATGTTGATGGTGGAGACGATCATTATGATGATGATGGTAGTGGTAATGATGGCCCTGGGAGGAAGATGGCATCTCAAGTTATCTGTTCCTATAACAAGGTAACCCCCTCTTATTTTGAATCTTACCATCATAGGAAGGAGAATTGGTGTATGCTGATTTTAAGCTAGAGAAGGACACCGACTCTGGACGACTCCAAGCTCCCAAACCCCAGTTTGCCACCCAGGTCCACGACAAGGGCATTGAAGCCCTCCAGAGATCACCCTTCTTCAAGGATGTTTTACTCCTGGTCGGAGGCTGGACGTTCTCATTGTGGAAGGAAGGCAAAGAGGTATATAATGTTCTTTGAAGTTTGATATGAAGTGGTAAGATTTATAATTTTTAAAATATTTTTTACATGAATGGCAGCTTCATGCAACGAAGGCCCTACTTGTATTCACTATACTCTGTGTTACAAGATTAAGATATATTATGAAGCATGTTACACATCATTTTTTATTTTTTTAAACGTAAGGATTTATACCCCTACAAATCAGAACGAGTTTTTAAATATTGTTTAAAGAAATGTATTACCATGGCCTTGAATTTAGTTTTTAAATATTGTAATTTATTTCTCCATTTTAGTTTGGTCCTCTCCTGACCTCCAGTGCCGCGGCCAAGCCCCTGACCGCTGCCTACTGGTCACCCACCAGACCTGCCGTCTTCTACATTGGCACGGCAGAAGGCAACGTGGACGTCTGGGATCTCCTGGACAAGACTCATGAACCCTCCCTCTCTCAGAACATCTCGGCCGCGGGGATCACCAACATCTACCCGTGGGTGGTGTCAGGTAATATTGCTTAAAAAATTAGAATATGTCCTGTCAGTTCTAAGATGGTTTAATTGCCCCAGCAACAATTGCTGCGTGATTATTTTCATACACTATTTTTTTTTAAATTTCAATTTCAAATAAAACCCAACACTATACCTAATCTTAATCCAAACCTTAACACTTTGACATATAATTACTGGTTTGTTGTTCTATTTTTAGAGTTGTGTGTAAAAAGTATTACCATTCCAAAATAACAGGTGTGTTGAATGCTGGTGAAATTATAATTTTATAAAGTAATAAATGAAAATTGTTAAGTTTGTTTTGCAGTTTATAAAGAATGTTAATCCTTGGCTAAATACATGTAAATCCTGTAACAAAACATGATACAGAAAACTTTCATCGGTTAAGGGATAATAATAAAATGTAGTTTTTGAAGCTTCTACCAACCTTTAATTTTGTTGCGCAAGCTTTCATCCACTCCTGTGGACTTTCTCAAGCTAAGTGATCAGTCACACGTTTACTTAAGGTATGTATGGAAAATCATATAACATCACATTCTTGTTGTTTGATTACAGGCAAGCAGCAGCTTCTTGCAGTGACTGATAAGATTGGGACACTGCACATCCTGGAGGTTCCCTGGACCCTCAGAAACCCAACTCCTAATGAGGTAAATACTTCATTGCTCCATCAGAATTTGCCTGATCATTGCACAAACTTATATGATTGGCATTGTGTATTCTCTTTGAAGGGATGACAGTTTACCCTAGAAAGAGCTCCAGTCTGTTTAAAAATAATAATAATAATAGTAGGCATTTATATAGCGCCGTCTATCTAGACAATACTATTCCGAGGCGCACAAGAAAAATAGAAAGAATGAGAGAGTTTGGACGAGTGTCATAATGCAATGTACAGGTATTGTTAAACAAGATAAGATTTCAGCTTGGATTTAACGGTCTCTAAGGAAGTTATGATTCTCAAATTAAATGGTAAATTATTCCAAAGAGAAGGTGCTGCAGCTGAAAAGGCCCTTTCACCACAGGCTACTCGTGTCTTGGGGATCTTAAGAAGATACTGGTGTGATGATCTTAGACTACGAGCTAGTGTATAAGGCATAACAAGGTTTTGTAAATAGTTTGGTGCCAATCCATTTACAGCCTTCCAGTGGCAGGCTCATGTGCACTTTGCCAAATTCCCTCATGACAATCTGCAATTGCTGACTAGATCGTTATGAAACATACCTTAAACCTCTGCCCGGCCATACCTATATACCTATATATACCCAATCCATGACCTCTTTTTCATTTCATGTTTGGTCTCAGGATCTAATCCCAAGTCCAAGACTACTTAAACATGAGATGGAGACTTTCGCTAAATCACCAATGTTTGTTTATACACCTTCAGGTTGCTGGATGGGCCTCGTGCATTTGCCCACACTACATTCATTCATTTGTTTTCATTTCAGCTGTCGAGCTTCACCTACTACCTGGACAGAGAGGTGCAGAGATTGGAGTTCCAGGAAAGCAGGACTAACTTCCATGTTGACAACAAGAGGAAACTAGATCAGGAGGAAGCTCAGAAGAAGGTAAGATCAAGATTTGCCTTCAAGTATTAAAGGCCATCTGTACTAGTTTTGCTAGGAGGGATTAGACCACCCAGGATGGTCACTGACAGGTGGCTATCTCATCAACTCAGCTCTTGGGGGACCAATGGCCACTGATTAGGCATTGTTTTCTATCAGAGGGAGCAAGTAGCTACACGTACATGTAGTACAGTGGGGCTTTAAATCATATATCTATATAGTTTATATATACATGTATGTGTTGGAGAGTTGAACTTCGGATCTCAATGCAATAGTATTTAGCTCTGAAATATTAAGCTTTTCCAGTATAGCCTTCATCAGTCATGCGACCCATCTTGACCTGTTTGTATATGCATGTGCCATTCAATTACGTATCATTACCTTTCTTAAGCAATCCAATCTTTATAAGACAGTTTATGGATGTGGGCCCTATATTCATTTCAAGCAATTTTTGCTCTCATATGCATAACTTAAGTATTGATTTATTTGTTTGATCAATTGATTGTTTATTTGTTTGTTTGTTTACATAAACAGATGGCGCAGCCTCCGGAGCCTAGCACCGAGGAGGTAGAAAACAAACAGAGGATTGAATTCCATGACTTCAAGGATGATGAGAAGAAGTTCCTTGAAGATCTCGGTCTCATCGTGGAGGAAGAAGAGCCACTTCCAGAGGTCTAAATTGTTAACTTAGTCTGCATTTTAGGTTCCTTTCCCTTAAAGCCCCTCTGTACTAGTTTGGCCAGGGGGGATTGGGCCTCACTGCAAGGTCACTGGCAGGTGGTTATCTCATCAAATCAGCTCCCAATTAACATAAGAAAAAGAGGATCATGGGGGACCAACATGCATTGTTTGCTATATAGAGGGCGAAGGCAAGTAGTTAAAGTAGTGCAGTGGGGATTTAATTTCTCTTGAGGGTCTCGGTCCTATTGTAAAAAGGTCTGAATTGTTTACATGTAAATGAATGGCATCAGTGCACACAAAGGACTTGTGCTTTAATACTGAAATGTGAAGCGAATCATACTTTACATCATTTTTTTTTTTAAAGATCTAAAAACGCTGTGCAGGTTTTGCTGCATCATATTTGAACGAGCCTTTAGGGTGTGGAGAAAGATCTTGGTCTCATCACCTAAAAAAAAAAAAAAAAAAAAAAATTGGGGGTACTTTTAGGTACCTGCCATGCTGTGAATCTCTCATCAAAAAGGGAAAGAAAAAAACAAGGAAATGTGGATGAACAAAAATTATCCAAGAAATCTGAGGCAATCCATATGTATGTTTATTGTTCCCAAAGGTCGTTTTATATTTCTTTATAAATGCAAGACAAAGGGCCGATAATAAATGTATTTTTGATAAATCATGCTCAGCCTTTGGATCTCTTGACAGAATTGACAGAAAGCTGGAGAGGAAATTGCTCTCAGATATTGACTGATCTGGTTTTGTTACGGTAACGAGGATCATTTATTCTGTTTCAGTCAAGATCTGAGCATTCATTTATCTCCATTTTTGTTTCCCTCAGAGTTATTCTATGAAACAATGAGAAACAATTTTTCAAAGGGCAGCATACTTTTGATAGAGATTAGCATGTTAAATCCATTTGGTAATGAGGATCATTTATTCTGTTTCAGTCGAGATCTGAGCATTCATTTATCTCCGTCTATGTATCCCTTAGAACTTTTCTGTAAAACAATGAGAAACAAACCAAAGGGTGGCACACTTTTGATAGAGATTAGCATAAATATGATAGTATCGCATTGGTGATATAGTGAAGGTGTGTTCTAAACATTTTAAGAATAAGCAGATTTTAGACTATTTTAATAGACGAGGGATTGAATACAGGGATTTTATAAAAAGGGTTAGAACTTATAGAGGCAAACCTGCTTCAGTGATCACCTGTATAGAAAAACACCTCTCTATAAAAAAAAAAAACACATTTTGGTTTCCATATAAGTTGGTTTCTCATTGAAATATGTACTACAGGAACCTGTTCATAAAAGTCTCCTACCTATAAAGACCACATTTCTTGTCTACCTTGTCCTTGAGTGGTCTTTATAAACAGGTTTCACTGTATCTGCAAGTTCACCCCATTCTCCATTGCTGTAATTTTTTTGAGGAAAATGATTAATTATTTATAACTGTTTCTTAGTTGTCATTATTGATAATTATTTACTTAGACGTTAAGTATAACAAATGAAGGTTGATAATTAGTTATGATGATCTCATTATAAAATGCTGTTTGTAGTGGAGTACTGTTTAGGTGAGTATCTTTGATCATCAAACAAACAGAGAAAAAGATGATGAAATGAATTTGCTCATAGCAAATTAAATAGCTAATAAGATTTTAGTCTCTCCTGTCTTGATATTCCAATGTCTTACATTCCTTTTAATCCAATAAAAGCTGTTAACTGAGAAGTGGATTCTTTGATCTTTTCGTTTTATTGTAAAAGAGGTTGCATGGTAAATTTATAATTTAATGAAATTCACCTTGAATATTGATTATAGTGCTGTTATTTATATAATATAAATTCATCTTTACCGGTAATTCAGATTTTCATGGGAGATGTTTTGTGAAGTGTTATATTCATAAAAAGGTATTTACTGTACATGCGTTACTTCCATTTTAGTTTAATTGTGTCCAGTCATGCATTTGATTTTATTCATTTTCAAAACACTATATAATGCCTCAATCATTTGTGTTGTTGTTGATAGTTGAAAGAAAAGCTTTAAAATGATATTCCTGCCCTAGATGTGTGTAAGTCAGTTGATGATATATAAATGCATGTATATGTACACATTATAATGTTTGTATATTGTAATATATAATGTAAATGGAGATATTAAATGGTATTCACTACTTGAAATACTGCATTCAAAGTGTTGTTCTTAGGAAATGTGTTAGTTTTCTTAAAATGTAGTAGGAGCCAAAGGGGCATTAAGTCATATTCTTTAACACCAAATTGATGCCCTTCTGGCTCAGAACAGGTCAGATAATGTGACAGATCGACCCTTATTGAGAATCCCAGTGATTTGATATTCTTACTCTGAATCAGGCGCGTATGCAGGGGGGGGGGGGGGGGGGGGGAGGGGTTTGGGGGGTTAACCCCCCCCCCCCCTCCTTGGTATTTTTATGTGTAAACCAGAGCTGCCACCTAGTACGGATTTCCCGTAATTTGTATGGAAATTAACGACCATTACGGCAGTACGGAATGTTGTCTAAAAATTACGGATTTTTTTTTTTTTTTTTTTTTTTTGCGCATAGGGATCTACCGTAGCAAGTGCTGTACAGTATGGTGGCCATCCAGCACTCGCTGCATGAGAAAGAGGGAAAATTATCAAGTATTCTCTTAATAGAAGCCAATTTTTCATTGAAAACTTATGTGTTGTGATGAACTGAAAATCAATATTTAGCAACTTTGTGGGAGTAAAATCACAACAAATTTCAGATATTAATCATGCGCGCATGCGTCTGCTTGCCATTCTTTTAAGATTCATGGCGCCGCATAGGAAATTACTGATTTATTCCCCAAATTACTGATTGTGAGCCTTATGGTTACTGATTTTCTGTTCTGGAGGTTGGCAGCTCTGATAAACCCCCCTAAAATCCCCCTAGAAACCCCCCCCCCCCCTTTTTTTTTTTTTTAATAATAAAAAAAAAAAAAAATATTCCCATGGCTGACCTAAAAAAGGTGACCTTACCCCCCCCCCCGGTGGGGGGGGGGGGGGGGTGGTAATGAGCACTTTTTTTTTTTTTTTTGGTCCTCGAATTTTTTTTCATTTGCACCCCCCCTCCCCCCCCCCCCCCCCCCCCCCCCCTTGAGCGCCAGGGGGGGGGGGCCAACCCCCAAAAAAGGTAAAAATCACGTGATTTTACATGATTTTTTTCTCAAAGGGCTCCCCCCCCCCCCCCCACCCCCTGGATCCGCCACTGCTGGTACTGTAAATGTGCCTGAAGAACTTCTTCTTCAGGCACATTTATTTCGTACAATTTTTAGAAGCAAATACGACAGTACGATTTTCCTCAATAAAATATGATTAAAAAAAAAATTATATTAATTTTTTAATTTAAATTTATTCATGAATTAATTCATTTTCAATGGCAAAATGCCCATTCTGTCCTGTAAAGTATCCTTCAAGCATTTCACATTGGCAATTTGGGGATTTTTAATGGTTCATCGAACACACCAGTCGTGGCGAAATCATGCATATTCAACCAATTATCCATACAAAATTATTCCTATATGTAGGAACTGCAAGAGGCATTGATCCGCGTAACAGTCCGTGTTTATTTTTAAGAATACAACTTTTGTCAGTAAAACACAACTTTTGGGATTAAAAAATACAGTTTTTGAACTCCAGAGGTTGGCAGGTCTGCATTTACAGTACCAGCAACATGATATGCAAATGCCTCCCAGTTGGTTCTCAGCTTCCCTCTCGGTCTAGCACCTTCCAATTTTCTTTCCAATAAATATTTCAAGAGACTCTGATGTCTTTTAATATGAACAAACTATTTCGCCTTTCTTTTTTTCTTGAACTATTCCTATAGCGATATTTTGTATAAGCTATGCCACGTGCAATATTTCATTGTCTCTGCTCCATTCAACAGACAGACATAGCAATTTATCAGTCTCCTTCTTCTTCTTAACTTCTTTTTCTTCTTCTACTACTTCTTCCTCTTCTTCTACTATTTCTTCTTCAACTTCTTCTTCTTCTCCTTCCTCTGATTCACCTTTGAATTCTTTTCCTTCTTCTCCTTTTTCTATTTTCCCCTTCTATTTCTGCTTTGATGCTTCTGCTTTTTGTTGTTCTTCGATCCTCTGCCTCTTAGTCAGATTCATCATTCTTTTTCTTCATATTTTTCCTTTAATCATCTTCTTTTTCTTCTTCTTTTTCTTCTTCTTTTTCTTCTTCTTTTTCTTCTTCTTTTTCTTCTTCTTTTTCTTTTTCTTTTTCTTCTTCTTTTTCTTTTTCTTCTTCTTTTTTCTTCTTTGTTTCTCTTTCTCTTTCTGCTTCTGTTTCTGCTTCTTTTCCTTCTTGTTTTTCTTCTTCTTTTTCTTTTTCTTCTTCTTTTTCTTCTTCTTTTTCTTCTTCTTTTTCTCCTTCTTTTTCTTCTTCTTTTTCTTTTTCTTCTTCTTCTTCTTTTTCTTCTTCTTTTTCTTCTTCTTTTTCTTTTTCTTTAATAGGTCATTCATACGTAATGTAACCAAATTATGTTTATCGATACGAATGATTTCATTCACCTGTTACAAATAAGTATTATTTCATGAGTGAAAATGCGAATTCCATTGCGTTTATTAGGTAGAGCATAATGTTTGTCCTACCTAGCAACAACTAATACATGTATATGCAATTTGAATTTTGTTACATTTATTCTCAATAGGTGAATGAAATCAATTGTATCGAGGCACTTCACAATTTGGTTATACATTATTACTAAAACGGTCTATTTAGTTATGAAACTGCTACCGAGACGTGACAAATTTCGAACACCTTTTAAAAGAATATATGAACATAATATTGTACAAGCAAGTGACTACAAACAGAGTAAACAAACAGCCTGCTGCTCAAAATAACACTGAAGGGAAGGTGAAAAGTTTAGTCTAGACAGCTTTTATTTGATAGATATAGCCTGAGAGAGAGAGAGAGAGAGAGAGAGAGAGAGAGAGAGAGAGAGAGAGAGAGAGAAAGAGAGAGAAAGAGAGAGAGAGAGAGAGGCGGCGGGTCGATCGAGGCATCACCGGTTCGTGAAATCAAGATTTGTTGTTTTGTTAGTATATATACATTTATTATATAAAACTATCATGTTTTGATTTTTATAGTGTAGATCAATAGGTTTTCATTCTTGAATATATATAATTGCCTCTCGTCTGTTTTGGCGGCATCGAACATCAGACATGAAAGAATTAACTCGGTTCAAACAATCCAATCATTCAATAATAAATTATGCTAACTATATACGATGTCCCATTCAGCATGATGTGGATCGAACTAGTACCGTACGTAAATCTTATCGCGTTGGGTCGTTATCGCGGGTCTTGACATATAATACATGTAAAAGTTTCATATTTGATATTTTTGTAAGCCACAGATTGTTTAAATGAATTTAGAAATTCAAATAGTCTATACCCAGCAAACACAGAACGTTTTCAGAACGTTTTCAAAACGTTTTTTTTAGGTCCTGTACGTCTTCGTCCTAAATGAACGTTTTAAAAACGTTTATATAACATTAAAGTTTGGACTTCTCATTTACGTCAAAGTTTAGGTTTTTGAGAACGTTTAAAAAACGTTTTTTGGACGTTACAAAATTAAACGTTTGGTATAGGACGTTTACAGAACGTTTGATATAGGACGTTTACAGAACGTTTGATATAGGACGTTTACAAAACGTTTGTGGACGTTACAAAATAAACGTTTTGTACATAACGTTTACAGAACGTTTTATATACGTCCAATTCAATAAATCAACTAAGATTTTTTTTTAAACAAATACCAGAATTAAGCATCATATTTTTTCTACGTCCAACTACTAAGGATAAATAAAAACAAATGAAAACAGATCACTAAAATACTGTAGGCGATTTAAAACGAGATTTGTTTGTTTTATCATATAAATGCATACACAATTCATAAACAAAAATACACAAGCAAAACATATTTTTATACATTTTACATAATCAATTTTATTACCGGTAATTTCAAATCATTTATCTTACATCTTTACACAACAACGAACGAGGCCGCCGCCGCCGATGATTGATCGATGACGTCAGCGCTAGCCGTGCCCGGCTGCGTTATTGCCCGGCTAGCTAGCTAGCCGGCCATGTGCGTGAAAATTACATTGAGAATTTACACAACAACGAACTTACATTGAGAATTTTCCCATTGAATACCGTGTGTGCCTTTGCAAGAGCTATCAAGAAATCCTGAACTATCTACCTAATTTGTGAGACTGCAACACCAATGTAAGTGATATTTTACCATTTTGATATCTGTTACGTGTTCAAATGTTGTTTGAGTGAATTCGAGACGTGTAAAATGTGGGAAAACATTTAAATGAGTATCGGCTTGTGTCGTGACATGTCTGCATATAACTCCGGGAAGCTCCAACACCCGGCGGCGCGCAGCGTCGGCGCGCCGGTGTTGGAGCTTCCCGGAGTTAGTCTGCATGCTGCATTCATGCATTAGCGATAATAACGTGCATGAAAATTTACTTTTAACCAACCTGTGAGTGTGAATGCAATGTGATACATGCCAAACAAAAAGGCGTATGTTAACCAGACGCGTTACTGTTATTGTTGATTGTTGTATGATTGAATCCAGAATGATGTGAATTAACCCAACTTTCACCTAACAGTAACACATTAATACATGTCATGTAGCAGAAAGAGTTACTTAAAATCACTGAACGAACTTGAATTTATTTCTGATATGGTAAAGGTCTACATGTACATTGTAACTGTAAGTTAGTCTAGTAGATCTATGACCGAGTGACTTAAAGTCTTCAGTGAAGATGGCCATGTGTTTCGGACTCCCCACACGTATCCGCACCGCTGGTATTAGATTGCGCGTGGCCATTTTGCCCACTAAATTTCACATTTCCAAACGTGAATACAGCCACACATTTGCACGGGAGTCAAAATCAGGGGGGGGGGGGTTGTTTAATAGAATTATCAAATAAAAATATAATTAAATAAATAAAAAAATAAATAAAAAGGGAGAGGGGGGCTTGCTAAGTGCTAACTTAACCCTAATAGCACCTGGGGGGGGGGGGGCCATAATGGCCCCCCCCCCCCCCTCGAGATTGTTCGCGACCATTCCGCCGCGCAATTTTTTTTGACCGCGCTGCTCGCTGACTTTTTACTTTCAAGTCTTGCGCATCTTTTGACACCATTTTCGCGAAAATCAGGAATACCGTTATGATGCTGCACGGCCTTTTATACACGCTCGTCCAAACGAAAATGGCTCAAAAACGTGACTGCAAATTGAGTTTTCTCACCTTATTCATAAAGATATGATTATTTTCACTTTCTTTGGCTGAAATTAATTTATTATAGCACAATTATGCTTCAAAATAGTTCTATGATAAATTTTACGAAAAAAACACAACAAAAACAAAGGTGGTAGCAAGGTCTGAAATACCCCGGTGCTATTAGGGTTAAGAGAGTTTTCTGAATACCACCCCTGCTGATATACACAACGAATCACCAGCATAAAGAATTTTGTTTTTGGCCTGGACATTGTCAATCTCTAGGTGTGCATCAACATACGCTACTTGTATGAGTACAGTAGACCACTGCCTTTGTTGTCGAGTGCTGCGCTGCAATTGAATTTATATGCTAGAAGGATGCTAGATGATGTTTTAACCCTAATAGCACCTGGGGGAGGGAGGGGGGGGGGCATAATGTACCAATTCATCAAAATTGAAAATTAACATGTTGAACTCAAAATGAATTCATAAAGCTTGAACATTTTTCAAAAATTCTTTTCTTGCTTGATATTTTTCTAATGTCTGTGATGTTTTTCCAGATATGGAGTGTGACCCTGAGCCACTTCGCAGAAGCCCGAGAAAGGCAGATAAGTCGAAGACTAAGGAACTTCCTCTCCCCAAATTGTCATCAACATCCATGATGGCCAGATTTGTCCCCTTAGGCCCGACGGGCCCAATCCAGAGGGGATCATCTCCATCTACAACTACATTCCCCTCTCCTTCGACTTCTCGCCAAAGCCAGCCGCTGACACCAAAAGCTAGAACCTTGGACAGTAAGTATTTACGTAGAGAATTTCACAAACAAAATATCTCTTCTCAAGAACTTAATAGTATGTTTCATAGGAGGTCAATTGATTAGATTTTGGAGTACAGCATATTTAAACTACAAACAAAATTTACTATTTTTTGACAAGATGCTACACTGATATAAGAGAGAGAGGTTGTCAATATAAATACAACATCAAAAGTAAGTTCCCCCCTACAGAGCCTCATCAAATCTTCCAGTGGAAAAATCAAGAAAAAAAACGTAATTTTTTGTTCATGTTGTGATCATTCAGCCGTTAAGTCACGGATGTCACTAATTTTCGAGAATCTGCTTCCTAACAACCCTAGCTATATCCAATGCTTGGTTTCAACTTGAATAATTTGTTATACTCGAAGATGTGATGGGGTTCTTTAGGGGGAAACTTTCTTTTGATGTGTTTAATTTTGATTTATTTTTATCAAAAAAGCAGGGGTATATTTTTCTGCAAAATTGCTTTCAGATTCTTTCTGTATGTGTTGCATTGTCTGATGCTTTGTACAAGTATTGTCATTGCAGCTTGGTGATGTATTCCTGAAATGCGATAGTTGAAAAGCTGTCGTACATATCAGTCACACTAAAATTACATACTCTTCTTAGCTACCAAAATGACCTAATTTGTTAATGTATTTTTTTTTACTCCTTTTGTTTTCCTAGACAATTTTCAACAGCAGGTACTTCAAAAACTTTAGAAGCTGGAAGATGTCCAGGCCCAGATAGTGGAGACGCTGGCAAACCTGGTTGCCAAATCATCAGTGAGTTTACGGGCAGGTCCTGCCGACCTGCAGGAGCCCTTTGCGGAACCGCTCAAGACAGGGAGTGAATTCGACTTGCTCGAAATGAGACTCGTAGAGTCTGATTTTAAGAAGAGAATGGTAAGTTTAAAAATACTTGCATACTAATTTGGCATTATTTGATCATCCATTCAAATGACTTTGTTTTTCCTTTTTGTACAGGTTTAATTATCTAAACCTGAAATATCCTGAGTTTCTGATTTATACATGCCTTGATTACTTTATAGCCATGTTTAAAAAAAAAAGTGAAAGCCTGTGAATTTTGCAAATGATAAATTAATATTTACCGCATCAGGGTGAAGGTTTTAGCGGAGAAACATTCATAATAATGTCTGGAAATGAGACGGTTGGCTCCTATTTATGTGAGAATCTACGGCATTGTAATTGATAATGGTACTTTTAATTTCAGATCAACTACCTGAGTCTAGTCGGCGGGGGCAATATTGCCCAAACAAGTCGGCGTATCATGAAAAAGCTGGGGTCAAATAATCTTTGGTCAGATTTCAACGTGAATGGGAGGAAGGGGAAGCGTGGTCTGAAGTCAACAAGATTTGTTCCCGTCATTGTCAGTAAGTAATCAATTAGTATATGATTAGCCAATTTCAATTTTATTTTATATGTTTCTGGATTCACCCGATGAGTTACAATGATTGGTGATCAATTGGACATTGATGGTCTCTAGCAACCTTGCTGCCTTTGAAGTCGCATAATAGCATTGTTTTCTGCTTGTAAGGTAGCTGTTGAATTTGGCCTCTAAGGAGTAGTTATGTTTTATGCCCATCTGAACAAGGAATTACTTATGTGAGAGTGTGCAGATGTGTATCCATGTATTTCTTCATACAAAAATGCCCATTTTTGCAAAAAAAAAAAAAGGGGTGGGCCATAACATGGGAACCGACATACCATTTTCCCCTAATACATTTGAGAGGAGTGTAATGATATTGATTGTCCGAATTGCCATGGAATGACCCATTTGTCATTTAAGGTGTGTAATCTGTATCGTCTTATTTTAATGTGTCATCAAAAATAATTTTAATATAATGATCCATGGCGTCTGCACTTACGTCTTTCAGGAGCCTGCATGAAGACCGACCAGGGCGCCAAAGAGATGGAGATTGAAGAAGTCGTAGGGGACTTTCTCAAGCGAACCCCATTTCTTCCAGGAGGAAAGAAATGGAAGGTAAATTCCTTTTACTTTTGTTTGTGTTTTTATTTTTTATTTTTTATTTTTTTCTCTTTATATTATGTGGATTTCTATCAAAATACAAAAATATGTTGCAAGAGAATATCAGATCAATTTACTATTTCAAAGGGCATTCAGCCTTTTTTGACCAATTTTTGTTTGGACATTAAAAAAATGTGTATTTCAAAGTTATCTTTTGATTGAATGAGTGAAAATTCTGGTGTTACGTGTATGTTCCCTTTTAAAGGGATAGACCCAATATCTGTAAAACAATATTGTACATGAAGCACATCATTAGTCCAGTTTTGCCCTTGTTGATAGGGGTGGCCGGATTCACCTCACTGCCACCCTAGCTTATCCAGACGTCAGTTTTTAGGCATTGGTCTCGAGACTTAATATTTTGTGGACAGGCAATAATATTTACTTATGTGCAGCCTCTTCAGATATAATTTTGGTTCATAATTTACATTATGCCAGTTTGTCACCAAATGAGCTTGTATAGGCGCTGTTTTTAGGGAGGGGGAACATCATGCCCCCTAGTTTTTTTATGGTTTAGTTGAAATGAACATTTAATTTATAAATAAAGGTTGTTTGCTCTGATTTGCAGAAACCTGATACCGATGGGGCTAGAGTTCCAGCTGTCGCTGCCGAAGATGTTGCCAAAGATGTTGCTGCTGTTGCAGATGCCACTGAAGACGAGGAGGAGGGTGTCATGGAGAATTAAAAAGGATAAACGCTGATGACATCTGTTCTCGATTCGCTATGTAGTTACATACTGGCTTCTGATAAAACTCATTTATAGAACAAATCTGGACCTAACTACAAAATCTTTGGTGGATCAAAAGGACAATATATTAAATGGTATTTGAGACATATACAGTTCTCATAAAGGTTTTACCGGAGGTCAATCACACCAATTATGCCAAGTTTTCTTTGTCATTTAGTTGGTACATGTTTTCAGTATGAATTAACAACATCTTTCAGGAATCAAAGAGGAAATTACAGGTTCTATAAATCACTCAAGTTACTTTTGTTGAGTGTGCTGTAACCAAAAATGCTACATATGTGCTGCCAAATTCTTAACACTAGATATATTTATAGTCTTGCCTTTTCTCTAAATAGCCAGGTAGATTTCAGTTTTCATACTTGCCAGTTATATGACATATTTTCAACTTGTATCTCATTAATGTAAATAACTATTTGTTGATTATGATGGATTTTGTTTTTCATGGAAGATGAAAGTTCTAATGCTGGCTTCTGATAAAACTCGTTTATAGCACAAATCTGGACCCGACTACAAAATCTGTGTGGGATCAGGAGGACGATATAGTAAATGGTAAAACTATACAGTTCTCGTTAAGGTTTTACCAGAGGTCAATCACACCAATTATGCCAAGTTTTCTTTGTCATTTAGTTGGTACATGTTTTCAGTACAAATTAACAACATATTTCAGGAATCAAAGAGGAAATTACGGGTTCCGTAAATCACTTGAGTTACTTTTGTTGAGTATGCTGTAACCAAAAATGCTATGCGTGTGCTGCCAAATTCATGACACTAGATATATTTATAGTCTTGCCTTTCCTATGTATAGATTGGTAAATTTAAGTTTTCATACTTGCCAGTTATATGACATATCTTCAAATTGTATCTCATTAATGTAAATAATTATGTGTTGATTGTTACTATGTTATATGATGGATTGTGTATTTCATGGAAAATGAAAGTTCTAATGCTGGCTTCTGATAAAACTCGTTTATAGCACAAATCTGGACCTGACTACAACATCTGTTGGGGATCAAAAGGACAATAGTAAATGGTAATACTATACAGTTCTCGTTAAGGTTTTACCAGAGGTCAATCACACCAATTATGCCCAGTTTTTTTTGTCATTTAGTTGGTACATGTTTTCGGTACGAATTAACAACATCTTTTCAGGAATCAAAGAAATTACGGGTTCTATAAATCACTCAAGTTACTTTTGTTGAGTATGCTGTAACCAAAAATGCAATATGTGTGCTGCCAATTTTTTTACACTAGATATATTCATAGACTTGCCTTTTTTATTAATAGATTGGTAATATTGAGTATTCATACTTGCCACTTACTATAATGACATATCGTCATCTTGTACATTTTTTTCTTGTAAATCTGTGGTTTCAAATGGACCATCCCAACCAAATTTCTGTTGGCTGTTTATAATCTTATTTAAGTCTATTTTACGCCAATTTTTCAACCGTATTTCTCTAGATTTTCTCCTTGTGATATCACTTGTCTATCACCAGCCTGAAATAGACGTCTATTGGATGTTCGTATACCACATGGTGTTATGAAAACTTTCAGTTGTGAATACTTTATCACCACGGAAACCTACAGAGAACATTGTATCTTTTTATAAGTAACCTTGAAATACATGTACTATTATTACCAAGTCTTTGAACATTTATTTATGTTTGATAATAAAATCCTGAAATCGATCAAATGTGTGACCCAGTATTTATTTCATATACCATTTGTATTTGTTGAACATTCTTAACACTTTTGCAGGACGTTCTTAAATGTTTGTTGCGCATTCTTTCAACGCCCGAGACATTTTCAGACATTCTATAAAGGTTTTCTGACGATCTCCTAAAACGTTTTATGAACGTTTTAGACGTGTTTTAAAAGGTTTTTTAAACGTTCTTAAAACGTTTGTAGACCATTTGGACGTTTAGAAAACGTTCTATAAACGTTCCAGACGTGTTTTAAAAGGTTTTTTAAACGTTTGTAGAACATTTGGACGTTTAGAAAACGTTTTATAAACGTTCCAGACGTGTTTTAAAAGGTTTTCTAGACGTTCTTAAAACGTTTGTAGAACATTTGGACGTTTAGAAAACGTTTTATAAACGTTCCAGACGTGTTTTAAAAGGTTTTCTAGACGTTCTTAAAACGTTTGTAGTGCATTTTAACGTTTTAAAAACGTTTTAAGAACGTTCCAAACGTTTTTAACAACGTCAACAATATATTTAGAACGTTTTCAAAAGGTTTTTGGACTTTTCGAATGTCTGAAAGGTTTTTAAAGGTTTTTTTTTGGTTCTTTTAACGTTTAAAACACGTTTTTAAAACGTTTTAAATACGTCGAAAACCTACCACATTTTGACGTCCAAAAAACGTTTTCACAAAACGTCCAAAAACCAACTTGGAACGTTTTTAGAACGTTCAGAAAACGTCCAATTGTTAGTTGGGTAGCTGTAGCTAAAAAGATTCTTAGTTACAAAGATTTACTTCGCAAACGCAATTTTTGTGTCATTATAAAAAATTATGTAGCCCTCAAATCAGTGAAATTGTAACTGTTCGAATGTAATAGCTGTTTGATAACTTAAAGACATGAAATCCATATTTCTTTGACGGGCATGATGATGCGCATGCCGCGATCACTTGTCGCTCGCCCGAACCGTTTTAGTTTCGATGTATAAAGCCTATACTGCACATGTTTAAATAGTGCGGATGGTCGACAGAGATGTTATAGGCACATTTTTTTCAGGAAAATGCGCCCTATAGTCTAGACTATAATAAACACCGACCAAGTTTTTTTTAATGAGGGTACATGGACATTGTTTCCGTGATTTTCAATAATAAGTTTTTTTTTTTTTTTTTTTTTTTTTTTTTATAAATTCAAATGAAATTTTGCTATCAAATTGTTGGTGAATTCGGGGCTAATTACTTTAGAGGGCGGCTTTAACGTTTTGACCTGAATAATAGATTATATATTCTCACAGCTTGGTATAATTTGTGTATAATATGGTACGTGTGTAGGGGCGGATCCAGCCGGCGGCGAGGGAGGGCCCAAGGGTGGGGGAAGGGGCCCAATTCGTTAGAAAATATTTTGCGGCAAGTCAGCCGGCGAAAAAACAGGGGGGGGGGGTAAAGAGCACTATTTTTTTTCTCCCCCCTCCCCAATTCGTGAGAAATTTTGCGGCGAATCAGCCGGCGAATAAGCGGGGAGGGGGGGGGGGGGGGGGGGGGTAGTGAGCATTTTTTTTTTGCCAGGTGTGGGGGCCCGTCTCCCTTTTTTTTCCTCTCCAAAAAAGGTGTTTTTTACTTCTTTTTAGACCAGCCCGTGCCCCCTGCCCCCCACCCCTGGATCCGCCAGGCCTACATGTTTACAGCTCGCGCTCGCGCGCCGTGCGTACACTGCATGCACTATCGGTACTGACCACTGACTTTAATTTATTATCAACTTGTATCCCTGATTTATATTTCAACTGAATTGATTCGACCAATGTTACTTCCATTCTCTCAGCAGGAATCATGCCAAAGTATGCTGCTTGCTATAATGGCAGAATTTACTGTTCAGCTAATTCAGTCCCGTATACTAACTTTAGTGTAAGTTAAAGTGCTCATCTTTGCCTTTGGCTTTGCCTTGGGCTTGGCTTTGGCACTTGTGGTTGGTGACTTTGGAGACTTGAATTTTGTTTCTTTGACGTTTCATCTCTCTGTATTGAAGATGGTGGCATTTGGAAGTTTTTCGATTGTGTTGATTGTCATTTTATATAATGGTAAGTAGACTTTTTAGATCTAGACTAGATCTATTTACTTGTCTTTATTAGTGTTTTTGGTGTTTTATTTTTAACTTTAATTTAATTTCACATTCATATTTTGTTTTTTTGATTGTCAAACTCAAACTAACTCATCTTTTGTCAACACATACATTTAGACCTAGATCTATGGCCCTAACAGTAACACCTTCTTCTTATTATTCTTCTACTGGTATAGTAAAACTAAGCAAAGCCAAATTCAAAGTGTTAACTTGCTAAGTTTCAGCCAGATTGAAGCAATATTTCTTTTTTTTCAATTCAATTTTTTTTTTGGCAAAAAAAATAAATCTTTCAAGTTCAACATTTATTTGTAATCATTTAAAAAAAAAGACTAAATGTGTAAATTTTGATTTAAAAAAGCAAACTTTAAATCCGATTCTTGGATAGAGGTAACCTTGCTTATAAGGCTAAGCCAAGGGCTAGGGTGTATATGAAATAGGACATTGATATCACCTAGCCTTAAAGTATGATGTAGCTGTGTGAACATTTTAAAAAACTAAAGTTATTTTCATTATTGCAAAAGTGAAACTTTGATTGGACAATTTTATCAAAATTCAATGCTTGGAAACATTCAAAGGAATGATTATTATCGATTACAAAACAGCATCAGCCTCGGCATTAGTGTAGGAAGTGAGAGGTGATCCTGTTAAAATCTACATGCATGGTGGGTGGACGCACATATTTTTTGAAAGAATTTGGTGTTGGGAGGACCATTGTTTATCCAAACTTTTTTTTAAAGAACGCCTTCTAATTGCACTATTAAATGTACTGCACAACTCTTTTGATCAAAAAATTGGAATGAGTTTTAAATTTCATTTAAAATTTAATCAGCTATGCTCTAAATTTGTTTTCCCGGTTATCCTCCCCTCTCACTCTCTCTCTCTCTCCCTCTTTTTCTCTCTTTCTCTCTCTTACTCTCTCTCTTTCTCTCCCTCTTTTGCTTTCTCTCTATATCTTTCTTTCTCCATCTTTCTTTCTCTTTCTCTTTCTCTTTCTCTTTCTCTTTCTCTTTCTCTTTCTCTTTCTCTTTCACCTCTCTTTCTTTGTCTCTTTCTTTGTCTCTTTCTCGTTATCTTTCTTTTTCTCTTTCTCCATCTCTTTCTCTTTCTCTTTCTCCGCCTCTTTCTCCGCCTCTTTCTTTCTCTTTCTCTTTCTCTTTCTCTTTCTCCATCTCTTTCTTTCTCTTTCTCTTTCTCATGATCACCCTTGCAGATTATGTATATTCACTCAATCCACCAAGAGTAACTGATCTTGGGGATCTCAACTTTGAAGCATCATGGGACCCCGTAGAAAACTATACTGGCATGTACAACCTTACATCGGAGTTTGGTAAAAAGTGAGTACATGTACATGCATGTATATATAATCTGTTCACAGATGATTTTTTTTCTCCTTCCAATCATGTTAAAGGCATTGTTTAACAATGCAAAATCTGAGATGCTTTGTTATTAGCATCAGTGATATTGAATTTTTTTGAAGCCGTAAAAAAATTGAGCTTCAAAATCATCATGAAGTGCCTCAAAAAAGTAGAAATCTTTGAGTGACCGGTTTTACCATACTCATTTTCCCCAATAGACTGTAGTGTTATAAAACCCGTTGGGGGAAACCGTTTTTGAAATTTTGAATTCGAATCATAAATATCTTAATAATCAGACGGGCGATCTGCTTGTAAACATCATTGGATTATGATGGGTTTATAATTATGATTGCAGCATGAACTAAATCCAGGATTTTGTTTAGAATCTGAGACAAAGATATCCAATCCCTTTAAGTTGCAAAATGTTTAATTGATGATGGAGTTGTGTTGTTTAAAATTGTGATTTTATTTGGATGAAAACCTTGAGTTTGACCATGGTAATATCACTCTTCATTATTTGCCCTTGTATTTAAATGGACACCAGTGTGAGCCTACCTCTATGAATGCAATGTAGCACTTGATTCCCATGCTACTTGTAAGCTTGCAGAAAAGTAAAGACACTTTTTCCTATTTTTACATGCTAATTAGATAGATGTTTGTTATCTTTAAAATTATTATCAACGCCTACTGTATATGTTGTAAATGCCAGGTAGTCCATGATGGGTATTTAATGTAACACCAACAGGTTAAAAAAAAATCACCATGATAATTTTAGAAAGAAAATATACAAAAAAGTGACATTATGATTATTTTTGAAATATTAGTCATATAATTTGTTTGAAAATGCTTCAAAATAAGGCTCAGATTTCATAACTCCTTCCAAGTTGTCATTTGAAAGGTTTGCATTTTTTTTTGTGGACCATTCTGCTAGTACATGTATTATCTCTGGTATTGTGTCTCATTCATCTCATGGTAGAAACCTTTGTTACACCAATGCTACAAGTTGTTTCCTGGGAGGAAAACTGCTGGAAGACAAACGATGTCCATTGACCTCTCTCGTAGCTGTAACACTCGAAGTGGATGGAAGAGAGAGTGACAAGTGGATCTTCAATAGCGATTTCAGAGGTAAAAGATTTGTAAGGAAAAGAAAATTTAGGGAGTTTGAAATGTAACAATCTTTGCCTTTGTGAAAGGAAAAAGTGTGAGACTGAGAGCAGTAATAAATATGAGCTTCTTGTTTTCTGTTATAACTTTCACGGTACCATGTAATTAATGTAATGTATTCCTGAAAAAAGTGCTGTTATTATTATCATTAGCATTTTTAGCTTTATTATTATTATTATTTTTTATCATTATAATTATTATCTTCTTTTATACATATGTTCAGCTTTAAGTTCAAGTTTTTATGTTCATGGTAATGTAATCTGTACGAATGATATGCCAAAGCACTGCCAAAGCACGCAATTTGTTTTAGTGACAATTAACACTTTGTGATCCTTTGGTGACACAGTGGGGGCACCAAACATCCTCTCTCCAGACATTCTCATCGACTCCACGAACATCACCATCGTCATCCAAGGGGCTCAAACTCCGCTGTATTACGATTATTGGGAGCGGAAATGTCGAGGTGAATCATGGGAGGGGCAGAAATCCCCCATCTATATGGGCCAGAGAGTATCAAAAGATGGGGTTGAGTGCAAGTATAATCTGACCGATGCTTATGGATCAAAAGCCAACCATGAAATCAAGGTATTTTATTTTATATTTTTTCAAGTAAAGCCTCTGCATTTAAAATTTGTATCTTTGAATGCACTTTAAGTCTGTTGAGAGCCAGGAGAGCATTTTAACATGTAGCTCATAGTTGAGAAATGTGACTTAGCACCTCCCTGGTTCTTGTATTAATTGTATCGCACATAAAATGTAATATCCCTCAAGGGTCTTGCTACTTTTTTGTTAAATAGTAGATGCTATTGTCTTTCATTTCTAGTGGGGAAGCAAAGGGGCATTTCCCTTGTTTAGATGGACTTTCAATATTTAATGCATTTGTATGGAGCCTCTTAAGGTTCCCACATGATATCAATTTATCTCCTTTTCAATTGGAAGTGAAACTTAATTTGAGAGACAGCTCTTGATGAATGATCAGTACTAAGGCATTAATTTTCTAGTAACCTCATTGATTGCCATGAGTAGCCCAAACAGCTTCACACACTGCATTGCTGTATATATTAAAGGTATTAAAGGCCGCTTAATCCCAGAATAACTTGCTTTCAGTAGAATCAGAGAAGCAGATTGATAAAAGAAAGTGTTTAGGAAAGTAAAGACACTGATAAGGAAGTGTGGATTTTAACATTTTAACATTTTAAAATTATGAAAATTCCTTGTTGCTCTAGAGAAAATGGTAACTTGGTCTTGAGTTTATATGTGAGTTACTTCTGTAATACTAGCATGCGTAATATTAGGCACCTATTAGTAGAAAGATTGCATTGTGCAAAACGTTGTCACGATGAACCAATTCTAGTCTTAATTGGCTGCCTGATAACCCTTTGTCAACAATTTCAAACTAGAAATTTTGGAATAACTGCATGCAGAAGTCATTTGTAAAGCATTTCATTTGGAACATTAATTTGTATTGTGCTATTACTAATTTCTTCTTTTTCCGTTGTATAATGAACTAACCTTCCAATTTTGTATGCTTTTATTATTAATCATTTGCTGACGAAGTTGGAGGGGATACATGTATATAGTAACTCTGCCGTCCTTCTGTCCGTCCGTCTGTACCGTCCGTCCGTACAAATCTGGTTTTAGTTTGATAACTTTAGTAATGTTTGACAGATTTTAATGAAATTTGATAAGAAGGTACATGGTATCAAAATACAGCCCAAGTTCGATTTTAGAGTATGTAGGTCAAAGGTCATAGCTCATTAAATATGCAACATAGTAATTTTGTTGAGTATGTGCGTTAAAGGTCAGACTCAAAGGTCACAGCTCATTAAATATACAAAAATTGTATATACAAATGTAGGCCATTTGCACCCAGCAAGGGGATGCTCATTTTGCATTGACTTGTTATTATTATTATACTAGGCTACTATTACTACTACTACTACTACTATTATTCAGTGTACCGTAGACATCTTCTTAAAGACATATATTTTCTTCTTTTGTGTGACCAAAGTTCACGAAAAAACAAGGTCAATTCATTGCCATTTGCGATGAATATATATTTCTCAAAATGTCTGCTAATTACTTTACTTTAGATTGAAAAAAATTCACAGCCATTGAACAGAGTGAGTATCAAATCAATTATTTTTTACAGGTGTAAATGCAAAAACCCTGGCTACATGTGTGAACTGCAAAAATGTTTAAAAAGATGCAGCAAGTTGATTTTCAAACATATATATTCTTGGAATGGGCCATAGCGTATTGAGAGGGATAGTTGTAACGCATGGATGTATGCATACACGAGATGGGTCAGAGGTTATTAAGTCATGTTGCTTCAAATAGATCCCTCCCATGAGCATTCTCTATGAGAGGGAACCATTTTGGAGCTTCATGAAATGTCTGACCAATCACAAGCAACTTCCTGTGACGTAACTATGTCTCTGAAGTAGCTATGGAATGGGTGAATTTTAAAAGTCAATTATAGACTGTGGCAACATTATTTTTGTAATCTGCAAACATTATGCAACATATAGCTAAAAAATCAGACCTTAACAAATTGCCGTTAAGTGGCAATCAGTAGCTAAATATCACATCATCAAAAATGTTACGTTCATAACTCGGTGTCCACTTCATGCTGATATTTCCCTTATAATTTTACTTTTTCTGACAAAGGAAATTAGATGTTAAAACATACTGTAAACAAAACTTAAAACCATTGCCATATCAACTTTTTTCAATTTAGTTATTAGAATATGGCCAAAACAAATGTGGACACCAAGTTATGTACAGTACATCTTATTCTCTACATGCTTTCTCTTTGCCTCATTGTCAGATAAGGTTTTGCATTAGTCTGATAACGACTTCAATTGAAGGAATGATGTGTTTCCTGAATGAAACATAATTTGCAATGTGTAAATAGTTTGTAAACTACTATTACAGGACTGAAATGTAAGATTTCTGTACTTAATCGTACATAACTGTGGACACCAAAAGTAAGTAGTTTTACATTCAAATAATAACTTCTTGTTCCTTAAATTCAATAAATGTTTGTTTACATGAAAATGCAGAAGGGTGCAATTCATGCTGTATGGAATAAATAAATTTATTTATGATAATTATTTCAAATTTTTGATTGGTAGTAACGTACATAACTCGGTGTCTTTTCATAATGGTGTCTTAGTTATGTACATGACATGAAAAAGTTCAAACTGCAATATTTTGTAATATTCTTCTCACCAAATCAGATGTGTGTATGTCTTATACATTTTTTACTCCCTTACCATGACAAATAACTAAATATAGGTGGTCTTATTGGAAAAACAAAACATGGAATACGTACATAACTGTCACGTACATAACTCGGTGTCCACATTCATTGTTGATTAAATAACACATACAAGTTAAAATGCGGAATCCAATGTTATCAGTGCTCTTCATTCACCTATATACACCATTACATTGTCATTTTGAAAGTATACAATATGTTTTTGTATAGATTCTGGTGCACTGGTATGTACATAACTGCAGGACACCAAACATTTTCCATTTACATGTACAGACATCTAAATATTTTTAAAACCATGACCCAGAATGAGATGATCTGATTGGAAATCAAAGATAAAGTGAAACTAAACATTATAACATTGCAAGCTTGTAAATAAATCAATTATTTATACACCATTCTTCAGTTAGTAAGGTTTGAAATTTGCAGGACACCAAAGTTATGTACATATCACAAAAATTGTATCACATGTAAATAGAATAAGAAAGTAAAATACTAGGAATTAACTCAACAGAAATGTTAATTATTACATAGATTCTACATCAAGATGAAAAAAAATCATAAGTTTTGCATCCCATTAGTAAAAATCTGGTAACCAATTAGAGCATGTTTTGAATGTAACATTAAAAGTGCTGAAAATAGGCCTTTTTTCGTCATAAAATTGCTCTAAAATCTTTAATTTGAACTCAATGAAGCTGAAACCTTGTTTTGAGCTTCCCCGAATGATACTTTGTAATATAAAAATGCTAATTTGTTTCTGGGTCTCATGGTTTTGGATAATTGAACAATTTCACAGTGTTAAATCTAAGTGTACCCTTGATCTGAGCCTTGCACATATGGTACAGTAAACCACCTCTCAAAGGAAAAGAAAAAAAAAATCAAAAATTGCCCCAAAACAAAACGACATTACATTATATGTGTTTTGTGCCTCACACTTCTGTATCTTAATACAAACAGATAAAGGGAGTATGCAGTCAAATGCAGATACCTTTTCCGCGCCCCCACTTTCGCTTTATTAACCCATAGAAATACAGACGAATCTCTTGTTGTTTGACTTACGCGGAATTGGTCTTGTAAATGCATGTAAGTATAAATAAGACATGTTTGCCTAGTTTGGAAACGAAAACAGAAGGATTATGCAGAGTGTAATATAACTGTTGATTTATTTTGCTGTGGTTTACTAAAGGACCTTATTGTGTCATGTATGAACGAGACTTTCTTTAGAGCTGCTTTTATACCAGGGGTTTAAACTCACATATCCCTGTTTATACTATACTGCTCTATACTATTATAGGGGGCACTAGCTGGACCCGCGGAAATACGCGGGATTCTAGAGGGGGGCGGGGGGTGTAAATAGATATATAGAGACTGTCTAAATTAAAACCACCAAGAACTTTATTTGCCATTCAAGCCATTAAAAAAATATACTTGTTTAGGACCCGCGGAAATCCGCGGGATTCTAGAGGGGGGCGGAGGGTGTAAATAGATATATAAAGACTGTCTAAGTTAAAACCACCAAGAACTTTATTTGCCATTCAGGCCATTACAAAATATACATGTTTAGCGTCCCCGCCCGCTTCCTTTTTGGGGGCCGCCTCCTATTTTTTTTTTTTTGAAAGAAAAAAAACATGAAAAGCACTGCTAAAATGTATTTCTGACTTAAAAAAAAAAAAAAAAAAATCTCGGCCGCCATCTTGAAAAATAGCCTGAATGTCAGGGAAAATGTACGGAGCGGCCTTTTTGAAAGAAAAAAAAAAAAAAAAAGGGCCTCCTCCCATTTTTCTAAAAAACAGGACGCTTTAAGCATGTTTTTTTTTTAATTTGGCCTTATATTAAATTAAAAAAACAATCCAACTGTACCGGTAGTTATTCTTTAAGCCACTGGAACTGCGTAGAGTTCTGTAGAGTGGCGTACCGACTACGCAGAAATTAGGCTGCGTATTAATGGGAAAAAAGTCCCTGCGTAGGTTATGCGTAGGCTGGCGTACGGGTTTGCTTATGGTTGCTTACTGTGTTGAAAGCTTTTACTGCTTTGTCAATCTGGCGTAAGGTAGCGTACTGTTGCGTAGGCATGTAGCGTAGCGTTGCGTAAAAAGACGTACTTTCTGCGTCAAGTTTCTATGCCTAAAGTACGCGAAAAAAATTAAACATGTTGAATTGTTTTTGTTCATCTTGCGTACCCCTTTCCGTCCCTCAGCATATAGTAACGTAGGCCAGCGTAGGTGGTACGCAACACTACGCAACTCTACGTATTGACCCACGCCAATTAGTGACCCGCAGTTGCCACAAATAAAGTATTAAAAAAAATGCTCATCTGACCCTAATTAAACGCCTAAAACCCCCAAGCTTTCGGGGGTTTATGGCCCCTTGAAACCCGTGGACCCCACGCCTATATTATATATACACTGAACTTGCTGCGATCTGATCTCTCCCCCCCCCCCCCCCCCCACTTTGAAGAACGTAACCCCCTGAGCTTTTGGGGGTTTATGGCCCCTTGAAACCCATAGACCCCACGCCTATATTATATATACACTCAACTCAGGACCCGCGGAAATCCGCAGAATTCTAGAGGGGGGCGCAGGCAAAAAATTAAGTTTTTCATTTCTGGGGCTCCATTTCAAATTTTCGGAAAATTTTCGGGGGCTACTTTTTCAACTTTTGGGGGTTCTTTTTTCTGGGGCTACTTTTTCATTAATTCATAAAAGGATAGGCCTACACTTTGTTGAGATTTGTTTAGTAGGCTAAGGTTTGAGGCTTCCTACATCCTACTTCATAATTGCCTATTTAAAAAAAAAAAAAAATTCTCTAGTTCAATAACTAAGTTTTCATGCATTGATTTGATGCAAGAATTGTAACATAATAATAGTTCCTAGATTGTGATTATTTCTGACCATGAATTTCGATAATCATTTTTCAAAGTAAAATTTTCATAAGAAAATCAGACAGTCGTTTAAAAACGTAGACATTAGTAATACTTTTACTAATTCTAAGCTCAGGTTTCGTAAATCTATTCACGAAACTATATTGAAATCGCGGCAATAATGATGCAAACCAACAGATAACAATTTCAAAGTGTCAAATCTCTTCGACTCGAGCTCAGCTGAACTCACACACACTTCAGCTTAACTCCAGCAAGCTCGAACACCGGCGCCGCAGGCGTCGGACGCCTGCGGTGCCCGGTGCCGGTGTTGGAGCTTCCCGAGCACGCAGCTGCACTGTGTGTTGAATGAAAGCAGCTTGTGACTGAACTGTCAGTCCATTGGTTTTCTTGTGAAAACTTTCCTTTAGAAAATGATAATCAAACTTGAGTATACATGGCCGTGATAATCACAAAATAAGCTTTGATTTCATACCTCCATTCACGAAAACTATATAAAAATCGCGGCAATCATGATGGAAATAGGTCTCTAAGTTTGGACGTCGACGGGAAGCCCCGTTCATCTCTTGTGCAGCTACTACATATGCAAAGCACATCCTATAGAAAGATACCTAACACGGGGTAAGTCGTACCCATTCAGCGTGCATTTAATACGCAACTTAATGTGAGTGGATGGTCATCGGTCGTGTGTCTACGGATGTTATGTTGAATATCCATGAGGTATCTCTGTCGTCACGCATATCATGCATTATGCATGTCGCGTCTGTTTTCACCCTGGACGTCGACACGGAGGAGGACCTCGGGCGGAGTATAGCCAATTCGCTAGAGTAGACTCTCCCGCGGACGACGGCACCGGGCACGGGTACCCCGAGGGGAGGGTTCAGGAGGAGATAGCTGCACCAACTTGGGTCGGCGATCGCATTAAAAAACAATAGACTACAAAGGCTGGCGGAGACGTCGCGCCCCCCGCGGAGCCTTAGCGTATTACTTATAGTGACTAGACCATGCAGTGAGTCAGCATAGTCTTGTATTTCAGACACTTTGTGAAGGATTATGCCCTTGACTTAAAAAGGTTTGTGCATGCAGACTAGCTACTGCCTGGCATGCAGTACATGCATGTTGCTCTGTGTTGTTTGGAAGTTGAATTGTATTGTTGGAAAGGGTATTCAATAAGGATTCCAAATCTGCCGCCATTTTGTATTTTGTACATGTTGGGGTACTTTGACCTCTTGACCTAAGATTTGACCTTGAAATTGACCTTGTGGATCACGTGACCTTGACAACATTTTTCATGAAATGTAATCTCTGACATGTTCACTTAAACATATAAAAGTTTCAGAGATATAATATTTTTTGTTTAGGAGCAATAAGGATTCAAAGTATCCATACTCACAGATATTCACAATAAACCCTATTATAATGTATACAATACATGCAATATGCACAGTACAACATACATGTCTTCCACATGCTTTTTTGTTCTAGTCATATCCATTCTTACTGTCAGCAGTACTTGAATAGAAATAAAATGACAAGTTCATATGGGCCTAAAGGGTTAACAGGATGTATGGCTTTAGGCCTCTGACTCGGTTCTAGGAAAATTACCCCCCTGGAAAATTAACCCCCAGGAAATGTTCCCCCCCCCCCCGAGGACAATTACCCCCGAGGACTATCACACCCAGAGGACAATTAACCCCAGAAAAATACCTCCTAGGACAATCTGTCCCCCCCCCCCGAGGACAATTACCCCCCCCCCCCTGGAAAATTACCCTTCAAGGATAATTACCTCCCGAAAAGAAAATCTGCTTTGATTAAAACCAACTTATTATCAGGATGGTCTTCCCATTTAACGAATAGGGGGGGGGGGGGGGGGGGGGTAATTGTCCGGGGGTAATTGTCCTCTGGGTGTGATAGTCCTCGGGGGGTAATTCTCCTCGGGGGGGGGGGGGGGGGTCATTTCCTGGGGGTTAATTTTCCAGGGGGGTAATTATCCTAGAACCGACTCAGAGGCCCAAAGCCATAACCCTTTAGGCCTATATGAACTTGTCATTTTATTTCTATTCAAGTACTGCTGACATTTAGAATGGATATGCCTAGAACAAAAAAGCATGTGGAAGATGTATGTTGTACTACATGCATATTGCATGTATTGTATACATTATAATAGGGTTTATTGTGAATATCTGTAAGTATGGATACTCTCAATCCTTATTGCTCCTAAACAAAAAATATTATATCTCTGAAACTTTTATATGTTTTAGTGAACATGTCAAAGATTACATTTCATGAAAAATGTTGTCAAGGTCACGTGATCCACAAGGTCAATTTCAAGGTCAAATCTTAGGTCAAGAGGTCAAAGTACCCCAACATGTACAAATTTTCAAAATGGCGGCAGATCTGGAATCCTTATTAAATACCATTTCCAACAATACAAATTTTGTGAAGATTGACCCATTAGGTCCCGAAATACAAGGGTTCAAAGATAGGGCCGCCACCCCCATTTTTGAAAAAATCTCAAAATTTGGTGGGCCATATCTCCCAAACCCCTCACCCGATTGACCTAAAATTTTGGATTTGGTGCTGTGAGATCACACTCAACAAGTACACCAAGTTTCATCAAAATAAAAAATGGTCGGGTTAAAACCATTGGGTGATTTGACATGGAATGACCCTTCTACCAGTTTATAATCTTTTTTCTTTTTCATTCATTCCTTTACAGTCACTCAAAATCATGAACATCATCATTCACCAAGTTCTTTAAGAGTTCTTCTATTACAAATACATGCACCAGATTAAAAATATTTCCTAGCATCTAACTTGCTACTGCTAAATATATAGAGGCATATTATACGGTCTAATCCTTACTTACACGTGTACTCCTAATTCGAACAGTGACTATGGGGTTTTAGGTAGGAGGCTGTTGTGAGCTTTGTGCAAGTCACGTGTCCTACCCTGTACATTGAAAATACAGCCAGAACAATGCCGACCCAAATAAAGTTTCATTGCTGAATATACGAAAGGTGTTGGGTTCGTGTAAACTATATGCATACAGTTGGGCCCACAAGTTTACATACCCCTAGAAGAAAAACATTTTACTCACATTTTTGTCAACCCTTTCAAATTACATACATGAATGTACAACTTATAAGTGTCTCAGAGTGATTACAACTGTATACTGTGCAGTATATACTATATAAAACAGAGACCTACCGTAATTTGTCTTTCTGAGGTGAAAAATTGACATGAACGAGTGAAGGTGTGAAAACATATACCGGTATTGCTTTCTATAATTTCTACCAAGTGTTTGGCAACTTTCGAGCCCAAAATTACATGTGTACATTTATGTCAAGGGATGTACATGTAACTTGTATGTAAATCAAGTATGAATGAGAAACTTGAGTTCTGAACAGTTTGGGAAATGGACCATCCATGAGGCAAATTACTGCAGAAGCATACAACTGGTATACCATGCACCCGTCTGATCTTTGATGTTATTCCTTTCTGTTTGTTTGAAGAATTACTTTGGTGAGCTGAATGAAAATAATGGAAAACTGCACATCTTTCTGCACAAGCTGACGCCCTTCTCAAACTACAGCATAGTGATATGGTGCACGCTAAATTATGAGGACGGGAAAAGCACAGTTTACAATTTCACCACAAAGGAAGATGGTAAGAGAATATCAATAGTTTTGTAATCCTTCCCCTCCTCCTAAATTGTATACAAAACTACAAATTTGGACTACTTTCAGGGCCATGATTAAATCCATTGCCCCAAGGTGATCTGGAAAATGTGCTAGGCCCCTCTGATTTGTCTTGGGGCACTTTGTGCTTGTGAATGTACCAATTTATTAATCTATATGAAGTATCCATTTTCTTTGGTGAAGATTGATTCTGTTCCATTTCATCAAGATTTTTTGTTTATGTTAGTAATATTTTGTTTTGTTTTATTTTTCTTTGGTAAACATGCCCTTTAACTACTCCTTTTGCTTTCTTCAACATAGTCCCTTCAAGTGGTCCGACTATTGTGAAAACAAGTTCTGAAGGACTAGGATGTGAAAAGCCGGACTTGAGAAATATCACCTTCACGATCCAGGTAAGTATCTATATATGTAATTAATTGGTTGTACAATGCTACGTTCCTGCGACAATAGACTAACAAAATTCTTAACTTCAATCCTGGAACAATCACTTTATCAGAGCTGCCAATCAGTGCGATTTTATTGTATTTCCTACGATTGTTAGAAGTAAATACGACAGTACGATTTTCCATTTTTTCATTTATTTATTTTTAAAATATTTTATTTTGTGTGTGTGTGCCATTTTCAATGGCAAATAGCCCATTCTCTTCTGTAAAGTATCCTACAAGCATCTTACATCAGCAATTTGGGGATGTTCATTGGTTCATCGAACACACCAGTCATGACTAAATCATGCATGTTATTCAACCATTGGTCCATAATTGGCACCCCCCCCCCCCCTCCCAACAAAACAAAACAAAAAAACTTTTTCGCGGTGTACTGATCGATCAAAAATAGGATTTTTATTTTTATTTTTTTATTATTATTATTATTATTTTTTTTTGGGGGGGGGGGGAGGCGGGGGGAACAATAAGATTTTTGATCAGTTGGGGTTGGCAGCTCTGCTTTATCTAATCCTAAAATAAACCTAACCATAAACCTAACTTGAAATCCAATTGCAATCCGAACCCCAACCCTATTCCTGTTATGAAAAAAAACCTGGAGCAATTGTCGCAACAGAAAATGTCGGTCACCAAATGAACATGTGCAGAACTTGAATATCCACTTCTGAAAATGTACAGGTTTCAGAACAAAGTCAGTTAGTACATGTTCTTGCTCACTACCCTCAACTGTATTCTATGAATAACAGATTAAAATCAGTTTATTATGGTTTTTAACAACAATTGTATTTTCTTATCTTTTTAATTGTCATTTCAAATTTAAATTTTGTAACTGTTTGGTGCTTGAACTATCGGCTAATTTAGCCACCAAATATGGTCAACAACCAATTACTCACTATTTTCATATTTGTTTTGACAATATGAATTCTTGCTGGAAAAACAAACAGATAAAGCAGTTTCAGATAGGAACAATGGAAAACTTTTCTTTTTTATTGATTTCACGGAATTGCATATACTGTGAATTTTTGAAGGCCTGATTTTAAGTAATGAAAGAAAAACCAATTGAAAGTTTTAAGTAATTGATACTTGTAAGCACTTTTTCCAAGAAGGCTTATCATTTCTGTCTTGTTATCTCTCTTCAGGAAGGTCCTAAATCCAAAGTTTGAGGGTCAAGTACATGTACATACATACATATCGACCTAGCCTTACTTCATGGAGATTGTCCAACTGCCAAAATTTCTGTAAAGAATTTGCATACAAATGCAATGATTTCAGCAGCTGTTAGAATCATTGCAACTCTATTTATCCAGATGATTAAAACATGTAGTTAGAAGTAAAACATGAAATTATTTATTATAAATTTGATTAAACAATGAAATGATGAAGGAGTTGTTAGTACATGGAGGCATGATGTTAAAATACTTGCAGTTTGCATTCATTTCATGTTCTCCTTCTCTCTCTTTCTCCCTTTCTCTCTTTGTCTCTCTTTGTCTCTCTTTGTCTCTCTCTCTCTCTTTCTCTTTCACTATCTCTTCCCTTGGTTCAGTGGCACAATATATTTCAATGACTTTTAATGAGATCTTCTACCATTTCATCACCACCGACCAATATGATACTGAAACTTCAGGTGTCTTTATATTACATTTCCGTGATTCCTTGCTACTAGCCCTTTCCAATATGCCAATGATATGGCATTACGTTTGTATGAGATTTACTACCGGTATTTTATATTGAAAATTCAGTTCCTTTCTTCTGTTGTTCCCCAAGTGTAGCCCCCTCCACTGACAAAGTGTGCTACATTCTTTAATTCTATAAAACCTGGGAGGTGTTTCACAAAGATCCTAATTTGAACTTATCTGTAAGTTGGACTTATTATGGAAAGCCGCTAGCATTGTGGAAAGTATTTTGTAAAATATAGTTTAAAAGGCATAAATGTTGTTTCAAATCATTCATATTTTCTATTATTAACTCTTATCATGCCACAGGGCTAATCCCCATTGTGCCAAGCCCCAAATCCCCCCGTGCCAGGTTGTTTTGGAGATAATCTGATTAACGTGATGGTTCTATGAATGGCGAGTGAAAAACACACAGCACAGTCCAATGAGCATGAACAGTAACCGCTATTACGAATGCTGCATTGCATGCACATGGCACTCAAGCGATAGCTCTCTCGCATGTACAAAGCACTATAGCGACAGCATGCATGCATCCTTATGGCAGGCTATGAGTTAAAGAGATTTCAAGTGGAATTTATGAAAAGTTTAAAATACTTGAATTTTTGCTTTGGAAATATTTAATTTTAAGGCTACAAATGGCCCTCCATAATGTTTAAGTTCAACTTAGAGTTAAGGTCGACTTAGGATCTTTGTGAAACACCCCCCTGGTCACCACTTACGAATAATTCATCTGTTTTCTCTGACATTTCCTTAATTTCTTTGCCCCTAGCCTCCTCCAGAGGACCGACGTCATGGCATACTCCTATTATATGAGATCTGTTACCGAGTCGTCTCCAGCAATCCAGATGAAGAATGGCTTTCTGAGGTCCTGAACCTGCCATCCCCTCCTCCAGACTCCAACGTAGTGACCCTAAAGGATACTTCCCGATGGGATGCGTACGAGGTCAAGGTCTTCGCCAATAACTCCGTCGGTGGGATGTCAAGCTCGGTGTATCAGTTTGAGGTCTTGAAGTCAAGTAAGTGATATTCCTTCTGCGTGTCTTATCCAGGAGACCTGGAAAATATCAGTATTTTCTACCCGGAATAGAACCGGAAATTTAACGCTATCTGGAATTTAACCAGTCTGTTTCTAGAGAAGTGCAGCTAGCAGACTTTAGCAGAGATGCCAACTAGTACGGATTTCCCGTAATTTCTACGGGAAATCGGCCGATTACGGGCGGTACGATTTTCATACCATAAATTCCGGATTTTGCTGATTTTGCCGATTTTCAAAATTAGCACTTTAAGGTTTAGCACGTTTAAGGTTTAGCACGTACTTTTGACTATTGCAGCGCAGCCATCCTTGAATCCATGCATAGAAATCCCACAGGGCTTCCGATTGGACAATTTGTTATCTAGCACACCCTTTTCAGTGCATACATGTGCATACAACAACATGTGCTTCGCGAGCGGGGGCCGGGTGAAATACCTCTCTTGGCCGCGCCGCTACCGCCCGCCCAGCGCCGCTACCGCCCGCCCAGCGCCAGGCCTCGCTACGCTAGCGCCGTGTACACTGTCGGATTTCTCACAGGCTGTCACAGCGTTCGTCGATTTTCGTCGACAATCTGAACTCATGTTGGTTGGATTTAGATATCAATCATCATGTCTTCCACAACTAAGAAGCGTGACAAGAAGTTACAGACTTTTAAAGAAGAATACAGTAAGAAATGGAAATGCATCGTGTAACACCAACTAATGAACAGGTATGTTACTTTTATTTAACTTGTTGTGCTATCGCGCTTGCCTGCGGGAGCTGCGCTTGCCAGCGTGCAGAAAAATTTGCGTCGCGCAGAAAATTACGGATTTTGTCTCCAAATTACGGATTTTTAGCCTTATGATTACGGATTTGTGCTCTGAAAGGTTGGCATCCCTGCTTTAGTGGACTTTGGTGGGTACGCTGGATGCCTCAAAAGTGCGTGCTGCGCATAGGGATACATTATGTCACATGATCTATACACTAATGCTAAAGTACTACAAATACTTTTTCTGTTAGCCGTTAGCGTTAGTGTTGTAATCTGATTGTGGTGCGTTTGTACTGAAGCGCACACCTGAAAAAGTCTAGAAATTAGCAAATTTAAATCCTGTAGAAACACACGGTTTAACTTTCTACTGACTTTGTTCGATTGATGAAACAAACAGTTGGATCGCCATACTCGACTTTTGTCACAGTGTATATGTTTCGAATGCCCCAAACAATGTGGCAGTATAGGGTTTTGATCAATGAGTGATCTTATGCTAGGTTTACATCATGTTCCCGGCTGCCATGGCAGCCCTGTGTCCCTGAAACGTAGTGCACCATGGGATTTTGGCCACTTTTCTTTTGTATTCAAGTTTTGTTAGGTATTTTGTTACGTACTGTCATGTTTTGTTGCGTTTACGCGTCTGACTACGGCCTAATAGGTTTCGCATCTGCATGGGTGTGTGTAGGCGTTTTCGGATGGTTCAGAGAGTAATAGAAAAGGTAATATTAAGGTCTTTAGGAGCTGAGGTGTAATAGGCTTCGTCAGAAAAGGGGGATTTTTTTATGTATTTCAGTTCGTGGGACTTCATGAAGAACTGAAAAGAGAAAATAAATCTGCAGTATTCCTGAGGCTTTAAAGATTAGAGGCAGCTAGTTTGATGTGAAGTTGAGCTTCTCTCACATAGAAATATTTGTCTAGAACTATTTTCCTTATTTTTCTTTCTCTTTCTTGATTTATTTGCAGAACAAGCACAGTCTCGGCCTCAGAACGTGACAACCAAAGAAATCAAGCAGGGTGTCTGGCTGTTGAAATGGGAAAACCCATGGTCTCTTCACAGTGGGGACTGCATCAAGTACTACGCTGTATCGACTGAGGAAAAGGAATTGGGTATCACAAACACTACATCCTACATACTGGACACTAATTTGATCGGCCCTGTGTATACAGTGAAGATTACGCCGATGGTTTACAACGGGACTGGACCAGCAATCAAAGGCTCAGAAATTTCAACAGGTAGGAATAAAACCCCTAAAAAATTGTGTTGTGTAGCTCCTACAATCTGTCTTGTACTGAGTATTCAGGGATGCCAGTTTTCACGCTTTGATGTGATTTCAGGCTCTTTCAAGCTTCGTAGTTTACAGAATTTATGGGGCAGAGATCCCTTTTAAGGCTCGTTAAGGAAGGCTAATTGGTATCTGTCAGTATTGCTGTTTAGCTTAAAGTGTACCAATCACCTAAATGTGTTTTGCTCTGCATGTTAGGAGTTGTATATAGTAAGCAAATAATTACCGTTGGTGAAGGTGATGGGACAAACTATCACTTCCGTGGCGATCTGCAGCCTTTTCACACACAGCTAAAATTCATAGTATCTAGAGCTGATTAGTTTAAAGCTGTTTAACTCAACAGTTTTAAACAGCTTTAAAGAAAAATTTCCCTGTGTGAACATCGTTTATACGATAGATACAAAGTCGCGATTCATAGGCCCCTCAAAGCAGGCTGCAGATACGAAGTTCGTATCTAGAGAGCTTGACATTTCGTGTGTGAACGGTTATACGTGTTTAAACTGGATAGAGCGTGCACTTTGTTTGATATGACATGACCTTCAATGCGCAATGGCACTACTGCGCATTTTAAGAGCAGTAGTTAATCACAAAACGATTAACGGTCACACCGAAATTTCTGTGTGTGAATAATGTCTGTAAAGCTGATTAGTTTAAAGAGCTTTAAACTAATCAGCTTTAAAGAATTTTACTTGTGTGTGAAAAGGCTGTTTAATGTAGCTATCTTTCTGAAGCGAAGCTGAGGACAGATAGCGTACACATAATAGATCGCCGAGGAGGTGATAGTTTGCCATCGCCTGAAACCTTAAGGTGATTATTTGCTTTATATTCCACATCAGAAACATTTCACTTCTTCCGTCATTTTAAAGCAACCAGTCATCAAGTAACAGCTAGCAAACGGTTTACGATACGTACAGTGCGTGCAGTACTTACGTACGTACGTATACACAATGTATACAATTAAAGTGTGTTGCACTATGTAGATAGTACTACTATCTACACAGTGCAACACACTTTCACTGAAGATACAAGCACTATCTACACAGTGTAACAAACTTTTCTTCTCCCATCAATGATGGGCAAACTATCTTTCATCAAGTGATTTACTTTTTACCAATCGTAAAGCAAGATTCTTTAAGTATGTGGAATGTAATACTATACTGTAGGGTGTAATATACTGTGTGTGAACATAAAAGAGACTTCAAGTTATCTCTTTTTTTGGTTTTAATACAGTTTTGTATCTATGTTTTTTTCTTCTCTACCCCCAGAAGCGATGCCCAGGAGTAATCCAATGAGTAACAAATTTATACTCGTCCTATCGATACTGCTAGCCGTCTTCATTTTCTTGTTGATTGTATGTGCCTACCTGTGTGTAAAGCACGGGCCTCGCTCAACACAGCCATTTGACATCAGCAATAATGCGGTTCTTGTAAGATTTCCTTTTTCTTTTCTTGCCATATCTGAACAGGCCCTTATAAAAATATCATGACATGGCTCATTTGAACCCTCTTTTGAAACCTTTTGTACTTAAAGGGATCGTTTAACAATGTTAAATCTGAGATGCACGGCCCTACGTGTTATTAGTGTCTATGATATGGTGCTATATTGAAACCCTAAAAAAAAATTGCGCTTCAAAATGATCAAGAAGTGCCTCAAAAAAGTAAAAAAACCTTGAGTGATAGTTTTTACCATACTCGTTTTCCCCAATAGACTATAGTGTTATGAAAACCGTTTGGCAAACGCAAAATTTGATTTTGATTTTTAATCATAAATATCTTGATAATCAGACAGGCGATCGGCTTGTAAAAGTCATGGGGTTCCTGACTGACCTAAAGGTGTATAATTACCATTGCAGCATGAGCTAAATCAAGGATTTTTTTTAAAGGATCTTAGACAAAGTTACCGGATCCCTTTAAAGCCTAATTGAGAATAAACCCTGAAGTATTGCAAGTATTCAAATATTTAAAGAAAGTGGTTGATAGATATCCAAGTTTTCTCCCAGTGACAGTGGAAGATGTTACTCCTGTAAAGCTTTACTGTGTATTCAATTTATACTATTATAGTGATTTTCCATCCTGTTACCCTTGAGCCACACCAAATGAATATTTTCAAAGAGTATATGATTTAATCACAGTTTTCCTTCCATTTTCCTACATTACAGAAAGCAGCTCTTGCCATGGGAGATATTCGACCAAAGATACCAGAGAGAGAAGAATTTGATACCCTGGTAGGTATCCCCCCTCCTCCTCCTCCACATGGTGATGATGGTGAAGATGAGACGGAGACCATTGCTCTGATCGAGACGCCCCCTGCAGGAAGAGTTGGTGGAGATGCATTGCCACACCCTCCCATTCCTGATCGGTCTCCGCCTCATTCAACAGAGGGCTCTCTTTCAGAGGAATGCTATCAAATCGTTGCCATGGAAACAGATGAAGGAAATGCACCACCTCTAGCACCCTCATCTTCTTCATGTGGAATTGATGATGGCTCTGGGGAGATGGTCTTTAAAAAATCCTTGCAGTGCAGTGGTAGCAGTATGGACACCAGCTGCAGTGAGGACAGCTTAATATGTCCTCCACCAAGGTACCCGTCTCCCACCGACTCTGGCTATGTTCAGTCTCCTCCTCCCCAGATGCAGCCGACCTCTTACCAAGCTAAACCTGCAGAGGACAGTGGGTATTTTAGGTTTGATGCCTTCACAAACAATCCTTGCAGGGTCTTGATAGATAATGGTAAGCTTCACCCGGGAGGTGATGCAAACAATAGAAGTCATGATGATGATGCAGTGATGTCATCCATTCCACAGTATACAGACAGTGGTTATGTAGCAGGGATGATAACTCCAATGAGTTCTGCTTCAATGTATCCAGAGACCACGCCCTTCCCTGACAAGTACTCCATGTTGAAAGCAACCAGGAAGCAGGCATCCATTGACTCTGAAGACACAGCGACCTCCGGTAGCCTGTCCCCATCGGATTCAGAGACGGGTGAAGGGGTGGGGTCGTACACCAAGCTGTCGCATCCCAACACTCCCCTATCGCCAAGAAGCAACGCATTGCCTGGGGATGAACAGCAAGCTGGTTGGGATTCAGAGAAAGATTTCAATTCCATCCAGTTTCTCCTGCATCGGCTTAACGATAATGCGCAGCATCCCAACCTCTCTGATGTTGCTTAAACCTTGTTGCTTAAAAAATGTTTGTTGTTTATTCTGAAACATGCAATAATATATTTTACATGAAATTTCATTTTTTTGTTGTTGATATTTCTTTCACAGCCTCAGGTATTGTATGTGTATGCGTCACATCTATATTTATACATAATGGAAAAGGAAGAAAATGGAAGGATGAAAAATGATTTACACTTATTTATCATACACAATTTAATAACATCTTGTATGTTATATCCTTATTTATTAATGCTTTCTTTTTCAATGAATTAAAGTTGCATATGATGTATTTCGTCTATATATGTATATATAGGTACAGTATAGCACCATCTGGGTCTTGCTTGACAGACCTAAGCACTTTACTAGAAGCCACCATTTTTTATTATGAATATATTCCCAGCATCAAAGTGTACTTAAACTTAAAGTAAAACAAAAAACGGTTTGCCTGTAATATTGTATATATTATAAATTTTTGATGAAGTATTTAAAAGCAGTGGAGGAAAGAAGCAGTATTTCACAGTACAAAGATCCATGTCTTCTCTGAACTTTATGGATCAAGTACCAGGACAAGCAGGGTAATCAAAATTGTTTCAGGGGAGTGTTTCACAAAGACTAAGATCAACTTAAGTTAGACTTAACTATGGCAGGCTCCTCATGCCACTATTTTCGCTCATCATTCAATGGCATTGGTTTCTCATGGGACATATCAATCGTGGACACAAATCTACAGAATTTTTTGATAGTTCATTATTGAAGTAAAAAAAAAAAATTATCTAAAGATCATAATTGAGAGACCAATGGTGAGAGCAACTAGTGGCATGAACGGCCTGCCAACTTATTTAAGTCTAACTTAAATTCGATCTTAGTCTTAGAAGCACAAGAAGCACAAGATGAAGAAAGTCTTGAAAGTCATGATACTTTTATCATAAAGTCTTGATTCGTTTAGAATGAGCCCTTTTTTAGATCGTTGATTAAGTAAGTTAACAGTGTCGAACCCTCTAACTACCAAATTCTCTCATTACTTGTTGCTAGGTAGGACATGTTAGCTTTACCTAGCAATAGGTAATATATGCAATTTGCATTCTGAATATTAAAATTCAATTAATGGGTGAATGACATAATTTGTATCAAGGTATCAAGGCACTTTACAAAAACATATGCATTCAATTTGGTTACATTAGCGAAATGGCCTACATTGTATGTGACGAGGTATAATGAAAGTGGTGAAGGATCTAGACTCTCATCTGAGAGGTCTCAGGTTCAATCCCTGCTTGGTGCTATACATCCTTGGACATTGTATTACCTAATCTTGTCCCTCTCGACATAGGTCAATTAAATAGGTACCTAGTTTTTGGACTCGCACTGTAGATGTGGCTGCCCTGGGTAAAAAAAATACCACATTGTTATATACTAATTGTTTAATTTTCTTGTGACTATTCAGTATAAGCTTTACCAAACTTTGCAGTAACAGTAATTTGTTGAATAGTTTTGATGTTTTGGGTATTTTATGTGCCTTTAGAAAAAGTGACAGTATTTATAGTAGGCTTTCGACTCTGAACGGTGCAAGTTAACGTTATTTACTTATTTTCTAGGAGGTACATTGTAATTTAATTTCTGTTTGAAAGTAAATTTGGACAAATTGATTGTGCTACATGTCTTTTGTTGCAGTGGCCATAGGTACATTGTACATTCAGTAGTGACTATAGCAGGGAATAGAAGACTGATGCACTTAGTAGCACTTAAAAAGCGTAGTTTAGACCCAAAACCATGGCAGTTTTTTTAGGATGACAGAAAGTGTAATATGCTTCTCATTTTCGTATCTTATAACACAGAGCTCCATTAATATGCGCAGAGCCTTTGATTCCTTTCATTTACATGTTAAATAATCTCTGGCGACTGTTTGCGGTTGCGTAACAAGCCTTTACTGTAATATGCAGCAACAGTGTGTTTTGCTTTGGTTCAAAACTAACACTTAGTTCTTCTTGTCGATCCAGGACCCCCTGACACGTCTATGCACATCTCTTTTGACCATTTTTTATTTTATTATTTTTTATTAAAATATATTTAATCAGGATAACAAGAATTATAAACCATGAACGCTGACAAGCCTGGGTTTGACACAAAAAGAGGTTCGATGCAGAAATATTACTACTACTAAGAGATATTGCAATTTAAATACATTCTGATAGAACAATTAAACGTCTTGTTGAGTAGACTTGGGTTCTGTAAAATCTGTAAAGCGCTTTAATAGAGACATCGTAGATATATAACAGCGAAATATTATTATTCTGCTGTGAGCAGGGTTTAATGTTATCCTCTATTTTCTTCCATTGCTCCTCCATCGTTTACCTATATAATGGCAGATAATTTTTTTGGGAGTATTTTAAACAGTCTAGCTGTAGACAAATTATTTTTTTCAGGTGATTGGTAAAATGATAGACAATAATATGGCCATCAACAGATGATACTTCATGTATGAAACAAAAGCATATATCCACATTTATATATATATATATATATAATGAATTCACAAAGAGGAATACCGATATATTATGATATACATGTACATGGACTGATCAAACCCTTAGCAGTTTCATTTCTTGAAAACTTTACCATTGTGCACTTTTAGAAGAAATTCTGTTTAATTATCTTCTAAAATAATTTTGTTTGTATCTTTCAATTTAGTATATTAGATAGCTTAGACAGATACCAAGATTTACATATCAAGTCTGTACATAAATTAAATTATATTTTTGTGCAATGAAATATAACTTCAAAATGAACTCAAATGTTGGGATGTTGAAGTTATTGTGAATTATTGTATAAAGATCATTCCAGAAAAGTGCTATTTCTGTATATTTTGAACAAATGAATGCACTCTTATTTATCACCATTGCTTTATATTTATGTAGAATGTATTCACTTTATATTCATGTTTCGTGATATTGTTACAAATTTGAGACAATTTTTTATTTGAAAAGGGGGATACGAGTGATGATCAGCCATGATCTTGCTTATATCATTTTAGGCATGTTATGCGAACAGCCTTACATATCGAGGGGTCAGTGACACAAAGACGTAACTCCATTTTGAGAAAAAGTGGTTTAAAGATAGAGGTCCACTTGGGACTTAATGAGTTAAGTCTTTGTTTCGCTAGCCATTGACTGTAATGGGGTGTTGGGTGGAGTTAAGTCTTTGTGTTTCCTGGAAAGCCCACATTTTTCTGAACATTTTGATATCAAACACTAATTTTGGCAAAATATGGAGTTACGTCTTTGTGTCACTGAACCCTCGATATATAACTTCTCTACTGCAGTCTGTAACCCAAGATCTAATGTACTAGCAGTTTAATTATGTGATCAAATATGCATACTTGGGTAATCCTTATTCCTCAGATTACCTCATATTCATAGATAACATGAACTTTTTTGTATCAAGTGTAAATATTAATCAAATACAACTACCATGCACCGAGAGGCTCGAGTTGAAAGTATGAACTCTCTGTTTGTCACCTCAGATACTGTATATTAATTACCCTGACATGTAGTACTTGCACCTCATATAACCAAACTGCTTATTTAATGTATACTCAGATGCTTGCAGCATGATGATATATAAATGCATGTTCCATGTTTAGCCATAATTGGGCTAATTGACATTCCTAGTACTGGTAATGCATTCTCATTAGAAAGGTTCACAACTTCACATACTGCTCAAGCAGGGAGTTTTGGGTTATTTATTTCATAGTTGTACTCCTAAAATACAAATGTTGACAGGAAGAATTATTTAAAAGAAGTAAAGGTAGTGTAAAAAGCCTTGTCCAAAGAGGGGAGGGTTACATGCAACTCACAGTGCTCTAAAAAGAAAAAGAAGGACAAAAATAAATGAGAGAAGTGCAGTGTGCCCCCGAGTACATATACATGTACAGTCAAACCTGTCTACTAAGGCCACCCAATGGAAACAGAGAACGTGGCCACTGTAGACAGGTTGTACAACACACATTCCTCTCTCATGGGAAACACAATGCATGGCCACTATAGCCAGGTGGCCTTTATATAGAGGTGGCCACTAACACAGGTTGGACTGTATTCTTTATCTTAAACTTATAACACCAAATTCACATGTAAGGGGCATTGTTGTTTGCAGTTATGTATTGTATAACCTCTAATTCTAAAGAATTCCAAATGATAATAATACTTTGAATGGACAGTCTGCAGAAATTGTTGGAAGAGAGAGGAGTGAAAGAACTGGGAGTGGTGCTAATAGAGAAAGTCAATTGATATGGCACTTAGAGAGAGAGAGAGTATATATTTAGGCTAAGCAAGTACTCATTCAATGCAAAAGCGAAAGCTAATGTGCTTAGATTAGCAAGTGTGCGCTTGTAAAAATGACGCCTGGCTGGAATGCTCCCAAGGGAGTGGAGAATGTGCATGCATACTGTGCGGGTAAGCCTGAATCTGATGACTGGGGTAATAGTATACATATCTGTAAAGCGCTTTGAGAGGGCCTTCGGTCTTGAAAAGCGATATATAAGAACTAGCTATTATTATTATTAAAGGTGTTAATTGTATTCACACTAGTGGATTATAAATGTTGATTGATGTAATCGCAATTCATCAACATTCTTTTCATTTTTTAAAGTCATGTTTGTAATGTGTATTTGTATTATTTGGTCCACAGTGTTAAACTAAGACATATCACACATGGTGCTGATTGTGGATGTCAGGGTCTATTAGTAACAAATTTGGATTATTTTAGTATTAAGAGATTACATAAAATGGCAAAATATGACTCATTTGGAAAGTGAATGTAGCTGCTTAACATTCTCGCTATCCCCAATACCTCCAAATGCCTGGATGTTTCTTTCATGTCTTCACTTTAAATGCACTCTGGGATAGACTGGTGACTTAGTCACTTCCGGTCTATTTCATGGATCTGTACTGTACATTGATTGTGTGTGTAAACTTTGTTTTTCGCGCCACTGTACACTGGATGTATGTAAGTACCTGAAGTGGATCAAAATTACATCCAATAGACTACATCGGGGCAATTGGGAGTATTGGCGATAGCGAGAATTGTAGGCCTACAGGGTATACTGTATCTTGCATATATATTATATCGAAAGTCGATATGAGTTACAGTACGTCTAATTGACTACATTTGGTTGGTGATTTTTTTTCAGACATGTAAACATCCACAAAATGTTAAATGTAGTCTATCTATCCGGCTTCTACAGGGTTGCATGGTCACCTACACTTTATTTAATAGTCAATTTATGTGTATCACCATTCATTTTTTTTATTTTTGTACTACAAGCAATAAATTATGATCATTTTTTTCACTGAATCCAGTTCGCTTCTCTAGCTCTCATCATTACCGACATTGTGTTTATTTTGAGCTTCTACAATGAAATAGACAAACATATAGCCATTACATTAACATTTTAACACTAGTATCATTTTAATTTTCATTGGCAAAATTACTTCATTACTGAGTAATTTATGCAAAACTTGAATGTTGTTACTATCCAGCCGAGGGATATCAATAGAAAATATTAAAGATAAAGGCCAGTTATGGTTATGCGTTTGCATTGTGAAAGAAACGTGGAATCGATCAGAAAAGGTTGATCATCTAGCAAATAAGTATTGGTGTGTACTGCAAGGTTCTGGAATCATCAAAATGGTAAGAAATTTGGCCCAGTCTTCGTAAAGTTACAAGCACTGTACACAGAAAGATGTATATGGGACTACGCACACGTGCGCAACACATGCGTTTATCTCTCACAGTCCAATAGATAAAACTAATTTACCAAATATATCAATTAGTAGGTTTCCTGGCAAAATTTTTATCATGTATTGGTCGAAACATATTCTTTCACATGATTGGTAATAAAGAGCTTCCATTTCATTTTTTGAAATTGGGGCGTTTCCAATACTGGTCTTTACCTTTAAAGGCTTTCAGCACAGTAGACAAAAACTTTTAGATGTTAACATTCTGAAAGAATTTTAAACATAAAAACTGGACTTGACAATATAAAGCCAGTTTGTAGATGTATTCTGTGCATAAAATTGAAATGTTAAAACCTGGAGAATGTTTCTTACAGTCAAATGAATAGTGCAACTGAATGGTGTAGGCTTTTTGGAGGAAAGACCAAACTGGCTCTACTCCAACGACAATATTCATAGGAATATAACAAACTTAAATCACTTTCCCAAATCTGATCATCACAGTCATACAGAGGGCTTATTAAAATGAGCCAAAGTAGAAGAACTACATGCACATGTATATGCAAATGTTTGACTCTGGGTAACTAGAAGGCCTAAAGTGTTACCATCTTGTTTGAGAAGTGACCAAAATGGATGAGACAAGTGTATGGACTCTATAATGATACGAAATGAAATATACGTTTATTTTCTTCCGAGTTACGAGATGCCTGAGAGAGAGGGAATGATATTGGATGGAGACTTTCCCAAACAAACAAACAATATGTTTAATCATGAACAACCAAAAAATGCACAATTGTTCGTATTTAGTTGCCCCGGCTGAACAAAATGTCTTGACTGGAACAAAGCCTAAATGGTATTAACTCATATATTTTTACACAAATTTAACGCCCTTCTGGCTCTAAACAGATGATATATTCCTGCAGTTTTTTTTCCTTCTTCATTGGTATCTATATGAAGGTGGGTCATTCACATGTATACTCTATCTTACTGAACGATTTGGATAGCACAAGGTGCCTTTAAAGTTACAGGTCTTGAAGCCCCTCTGCACTACTTGTAGCTAATTGCGCCCTAGCAAAAAATGCCTTATCGGTGCCTGTTGATCCCCCATGATCCTCCTTTCCTTATGTTAATTGAGAGCTGACTTCATGAGATAACCACCTGTCAGTGACCTTGCAGGGAGGTCTAATTCCCCCTGGCCAAACTAGTACAGATGGGCTTTAAAGGTATGATGTAAATGGAGAATGGCAAATATTCTTTTGTAACTGTAACGGTCCTTCACTGTCCTATCTTCCGCCTGTTCCTCCGTATATGTACACAAAAGCCGGGATAAGTGTCTCCATGATGTTATCACGTCCTTCTAGAGTTCATATCACATATTCATAATTCCTGTATGGTTTTCCCAATGCCCTTCAATACTTCTGGTGCAAATTTATGAAACATTCTTTCCCCCCACATATATGTACACCAATACAGAGCTGAAACCATCAGTTAAGATGACCTTGTCATGTCGGACAGTTCTGGCTTCATGCATATAACATATTCCTAATTCATGTATGGTTTTCTCAAATGCCCTTCTAAACGTCTGGTGCGAAATTCCCAAACCATCTTTTCCCCCACATATATGTACACCAATCGGAGCTGAAACCATCAGTTAAAATTATCTTGTCATGTCCGACAGTTCTTGCTTCATATCACATATTCCTGTATGGTTTTCTCAATGCCCTTCAATACTTCTGATGCGAATTTCCTAAACAGTCTTTTCCCCCACATTATATGTACACCAATACGGAGCTGAAAGTATCGGTTAAAATGACCTTGTCATGCTCGTGACCTTGTCATGTCCGACAGTTCTGGCTTCATATCACATATTCCTGTATGGTTTTCTCAATGCCCTTCAATACTTTTGGTGTGAATTTCCCAAACAGTCTTTTCCCCCACATTATATGTACACTAATATAGAGCTGAAACCATCGGTTAGAACGACCTTGTCATGTCCGTGACCTTGTCATGTCCGACAGTTCTGGATTCATATCACATAGTCCTGTATGACTTTCTCAATGCCCTTCATTACTTGTGGTGTGTAATCCTCCAATGCTATACTCAGAAGAAGAGGCTTGGATTGGGTCTTCAGAACATGCTTGGCAATGTTCCTTGCAAATACATGTGTCACAGGCTGTTGAAAGAAAAAAAGAAAAAATATTTACAAAGTAATGTAAATTACAACGATTGACACATTTACTTTTGTGCTCTTCATTAATTTTAAAGGGCGAGTTGAACTGAATGAATATAACATGAACAAAACAGTGAAAGTTTCATCAATAATAGATCAAAAATAAGAAAGTTATGGAATTTAAAAGTTTTGCAGATGTATGCAAATTAGAGACATGATGTCATCCTCTAACTTTTCTCTATAAGTTTTGTTCTTAAACCACTTTTCTGCTCTGGGAATGTTAAACAAGGCTTGAATCCTCTTGGAAAATGCGCAAAATCAATTTTACCTTAACTTATTGTAATACATGTATATGTATTGTAAATACATTGCAAAGTAAAAATGCTATACAGGTGTGTTAAAAAAAAAATCATAAACAAAATATATGGGGGATATTTTTTTAATGCTTCACCTGCAAATGTGATACATTTTTAGAAATTAACTGGGGATGCAGATAGAATTGGGCCTAAGTCAAAGATTGGAAGAGGAAATCTTTACCTCATCATTTCCAAGTAATACCCGGGTGGAGTATATCTCTTCTCTCTTATCTAATGGTAGATTGTCTCGTGTGACATGTACCTGCAAAGAACAAAATAGAAATGTAAGCATTTAACATGATAGTAAGTTGATAAATCTATCAGTGTGCAAAGTGTGAATAACATTACATCTTTTAATGTATATTCAGAAGGATTTTACAAAATCATACAAAAAGTAAAAGTACAAAAATATGTAATGTAATTAAATTAGTAGTAGTACTCACATGGCTCAAATATTCAATCTAATACTATCTGGACTATTAGAAATGTTTTATCAGAAGGAAACTGGTATTAAAGTGCATGTACTCACACATAATGTGCAGAATATATATATCCTAACAAACCAGAGAATTAAACCTTAACATTTTAAAAAGTGTTGATGACTATCTTTGTGCAGTATGAAACTTGGCCTGTTACTTATTTTTCAAACTATGTTCACCATCAACACGGGTAGCTAGTTTTACTGTAAATGTGTAATCTCAATTCAATAGGATTATCTAAATACACAAATATACTTTTCCTTACAAATTACTTACCAGTGTACCAAACTTTTGATACTGGGTAATAACAAGTAGCAATCTATCTTCAAAGGTTGTCAAGGCGACATCAACATGTTTTCCATCAAAAAGAACAGCCCCCTGTAGCAATTAAAAACATACATAATATTACATGTGTACCAGTATTTAAATATGATAGAAAATTTCATTAAAAACTGCAAAGAAAAAGCAAGCTTTAGAAATTGATAGACAGTCAATTGTAAGAACTATATGCAAGTTAAATGTAGAGATCACAGACAAAATAAAACCAAACAATAGTTTAGAGCAGTAATTACGTTACATTACAAAACTCAAAAGGGCTCTTTTCAATGTATAATAATGCACAAATAAATGAAATAAAATTCACACCATGAACCTGAAACTATATTGATTCATAATTGCTGTGTTTTAACATGTTTAATACGAATATTGAATGGTCTGGATCGCTCACAGATTAGGACTAAAGAAAGTGAGATGGTTACATAAGTGATAAGACTCGGTATGACAATGATATTGAATGATGATGAGACATAAACAAGTCTAGAATTCATTTGTACCATAAATATCATCCGGGTAGCAACATTTAAATGATTTTTTTTGGTTTTCAGCACTCATAAACAATACAGCTCATGCTCAGTCATGCATGTCACTTGTCAAGACAGTACTCAAATAGGTTTAGAGTCTAGATCTAATTCAATGCAAAGAAATGCAAGACCCTGCACCTAGGGGTAGGCAATCCACGGAGGGAATATGAGCTAGATAGTGTAAAGATCCCAGAAACCAAAGAAGAAAAGGACCTTGGAGTTGTCATTGACGAGAAGCTCAGATTTCATCAACAATCTGCAATTGCTGCTAGAAAAGTGTCGGAAGTTGGAAATTTGTGAAAGTCTTTATTTTATGATGTTTAAGTTTAAAGCAAATTCATATTCTGCTTTCAATTAAGTGTTAAGGATCGAGGTTAGATCGGATGTTTTTTCACTTGGAAAATTCCTTTTCCATAGTATGATGTGACCTGCATAGCTGAGTCAGGTGTTTATTTCCGTTATACGCTAGATTGCGTAATGACATTAGACCAAGTGGCAGTGACATTCCTTTTTTTATTGTATGCATGAATTAGTCCGTATGTTAACGTACGTACGTACGCGGCATGGGCGAGTAGTTCTATCTTGGGTGTGGTTAGCTCAGACACCAATTGAGCATCCACATGCACGGACGTGTTCTAGGTCGGGCAAGCGCTGGTTTTGGAGATTCTTCGGCTGGGAGATATGGGACTACAGCTGGTCCAGGCCTACATGTACTAGGTGATGTCTGCATTCTGCTCGTAGCAGTGGCGGGTAGAGAGACTGTGGAGTTTGCAGTCTGGTTGTTGCTTGACATTTGTTTGACCTTGGGGTTTTTTGTTACGACACAGAATAAACCTCATAGACCTTAATCTGCTGTCCTGTCTCATCATTGAAACTACCGGTCCCTAGCAAGGTCCAACCCCCTCCCACAACAAAAGCAAATGGAGTTCTAGCTCGCATACGTAGATCTTTCACTTGCAAGGACAGATCAACAATTCCACTCCTCTATAAAGGTCTTGTTCGTCCCATATTGGAAAATGGCAATGTAATCTGGCACCCTCGCTATGTGAAGGACGAAAAAATCATAGAGAAAGTACAAAAAAGAGCAACAAAAATGGTACCAGAGATAAAACACCAAAGCTACCATGAGAGACTTGAGAGTTTGAAGCTTCCCTCACTTAGCCACCGCCGCCGCCGAGGAGACATGATTCAGGTGTTCAAGTTGATGCAGAACATTGACAGGTTGGACTCTACCCAATTCTTCACACCTGCAATCAATTCAACAACGAGAGGGCATGCTTTCAAACTGACCAAACCCAGGTGCAACTCCAAACTCAGGCAAGACTCATTTAGCCACAGGGTCCTCAATGACTGGAACTCCCTCCCTGAGTTGGTAGTATCTGCAACCTCGGTAAACAGCTTTAAAGCCAGACTCGACAAACACTGGAAGAAGGAGCAATATCATTCACCCTTCTCCCAGTTGACACTCCAATTATGACAATCCTGATATGACCCAGCAAGCAAGATGCAGATGTAAAATGACTATGGTGCAAGACCCGGAAGCTGGGACATCCCCCCCCCCCCCTTGAAGTTAGACCTGGAAGCTTGGCAGCTGGAGACGGCTTTCTTCCAGAAGCTTTGGTATTCAAGGTATTAAGGTATTTATTTGTATAAATCAAACTCACAAATTTTTGCACGCAAGGGACTACGAGCATGATGAGTCATAATTGAATGAAGCCTTGGTTTGGTGCTTCAATTTTCGTCCAAATTATTGATATTTTGTGTTCACAATAGCACAAAGAATCACCAACCTTTTTAGTAATTGGATACGTTGACTGAACTTCCATCATACGATTTCCACAGAAAATACAGCAACGCAGAATTAAGAATTGAAGCCGAAACCGGTCAAAGCTGGCGCCCAACTTGAGTATGAGAGCTCGAGATCACGTGTGAGAGCAGAGAGAGGAGGGAAATCCCCGATTAATTAAGCGTGAGCACGCGATCAGCTGGGAGAGCGTGGCCTCAAAATACACCGCCTCCTACATTTTTCTTTCTTTTGTTTCACCGGTTTTGTTTTTCTTTATAGGTTTAGGAAATATGCTCACTGAAAGTCTTCCAGGTAGACTTCACTGCAGTACTGCTTATCAGACAATTATTTTTAGTAGGAACAGTTTGCTCTACGTACGTATATTTACTCCTTATCATAGCCAAATGTCTCTCGATTCCAAGAAGTCATTTTATGATATTATATACAACATGAAACGATCATGATGGAATCTAAAGAGAGAGAGCAGGGGCGGATCTAGCTTTTTGCTAAGGGGGGGGGGGTTTGACCAAAATAATGACGATGCGGAGCATCGTCCACGAGCCGCGAAGCGGCGAGCCGATTTTTTGGGGGGTGTTTATTTGAACCCCGTAAGTGATGTTTTCCTGGCATCTATTAACACAATGGAGACCATAAAAAGCAGTGCATGATAACGTCTTTTTAAATCAAGTAACAGTTTAATACATAGTTATATCCAGAGTTATCATGTGTTTGGTTAAGTTACCAGATGAGTTGAATATCTTCTCACAATATTTGCACTTGAAAGGGTTTCTCTCCAGCGTGCGTTCTTTTTTCTTTCTTTTTTTCTTTCTTTTTTTTCTTTTTTTTTCCTTTTTTTTTTTTTGGGGGGGGGGGCCGCCCAAGGGGGGGGGGGGTTGCAACCCCCCAACCCCCCCCCTGGATCCGCCACTGGAGAGGGAGATCGAGAGGGGGAAAAAAAGGAAGAACATGAAACTTAAATTGATTAACATGCATACAGATAACATTTCCGACGAGTTGCCTCGACATATGTGCTTACAAAGAGACATGGAGACTGCGGACGAAAGTGCAACAGTACGATCAGAAGAAAAAACCCAGCCTATATAAACTTGTATTTTTCAAAAATTTTCCCTACTGTGGGAGGGGGGACACCCCCCTCCCCCCTCGCTCGCTCCGCTCGCTTGGACTCGGTCGCTACGCTCCCTCGCATACCACCCCAACCCCCCCTTTATAAAAAGCTGGATCCGCCCCTGAATTCAGTGAGGGATTACTTATTTTCATTGATATGCACCGGGATTCTTTCTTCGCGTTTCAAACTAAATATTAAAATAATGTGGAAATCATAATTAGTATAGGATTTCCCGGCCAAATTCGCGTGTTTGTCATTCGAATTCATTTATTTTGCATTTTAGTTAGCGCAGATCGGCTTTGCTATGCCAATTATCATTCAATTTTCCAGTTTTTGTATTTAATTTAGGATTTTGGTCGAAGGGTTTCATAGATCTGTCATTCAATTTAGAAACTGCTCATCTAGCATTCAAATTAATATTCACTTGTCGAAGCGTAATTTTTATCATTCAAATTAACACCTGTCATTCGTATTCGTAATATTTTTATTCAAGTTAGGAATGTTAGGGGGAAGAATTGCAACAAACTTTTACAGTTTTTAAATAATGCAGTTAAAATGCATGATTTGCCATTGGGGTCTAAGCTGTTATTCCATTTATTTATTTTCAGGACAATGCAGATAGGTGTAGTCAGACATAAAGTAAAGAAGGGGCGAAATCAGGGGATATGGCATTTCTGCACGGACATGTTCATATACCCGGGAAAGGTGGGGGTACCCTCAATCGCCCCTTTTTACTACAGACTCGGAATTTTACAAAAGTAATTCACATCGTCTCTTATACCCAGCACACCCCTCTGTTTTTATTAAAGAGTTTCATAGTTAACTTGCCCGCCAGCAGATCGATGGCTAAAGACATGGCTAAATAATGAATCATGTTCAAATTGTTGACTCTAGTCCCTACCCCAGTCACAATATTGTACCCTTCTTCAATAATGAAATTATGATGAAATTATGATAAATTTATGATGAAACATAAGACAAACAACTCCCTTACACGAACATTTACAAATATACTGAGACCATCAGGTCCGTAAATGCAATTCGTTTTTTTCTTCTTAACAATCAAACTTAAATGCTGATGAATATCAGATAAATCTAATAAGTATCAGTGTATAAATGCAAGAAAATGAAATATGATGAAATACACATGAAAAAACAATCTTGAAAGAAAAAGAATGAGCTATAAAAAGTGTGTAATAAACGAGAAATATATATTGACCATCAATTTAAGTGCACAAAGTGCTAATTTGAATGCAACAAATGAATTAGAATGCTAAAAGTACACCGTCGCGTTGTCAGAAAATCGTGTTGCGCCAAATCGAATGACCAAATAGCGAAAGAAGCACATTGTTCATTAATTTGAATGAAACATACGTAGATTTTAACGAAAATTCCATAGATTTGAACACTAGAAAAGGGAATATAAACCCGAGATATACCTGACTGCACTAAAACCGTCGAATTCGAACGCAAGACAAATTAATTTGAATGACAAACTCGCGAATTTGGCCGGGAAATCCTATACTAAGGACGTGTTCTGCTACAGCTGAATGAGATAGAATGCTCATTCTAAGAGCACTTTCTGCTTAAAAAAAAAGAGCACACAATAAGGGCAATTCGAATTTCAAGGGATGGATTAGAGTTTTCATCGCTCACAATGGCTATTTTGAAGTTGAAGGTTCTGAATTGCTAAAACTCGAGAGCTTTCGGGGGTTCCTACTCCTGGATCACTTGCAGGGGCACTGTCCCTGCGACCCACCAGAGGTCCTATTATTATTAAGGTGGGCCCCGTACCTCAAGATAGAAGTAGTTCCAAAGAAACTGTGTTGTATAAATTGTCCTTATAGGAGAGAAAGTGCGTTTTTATCGCTCAATGTCAGAAAAAGGCAAGAAATATATATGGCTGAGGTATTTCTTTCTACCTGCCCCCCTCCCCTTTCTCTCTCACACTCTCGTCTTTCTCCTCTCCTTATTCATGTTCTCTGTTTCTCTCTCTTACTATTCTTATATTACCCTTCCTCTTTTTTCTTCCTCTTCTCTCTCTCTCACACACATACTTTTCTCCTCTTCTCTTCCTCTCTTTTACCTCTTTCTCACTCTCCTCTCTCTTTCACTCCCCCTTCAACTCTCACCCCATCTCTCCCCCTTGCTTCCACTTTCTTTATCCATGTTTATCATTTCGTTCTCTCATCAGTTGCCACAACTGATCATGATGGCCTTCTGTTAAATAATCTTGTTCGATCGGGTGCTTCTACAATATTATTGCTTCTGGCTTGTTGATTAGTATGTGACATTTGCCCTCTGCCCGCCTCTCTGCCCGTTTCTAAATTTTCGTGTCTTGGTTTTGACGTGAAAATAGGCTTAAAGTGACTTGGTAACATTGTTGAAGGTTGATGAAAAAAATTGCTTAATTTTTGTATAAAATGTTACTTACTATATTCCTTTTACTGTACCCTCTGACATGCAAAAAATCATGAACAAATTCTCAAACCACAAAGATATCTATGGATTTCTTTGAAGGCGTTGATGTATGACACCCTCTAACAGTGATTAACATTAAATTCTCCCAACCATTTTTGAATTTTTCCCCAACCGTTTTTCCATGAAAAATAGACATAAAACTGGCTATAAAAAATCTGTTAACACATAAATGTCTGGAATGGAATGTAGAGCCATTTTATTTCTTTGTGATATTTCCATTCACCTACAATGTAATTAAATTGTATTTATAAGTTGGGAGAGTTAAGGAATCGATCAGTCGAATCAGATCAGTTTTTCCCAAATTGTACCATGAATAATGGTCCGTTTTCACTCAAATTTTCAGATTATCTTTAATTGTACATTTAGCATTGAAGTCACTACCTTAGCAATACTATCTCTGATCTGAACAATGTTACCAAGTCCCTTTAAAATTAATTGACCGCTAGGTGAGTTTTCGGAATACCGCCCCTGATCTTCGTCTCAGAATCCCTGGTCTTGACACCAACACTGGTTAACTTAATACACATATTTCAGTGTGCAGAAAAAACTGACAATATCATCCTTACATACATCAAAGTGACTTTCTAAATTTAAGATCTACATGTATATATTGTATTTATTCGTAATTGGTGATAAATTTGTTGGTGATAATAGTCAAAATTGACTGATAGCCATAACACTAACCAACAACATGCATAATGCATTTCATTGTATTTCGTTTACCTTTCAATCTTTCACCATTCAATTTCTCTGACAAATGTATTCTAATTTTCTTCTCTAAGAAAGTGTCCATCAAAGGATTAATCTTTTTGCTCTAGAAATATTTCAATAGTTTGTGCATCTATAATTTATTTTATAATTTGTATAAAAACACATGCTCTCTCTGCTCAGGATGCATGAACTACAGTATGATTTGACTTCAATATACTGTAGTACATATATAATGTACATACCGGTACAGATATAACAGTTAATTTATTACTTTATTACAATATGTGTAAGGATATTTATGTCACAAATGTTTCTAAACTGGGCCTATAATTACACAGGCTTCAGTTAAAATATTCACTGAGCTAAAACCAAACTGACCATTTGGGTAAAGTAAATGCCCTTTACATACATCTCAATACACATTACTATTTACTAAATATTGCAAAATATAGAGGACTTAGAGACATAAGATATTGCAAGTAATTTCTTTGTGTAAACACTTTACATACATGTACATGTACAGTACATTGAATGTGCATTTGTGTTATTTCATCAGAGCTGAATCAAGTCAACTTTGGCCCGGCTAATTTGGCCTCTGAAGATACCCACACTGATTATGCTCTGCAAATATGATCTCATCTACTGACTGTTGTTCATATCAACCAAACACAGAGCAAATATTGGCTTGAATGCGAGTAATATCCTACTCTAAAATACTCTTCCTCATCAAAGTCTATAGTTAAAATAAAAGCTGATCTACATTGCATATATTTAGGTTATTTTAAACAGGGCTCCACACTCTCATTTACATAGACGCAAGGATTACAGCTTTTCAGGTCTGTGTATGATCCCCAATTCCCCATGCTGAAATTGTCAACATTAGCAGTACGGAGGGGGAAGGGCATAGACTTAGATTTTGGGCACCCATGTGCCCATTAATGTTCAACCTTGTTTTAAGTGTAGGGTTGCGGTTCTAACACTAATTCCTAGCACTCTTAACACAGAGGCAGCCCAGCAGACATGTTGTAGGATTGATAACTACTGGCCAACTGACCAGGTTTTAATGTAGCAAAGCATAACAGCATTCTATCTAGCATTCCACATACATTCCATGCAAAGTAGAAGAAACCAATAAATATTCATAATAGTCCCATACAAGTATAAATCAACATCACAAAGTATTCTTGAATATTCAAACATAAACAAAGGGTATATATTGAATATTCATAGTATATGTAAATTATACTATAAGCTTGACTGCATCAGGTGAACATTGAAACCAATGAGAGAGAGAGAGATAGACAGATGAAAGGATGGTGGATGAAAAGGGTGAATGTGAATGAGGGCTGACCTATTAATATGAAAGGGATGAATCATGGATATGAGGGGGAGTTTTAGAAGTTCAAAATAAATCCCTACAAACTAGTCTTCCTCTTACAGAAAAATGTCCTCATTTTATAAGGCATTGTCCTTTCTTTGATTACCGAAACATCTAACACATTAAACATCTTCCAAAATGATATGTTCTATCCTTTCCTCTTGTAAACAGAGAATCACTATCAATATATCCGTTTTTTTTCCTTTAAAAGAAAAACAAACTACCTGTAAGCATATATATATACAATTGTACAAAACAAATGAATTTTACTCGTATATAAATGAATTATGACTTATGACTCAAATGTACAGAGTATTAGCATAACATACATGTATAAGCTGAAGAAAAAAAAAAATCTGTAAAAAACACATGATCTTATATATATCTGAGCTTTCTCGCTTCTAATCTGTTTCACTTTTATCTCGAGGAAACACTTCCAGATTTCAATGGTAAAATTAAACAACTATAAACACGGTGTATTTGCCTTTCAAAAAATAAACACAATCGATACACAAAGTTGTAGCAATCCTAACAAAATACTTTTTATTTAAATGCTGTCTCCTTTGCTTCTAAAGTCAAACAAAGTTTCAAATTTGTTATACCTTCATGCACTATCTTGAGCGAACAATAAGGGAATCTAATCATTAGAGGTGAATACCTTTGAAAAAATAAAAAATTGTTGTACCTTCGAAAAATGAACAATCGTATCACTTAATAAAAATACCTTCAAAAAAAAAAATTATGCTTGTACCCTCGAAAAATGAAAAATCCTATCACTTGAAAATAGAAATTTTTCTGTTTATAGAAGTTACATGAGTATATTTAATTACATAATATCCATAACACATGATTATATCACTATCGTAATATCTAAACATATTGTATCACATGCATTCATTTTAAGTTTTCTACAGCATCCTTGCTTTGATGAGCAAAATGACTCCTGAAAAGAATAAAACATTTCCAACTGAGATTGAGCCAGCGCCTGCTTTGTCACTTGTAGCTAGCAAAGATTAAATCCAAAAAAAAAAAATCATCAGTGCAAACATCTCGTACCCTTCAATAACATTGTACCTCTGAATATTACATAATGCATGAAAAGTGGTCACATTCAAATGTAATATTTTTCTTTTCTTTTTGTCAAAAATAATTGGATCGACCAAACAAAACACAAACATATCCTCACACGAAGACTATAAACAATCAATCTTTTTTTTTTTTTTTTTTTTTTTCCCCGTCTTTTTGTTTTTAACCAACAACCAAAATAATGATATTTCTCTCTTGACAATCAACAACTTTCCAATTACTTCGTCAAGACGCATGCAAAATCAAGAAAATCCATTTTTTTTCTTGATTTCGTCTTAACCTCAAGAATTTCCAATGCTATGAATACAAATTAAGAAAAACATTCCAATTTGGCACTTTCATCACCAGATGTAAAAACGTATCTTGCAAAAGTTGCAATATATGAACACGAACAATATACCAATCTATTTTGGATCTTTCTCCAAATTGTTAACAATCAATGGTCCATATGATGTACAGTGTATCAATCATTAATTACACACACACAAATTTAACTCCCATGTAGCAGTTCTGTAATTAAACAAAAATTCGCGAGAAATGCAGAAGGAATTACAGTCCATTTCAATTCTTATCTGACTAACGCCCGAAATTCTCAGTCCATAATTCTGATGTTCTGACCCGTACAGAACTCATGAAATTCACAGTCCATTCAATATCAAAACCGCTCAAAATTGTTGCTGAGTCCATAGAGTCGGAACAGTCCAGTTTAGCATTTAAAGCTCAAATGAGTTTGAATGTCTCTGTCATTCATGACCACTAAGTATTGTAATTTTCCATAACCGAAAGTTGACAGTTGAAACGTTCTTTTCTTCTGACGGAAATGTCGACTTCAGACTAATGAAATGTTCAATACCTCTCAATATCGGAAAATAGTCACATTTGGTAATCGCTATACTTCTGCGGTTTGTGGACGCGTCTACCAGAGCGAGTTTGAGTTAACTGCGTTGTGGTGTCCTCTTGCGTCGTGGTGTCGTCTTGCATAGTGCAGGGTGTACGTTGGTTCGCTGATGCACCAGTTGATGGTTGAGTGATGTGTTGCTGGTCGTTGACCTCGGGGTTGACATCAGGGTAGACATCGGGGTTGACATCGGGGTTGACATCGGGGTTGACATCGGGGTTGACATCAGGGTTTTCTCTAGAGGGCCCTGGTCTATGGAAATGGTCTGGGGAGTTAACCTGTCGCTCTCGAGTCTGTCGCTGCAATGATTGAGTTGATGACTGTCCATTAGACGCCTCTGACCAAGATGGCTGGTCAGAATTGCCTAATTCAGAGTGGATTGGTTGTTGACCTGCTGGAACCTGGAGGTCTTCTGGCGGCCGGAACTGATTAGCTTGTGTTGGAGTGTTAGTTGACCATGGCATCTCTATTGAAGAGTGAGATGCCAAATGAGATGAAGGAGTTATGTCAGGCCTTGCCTGATTACTTGAAGGAGTACTTGAGGAAGGAGGGATAACTTCAGGTCTTTTCTGACTACCTGAAGGAGGACGTGAAGTTGAAGGTCCTTTCCCTTGTAGAAAAGCTCTAGATCTGAAGAGTTTGAGTCTGTTGTGATGAACTAGTTTCTTTGCACTTTCATTATGAATGTCGGCTATCAGATAGTTAAGGTTATCTGGTGAGGATGAGACGATGATGAAAGGTCCCTTCCAGTTGGGCTCCAGTTTGCGTCTAGCATTGACGGGATTGTGTAACCAAACTAGATCTCCTGGTGCATACTTGATGGTCCTAGTTGACGCATCATAGTCCCTTTTCTGCCTGAGTTGAGCTTGTTCTGCCTTCTGTCTGGTATGTTGAAAAGCCTGTCTTAGCCGGGAACACACATCAGTGACATACTCTTGAGGAGAATCATATGACTGAGTCATGATAGGACAAGTGACACTAGCTGGGGTCCTTGCTTCACGACCATGCATGATGAAATAGGGTGTCATGCTAGTGCTTGTATGGACACTGGTGTTGTAGGCTAGCTGCAATTGATGTACGTGCTTGTCCCAGTCACCTCCTTGATCTGCTATGTACTTAGCAAGTTGTTCTTTGATAACTCTGTTTGCTCTTTCAACGATGCCAGCTCCCTGTGGGTGGTAAGGGGATGATCGAGATTTGCGAATGCCGAGCCTCTTGCAGAGATCGTGGACTAGTCTGGATTCAAATTGTCTTCCTTGGTCTGTATGTAGTGACTCAGGAACTCCATGCTCCTTGATGTATTCTTCGAATAAGTGTCCAGCCACAGTCTGGGCGGTCTGGTCTCGCATGGGGTAAATATTGGTGTATTTACTAAAGTGATCAACAACAACCAAAATATAGTGGTACCCGCTTCTTGAAGTAGGCAGCTCGGCTATATCAGCGAAAACCATTTGAAGAGGGTGATCGGTCTTTATGCTCTGGAGTGGAGCTTGGTGCTTAGGACTTGGAGATCTAATCGACTCACAGGCAGGACAAGTTCCGCAGTAGTCGGTTATATCCTTGTGCATGAATGGCCAAAAGCACATAGATTCAGCCCTGTGTAGTGTGCGTTGAACTCCGAAGTGTCCAGAGGATGGATTACCATGTATCTCTTGCAGGACTTGAGGGATAAGAGATTCTGGCACAACTACCTGAAGAGAGGACGAACCCGAGTCGTCTTGTCGTCGTCGGTATAAGAGATCATTCTCAAGTACAAAACGAGGGAGCTGCCATAGGAGACGTCGTAGCCGAGGTGATTGTCGTCGAACTTCTCTCACTGTTGGATGACGCACTTCCTTGATGTACTTGATTAAACTCTGAATGTCTTTGTCGTGCTGCTGATGATATTGTAAATCAGCATGATGGTTAGCGAGGATAAAGTTCTCCGGAGCTTTATCAGCCATTGAGTTGGATGACTTTGGAACGGTTAATTCCTGGACTGGTTGAGTGGTAGAGGAGCGTGTGTTCACCATACTAACAGGGTGTGTAACATCTTCCGGCATGCGTGACATCGCATCAGCGTTTTGATGTGAAGTGCCCTTCTTGTGAGTTATGGTGAAAGAATATGCATTCAACTCAACAATCCATCTTGCTCTCCGTCCTGTTGCATCGTCTTGGATAGGTACACTATTGTAACCCAACAGAGGGCGATGGTCAGTGAGAATGTTAAATTCTTGGCCCCTAAGATGTCTGAAATGGCGGATTGACGAGATAACTGCCCACAGTTCCCTATCGTAGGTAGACCATCTACGCTGGGACTCAGTAAGCTTCCGACTGTAGAAAGCAACCACTCGGTCATTACCATCTTGCAACTGAGAGAGTACGGCTCCAATAGCATCTTGCGAAGCATCAGTGGCTAAGCTAAACTTGTTGTTGAAGTCTGGGTATGCAAGGATTGGTGGGCTTGTGAGAGACGACTTCAGTTGGTTGAAGGCTTCCTCACAATCATCAGTCCAGATGAATTTCTTGCCTTTATGAGTCAAGTCAGTGAGTGGAGATGCTACTTGAGCAAAACTTGGCATAAACCGACGATAGTAGGAGGCAAGTCCTAGAAATGCTCTCACTTGGGTTGGAGTCTTAGGTTGAGGCCAGGATGAGACTTTCTTGGTGTTGACTGGATCGGGGCGAACTCCAGTAGTACTGATCACATGTCCCAGATAGGTTACTTCCTTTCGAAAGAATTGGCATTTCGAAGGTTTCAGCTTGAGATTGGCTTCTCGGAATCGTTGTAAGACTTCCCTGAGATTGTGTAGGTGATCTTGAAATGTCTTGCCGAGTATAATGCAATCATCTAAGTAGATGAGACATGTTGACCAATGGAGACCATGGAGTACGGCTTCCATTACTCGCTGGAACGTCATTGGCGCGTTGACTAAACCAAATGGCATTACCTTAAACTGATAGAGGCCAGTTCCAGTTGTAAATGCGGTCTTCTCCTTGTCTTTCGGATCCAAAGGGATCTGCCAATAGCCTGAAGATAGGTCAATTACACTGAAGTAGGACGAGGAGGACAAAGCATCGATAGAATCGTCCTGTCGTGGAATCGGATGCGAATCCCGTACCGTAACAGCATTCAAAGCTCTGTAGTCAACACAAAACCTGTAAGTCTTGTCCTTCTTTTGCACCATAACGATGGGGCTTGCCCATGGACTAAAACTTTCCTCGATGATGTCTCGACGAAGTAGCTCATCAACCTGGTTCTGGATCTCGACTCTCATAGTCGGTGAAGTCCTGTATGCCCTTTTACGAGTTGGTGTCTCTGTTGATGTAGTGATGTCATGGTAGGCGAGTTTAGTCTGTCCAATATCCTCGGATGTGCTGCTGAAAACATCAGAGTATGAATTGAGTAGACTTTCAGCACACTCATACTCGGTCTTGGACAGACTAGAAGTAGGAAGCATTGACGAAGCTTGAAAAGACGAACTTTTCTGTGTGCCAGCTACAATACTGTCGATGATTTCATATTCTTCCTCACTGTCTCCAGTAGTAGAATGGAATTGCCCAAGGGTGGTGTCTGCAGATAATTGTACTGTCTCAGATGAAGGGTTTATCAGCCTGAGTAAGATGATACCATCTTGCGGTCGAGATAGAGACCTTGCACCTGCTACATGGAGATGTTCATGGATGGAAGGCTCAAAGATTCCATCGTAGTCTTGTGGAATCACATCAGGCTGAGGGGGAATAAGTCGACCTTGGACATGTACCTCACTCATTCCAGGAAGAGTTGCCTTTCCTATCAGCGAAACATTGCACTTAAGTGGTACTTGATATTGACGACGGTCGACCAGTGGAATACTCATACCAGGCATAGTGAATGTCGTAGTAGATAGAGTGGCATCATGTTTGAACATGAAATCCCAACCAAGGACGAAAGGATGAGTTATGTTCCTTGCAACATTGAACATATGTCTGGTTGTTTTGTTACCAAGATGAATGGTGGGAGAGGTTGTGCCAATGATGTCAATGCCTTCTCTGGTTATCGTTGAAGCCAGAGTTGTCGACTTCTGTAACATACTTCGCTGGCCTTCTGGGATGGAGTAGTAGAAATCCGCACTCATCAGTGATATAAATGAACCACTGTCAATAAAAGCCAAAATATATGAGTTGTCAACGATTGCAGGAATATACGGTGGCGGAGGTGAAGGAGAAGAATGATCATCAACGGCCGAAGTAGATGGAGAATGAGATTTGTTTTCAGTTTGAGTCTGTTTGGTCAAGAGTGGTGAAGTTGATGAGTGACTCTCCTCACCAACTACCAGTAGTTTCCCTGGTCATCGAAACGAACCTTCCTGTGCTGTTCACCGTTCAACTGATGATAAGGGGTATCTCTTGTACCAGATGCGTGGCGGTCGTCAGAACGTGAAGACTGCCAGTTAGCTTGGTTTGAGCATCTTGACTGTTGTGGGCTAGCAGATCTACCATCATCATATGCATTACGCCTGGGTGGGGTTGACCCGCGAAGTGTGCGATGATGTGTAGGGCTCTGAGTGCGGTGGTGACGTAGGGGGCTGGGCGACCTGAAGCGTCGTTGATGTGGTTGGTATGGGCTAGGCGACCGAGATGGTTGGCGCCAATGATCATCTGAATATCGGCGACTCGACCGAGACGGGTGGTCATAAGGACTTGGTGATCTCGACGGTTGGAGACGACGATCAGAGAATTGAGGTCTAGGTGTAGAGTTGCGTTTCTCCAACTTGAGTTCTAGCTCATCTAAACGCTGTAAAACCTTCTCAAGCGTCGCCGAGGTGGCATCCCTCTTCGGAGAAGTTGACGCAATGGTAAAGTCTGTTGCCACTGATGGTTGCCCCAACCGATTCGCTCTTTCCACTCGCACCGCCACATCCAGCGCCTCGCTAAACGACGTCGCACCCATCTCGTGTATTCTTATCTGCAGGGGTTTGTCAATACCGGCGAGAAATCTGCGAAATTTCTCTCCATCCTTTCCTGCAGTGTCATAATTAGGGAAAGCTTCCTCCACTAGTGTCGTAATTGCTGCCGCAAAAACTTCTAAAACCTCATTCTGTTGCCGCTTCCGAGCATCGATACATGACTTGAACGTGGTCAAATAATTAGTATTCCCAAAAACAGCAGAAAGTTTCTTTCTAACCACACTGTAGTCTTGTTGTTCTGTGCTCGGAATACTCTCCCAAACTGTGAATGCCGCACCCGCTAGTCTGGATGGGAGGATGAGATGCAGTTTTCTTTCTGTCTGGGGAAGAACTTCAACCGCTACTTCCAGCCTTCGTACCCACTGCCCAAAATTCCTACCGTCTTCTCCAGTGAAGACCTCAGGGAGGTCTAGACGAAATGTACTCATGATATCTAAAATCAGTAATACTTCAAAGTCAGTCTTGAATTGCAAGCATTAGTAAACCTGAAATTGCACGAACACATCTAATCCACTATGAAATGTGTTGAGTCCATACAGGTTTCACACTGAAAAGAAAATGGATCCAAATACACTGATTCACTCAGATATTTCACTAACTTCAGATGATGCATGCACGTAGAAGAATTCGCGAAGAAGGAAGAATTCTTCTGAAGCAGGATGAAAAATAACATTGGCAGGAGCACAGTCGAAACAGCGCCTTTCGAAAAGGGTGAACTAAATTACCTGAAGTAGGAAGCAAATTCACGAAGCAGGGCGTAACTGTATCAATCGAAGCAGGATGAAAAGATGACCAAAACCTTGACTATCAGCCGCCGCTGGATGAAGCTGCCTGAAGCTCTGGGGAAGAAGAGGCTAGAAAAACACCGCTGCCACCAATGTAGGGTTGCGGTTCTAACACTAATTCCTAGCACTCTTAACACAGAGGCAGCCCAGCAGACATGTTGTAGGATTGATAACTACTGGCCAACTGACCAGGTTTTAATGTAGCAAAGCATAACAGCATTCTATCTAGCATTCCACATACATTCCATGCAAAGTAGAAGAAACCAATAAATATTCATAATAGTCCCATACAAGTATAAATCAACATCACAAAGTATTCTTGAATATTCAAACATAAACAAAGGGTATATATTGAATATTCATAGTATATGTAAATTATACTATAAGCTTGACTGCATCAGGTGAACATTGAAACCAATGAGAGAGAGAGAGATAGACAGATGAAAGGATGGTGGATGAAAAGGGTGAATGTGAATGAGGGCTGACCTATTAATATGAAAGGGATGAATCATGGATATGAGGGGGAGTTTTAGAAGTTCAAAATAAATCCCTACATAAGCAATCCAATCCATCAACAGAGATATTCAGAGCCTGGGCCATTGACATCTTATTGTTCTATTTTCATATTTGCTAACAGGTGTTCTTCTTTTTTTCAGACCAAGGGTAAAGATTCATCAGTTTTTGTCTTTTGATATGCCAAATTTTAAAGTTTTACATGGGGTGTCACTCCCCCCACCCCCTCTCCGCGAGGTGCTCCTACATGTACATCTCTCAATCAATTCTCTCCAAGCAGTCTTTCACAAACTTCAAGCAAGCAGCAACATACTCCTCAGGATGTTTCCGAAGATGAGCAACGTGATTTGAGTCCTCCCATACTACCTCCTGCACATCAAACCCTCTATGACGCCTTTCTTTAATTATTCCCTGGATATCCTTGTAAGGGACAATCGCATCTTTCTTTGAATACAAAAACAGCTGTGGACACTGCATTTTGTCAGCAAGCATTGCTCTGTAGTAGGTTCTTTGGTCTGACGTTCCTCCCTTCCGTATATAAGAAATAAGCGTGAGCACCATGAAGAAAATCCAAACCCCAAGAGACTTGACGTACAAGATGAACCAGTGTTGTGACTGAGGCATCGCTGAAACAATTGCACGGAAAGCTGAGGTTGCTGTTGGATACGATGGCATGCTGTCACATAGGACTCCTGTGATCTTTAGTGCAGCACTCTGACCAGGATTTGGTCCATTCACCGTCTCTGTTATGTGCCTGTACACATATCCACCGCCATTACTGAAAACGTGGAAGAAGATGGGATTTTCTTGGAGGCCCAGGTCAAAGAAAGCTTCCAAGAGCTGGAGAGCCACATCCGTGGTGGAGCTCTTTTTCATTGAGAAAAGGTAGTCGTGTGGCAGGGTGTAGCGCATGGTGATGTAGCCTTTCGACTGGTAAATTGAACTGTATTTTGCAAGGTGCTTGTCCTGGCAACCATACCATCCAAGCAGAACAATGACAGGAACTGTCCTCATATCACCAGTGATGGATCTACTTCTAACATCAGATTCAGAGACATCCGAACCTTCCCTGTTTTTTGAAAAGTTGGTTGGGAAAGTCACATGATAATCTAATTCCTCCATGACTATTACTTTATAGTATGAGTCTATGGGAACTGGGATGTCAGCAGTGCAGAGGCAGTGTCACTGTGTCAGGCTCCTGAGCTGTGTGGAAGTAAAGTACTGCACTAGCACTAGCACTAGCACTAGCACGTACTTTTAAATGTATGCAAGCGAGACGCGACGAGACACTCGACTCGATCGACTACAAAACCCCAAAAATATACCGGTACATGTGCTTGCGCATGCGCATACCCGAAGAAAACAAAGTTTGAGGTTTCTTTGGAAACGAAAATCTTGTGTTTACTTCTAGAAAATACACACAATTCTACAGTTTGGGTGAGTTTAGACATATATTTGTGACATTTGGTTATGGGTACACATCTCAGTGAGAAAGAAAGAGGATAGTCGTGTTGATACGACTGTGAAGACGATTTGTTTAATTTATTGTCCACCTCCGCCGAATTTGATCAAGCCTGTCCCCACATGTTTAATTCGATGTGTGTGAATCGTGATGTGATTGAGATTGAGCGAGCACGAGTGAGCTTAACGGACGCGCCAAGTCCGGTTGCGGGCAGCGGCTCCGAGCCGTTCATCCCACGAGGTGAAAGACGGCAGAGGTATAGAGCACTCGACATCCTGCAAGATCCTTATGAACTTGAGGACAAGGGAATGATAATTATGGATGCCGTATTCCATTCATGACAATAACTGTCACACCAGCCAGCTAGAAAATAGAAAAATAGCTGCATTATAAATAATTAAATTATGCAAGTGACTAGTAGTGATGATCATGATGCTAGAACTAGAAGTCTAGATCTAGAATCTATAGATCTATCATTATCAGGATTAGGCGCCGGCGCTGGTAGGCAAATTCATGCAAACAAATATATTAAAAAAACTGACTTGAAAACACATCATACAATTAGTCTGAACCGAGTCGGGAGCAAATTTGAAGAAATTATATTTTTAAATGTTGTAAAACCAAAGATATAAGAAGAAAACTGACCAAGTATCTGTACTAAAAATCGTACATGTAAAATTGGTCGTATACATTCGACAGCTGAAAATGACGCGCACGGTTGCATTACGTGCGTTCTCGAATCCAAAATCATACCTCATACACACACTTTCGCCATACCGCGAATGGTCCGTCGTGGGGAGCTAGCCGGCTGAGAGTTTGCAGCGATACCAACGCAGCCGCGGAGCTCCGCAGAGCGCCATTTTAGCGGGACTCGGAAAGGTTCGCGGTGGGTAGGCAGCGGCCTAGCTTTTTGCCCAAACAACGCTAGATCGGCTGCTGGCAAAATGAAAATAACTACGATCGAGAACATCGTCGGTTTCTTAACTTTTCAGTGAGATAATTCTGAATTCTAATTGAGACTATATAATAAATTAAATCGACAAAGAAACCTCAGTAGAACTCTTATAACTATACAAAAGCTTGTTTATTTCTTCATTTGACATTTTGTTTTCGACCATTTTTTCGTGCGCGAGTCAATGGAAACTATGTATTACCAAACTTTCAACACGCAAGGAACGGGGAACACTCGCGGACCTCGTAAAAAATTCGTTGCAAAAAAAAATTTCAAGGGTGATTTTGAAGCAGTGTAGAATATTGGCGCTGCAATGCGCAGAAATATACTTGAAAGAAACTTAATAAATCATACCTTAATTTTCAGAAAATCGTATTTGTATTAGTGTACCTAGATGTGACTTGTTTATAACTCAGATTTTATGAAGATTTGTCGGGAAAAAATGTCATTTTTTTCCGTTTGGTGGTCATTTCTAGGCTAATATTTCAAAAGTTGCATCAGCTATGGGCCCGATGTTTCTCTTATCGTACTCGCATGTTATTTCTACATAGATTAAACATAGGATGGTTAAGGGTAAGACCAGATAACATTATAAAAAAGATATATCCTTCCACTCTCCCATATCCAAGTTTTGGGCTGATTATTGCCGACCCACCGCAGCAAGGCCATTCAGATTTTCGTACGAGCGCGAAGCGCCCTCTAGTGCCCCATGAATGTGCCTAGCGCTGGTCCGAGAATAATCGTCTTCATAAATGAGGATCGTCTTCCTAAACGCAGACCGATGCGTCCTCAAAAATAAGGATCGTCTGCATTTTCACAGACGTTTCATATTTAGATCGGCGCATTGGCGATGCAAAAAACGGATTCCGTAATGATTTTCTTGATGCATTGTACTAAATTTGTACAGAAACCTTCACCTTATGAGCAATAAATCCTTGGGAAGATGGACAACCCATAAAAGTAGATGGTGAACTAGGGTTATTTTCCCCAGGGGAATCCATTTTTGGCATAGCCAGCAGGTGGTTCGGTAACCCGAAACCCGCAGAGGGCCAATGAAAAAAAACGTCCGCGAAAATGCAGACGATCCTTATTTTTGAGGACGCATTTTGTCTGCGTTTATCAAGACGATCCTCATTCTCGGACCAGCGCCCCTACTGCTGTTAGTAATATTGATAGATTTCCAATTTGAATTTTTTCCAGCATCAATGAGTTGAATTTATTATAATTTATATTTAGGTTCAATAATTGTCACTATAACTCTTAAAGACAAGTGCCAATTTCTAATGAATACTGATGAGTTTTGTATGTGGTGTTTGAGAAGTTTTGAGAATCATTAAACTTTAGAGGGTGTCTTAATTTTGTTTATTACAGTGTATTAAAACAGATGTGTCGTTTTGTAGCTGGAGTTTTTTTCGGACAGTTGATTTAAATGAGCAATTTTAATAACTTTTTAAGCTCTATTTCAGAAATCTTCTTAGACTTGTGTTGGAAAATATGAAAAGGACAAATATTCATGATTGAAAGATGGTTACCGTAGTGCATACGTGCAATTTTGATGAATATATTTCGTTTAAATTTGAAGGCAAAAAAAAGAAGACTTTATGTTTGTTTAGTGTGCGGACACCCAGCCCCTATCATATGTGTAATGCTATGGGCGGACTGAGTATGTTTATCTTAAGTTTAAAACAGCAAAGTTAAAAGAGCAAAATTATCAGAGACTAGTCTGAACAGATTAAAGCACTTTGCACCTCTTTCCCCCCACCCCCCCCCCCCAAAAAAAAAAAATCATATGATCTTGGGCTTGGACACTTTAGTTTAATTGAGATTAAGGACCTTGAACTTAGAAGCATTAATCCCTATACCTGGGATAGGTGCACGTGCAGTGAATGGCCGACAGTGAAGTTATAGAGTATAGACAGTAAAAAGGGCAAGGTGCAAGTAAAAACATGGCTGCTCAGTTTTAACTTTTTAAGGAACCGAACAGATGGAATTAAAAACTTAATCTACTTACAGTAATAAGCTTCGAGCCATATGACAATTCAGTGAAATATCTTTGAAAATCTAGATATTGTCAATACACTGTAAATATGCACTTTAATTTTTTTTTTTAGAATCTTAATTACCATTCCTCAAGAAAATTGGTAAAAGTAACGAGTCCACCATCATCTAATTATTCTCACACTTGAATGTCCCATTATTTATCAGTCAAGATGAGACATCAGTGAAAATAAATGATTATAAATATATTGCTTATATGCCTGCTGCTAAAATTGTGTACTTTTTGTTTGTTTTTGACTCCTAATTTTTTCCTTGCTTTTTGGCATCTGAATTTGATGAAATAATTTTCCAAAATCAAAGGGCCCATTTATGCTTCACATTAATGATTCACATTAATGAATAATTCCTACTTTTGTTTACATGTAGCTCCTGAAGAATTCAACCCATTGTGAGTGCATGCTCTTCATCAACACCTACTACACGTTGATCTCAAAATGGCGTCGGCTTCTACGGCAACCAGCAACATGCTTTCATTGCTTAGAGAGTGGGATAAAGGATCCAAGGCAGTCCGAGCCCAAATTCTCCTGGAGTTTGTACTCAACAACCAGAACAAGACCGGGCCAGAGATCGAAGCCCGCTTTGCTCAAGGTGCTAGTCTTTTCTTGGCAAGGCTGACAGCCTGGCTCCGTCTCACGTATCCTTTTAAACATTTAATTTACCTCAATCCGAATTCCTACTCAATCTAGTCTGTCAAGTGTAATTTGATAGTGCCTTTTTTAAACATAACACTAACAGTCTCCATTATCTCACTTAATGTAGTGTACTAGGAATGGAAAATTATCTTCAGATCTGTGTCAAGAACAAAGATTCATTAAAAGAAAATATTTTTCAGACGACAATATTTTTCATCAGTACTTTTCTCCGTTTATATAAATGATAATAATTCATAAGTAGTTGAGACGTCTCAATTAATCTTAGTGTGATCGAAATGAGCATATGGAAAGTTTTAACAGAAATTATGTATACCGGTACTTCAATATCAAAACATTATTGTGGCTCATTCATTGTGCTTTTATAACCTATTTTGAAAAGTGTATTGACAAGAATTTTTTTTTTTTTTTTTTTTCAAGCACCTTTTATTAGATAAATACTTCCTGTAAATGTTATCATAAATTTGTTTCATCTTGCTATTCGTTATACTTTTGGTTGTGACACTATTTACATGTAAAGACAAGTACCGACCTGGGAAAGAAATGATTCTTTCAGATACCTTGAGCCGTCTTCCTAACCCCAAGGAAGCACGTGATGTTCCACTAGACATCAGAGTGGAATCAATCTGCTCCGAAGTAGAAGACACTCATCAAATCGACTTGATCTTCTTCGGACAACACAAGAGAACAGAACTCCAGAGGGAAACATCCAATGACCCTGTTCTTAGGTCATTGTGGCAGACAGTCACTCAGGGTTGGCCTGAAACTCTCCAGGAGCTGCCGACATCCCTAAGGGAATTCTGGTCTTACAGAGATGAGATTGGAGTATCTCAAGGAGTACTCTTCAAGGGAAGCCAAGTAATCATACCAAAGACACTTCAGGAAGATATCCTTAGACAACTTCATCTTGGACACATGGGAATCGAGAGCACGAAACGACTAGCTCGTGAGACAGTGTTCTGGCCACACATCAACAAGGACATTGAACAGCTCGTAAAGCAATGTGCTGCATGCCAGGAACACCAGGCAAGGCAACAGAAAGAGCCGTTGCTTCCCCATGATGTACCTTCAGCACCTTGGACTAGACTAGGAACAGATTTGTTCATGCTAAACAGACAAGACTATTTACTCGTCACTGACTATTACTCCAAGTATCCGATAGTCTACAAGCTGACTGACACATCAAGTGCTGCAGTAGCCAACGTGATGAGTGGAATCTTCAGTCTATTTGGTCCACCAGAGGAGATCGTATCCGACAACGGTCCACAATTTGTCAGGAAGCACTTCAAGGACATGTGCCGGAAGTGGTCGATCACCCATACAACCTCTTCACCTCACTATCCAAGATCCAACGGACTAGCTGAGAGAATGGTTCGTACCGTCAAGAATCTGTTGAAAAAGTGTTCGCAGACTGGCCAAGACAGTCAACTGGCTATGTCACACCTGAGAGCAACACCTGTTGACAGTCACATGAGATCACCTGCAGAGATGTTGTTTGGAAGACCCATCAGAACAACACTGCCAAGTCATTATCTTTCAAGAGAATCTACCACCACTGATCATCTCTTGAATCGACAGAGTAAGATGAAAGAAACGCACGATCGACATGCGGGTCCAGATCTTCCACCACTCCACGTAGGACAACCAGTCAGAGTCCTACATCCCAAAGATCATACTTGGATACCAGCCAAAGTATCCAAAGTCTGCGACGAGCCTAGGTCGTATGAAGTGTCAACACCCAACGGAGGAATCCTGAGACGAAACCGATCTCACCTGAGGGAGATTCCATCGTCGACCAACCCAACTCCAAAGCGTGTTAGGTTCGACGAAGACTACACTTCATCTACTCAAGCAGAAACACCAGAGCAGAATGGCAACAACCATCAGCCAACACCAGAAACTCAGAACATTCAATCTAAAGGACCAACATCAAACTCGCAAACCACAACGAGATATGGACGCAACATCCGTACACCAGCGAGATACATGTTTGAAGATTGAAACTGAACTCTTACAGTTCTTCAAAGAAGAGAGAAGATAAAGAAGAACACAGAAGACGCTTAGTTTAATGTAGTCTAAGAAGTTTATTGTTTAATATGTATGTATAATCCTTGTACAGTATTTTTGGTATGACAAGCATAATGTTTATAAGTCTAAACAGATGCTAGCCCAAACATGTTTTGTTTGGAAATTTATTTTATAAAGGAATCAAGTTATATCAAAACTATGTTCAATCTTGCAGAACAACTGTGAAGTTGAAAGTAGAACGATATAATTATATAGACAGTTAAATACTCATTCGTTAATACAATACAAAAGAAACGTATTGAAAACAAATCAAGATTTTATGTTATATAACCTGATTGGAAAAAGTTTATTAGGAAGCAAATAACCAAAACTTGCATACTACCAAAAGTATTGTTATCAAAGCAATATGTCATTAATCATCGATCAGTGATGTTCACTGATTCCCAATCTTTCCAGAGGAAGGGGGATGTTACGATATACGATATCCGATATATCCGGTATCCGTCGTAGTTAAATAAACATGGTCACCATCATCACAAACCTGACTGCCGACTCGTCTATTATCATGAGTATCTACCAAATCTAAGACCCTCAAACTCATCAATTTGTAATTGATTACTTTCAGGTAAATATGTGAATGTTGATATTCCTTAACGTGAATGCCAAACAGATACATGGTGGGCACATGTTTAAATTTGCAGCTTCAGGCTATGACCATCTTCCTGTCAGCCTCTAGTGGGTAAGTATCTCTCATGAGTTATTTTATGATAAATTAATCAGATCATTAACTTTAATTTGTTGTCACTATGTAGGAAATATGAATGTGAAACTTACAATTAGAAAATGTATGAAATCCATTTGATTTTGCCTGAATTACTACTCCATATACTCCAATTAATATTCTCATATTTATAATTAATTGCAATAATAATTGCTTAAATAATGATTTGGTTTACAATCTCTTCACAGCTTAACAAAAGTTGAATAAGACCCCAGGTAAGACCTCAAGTCAAGAAGTCAATACTACAAGAGGGACCTAATGAAATCCTTTAAACTTTTTAAACAGTTAAGCTACCTATTACACTGGTTCAGTGTGTAACATGAATTTATTTTTATTTTTAGAAACATTCAATCTATGCCCATCTTTCCAATCCCTAGGCACAAGTTTCTGGCTGAATTCTTAGAAGTAGGTGGAGTGATGACAATCCTTGAGATACTTGGTCTCAAGCAAGCTAAGGAAGAGGACAAGACACAAGCACTGCTCCTCCTTCAGTGCGTTGCCAACTCAGGCAGGAAGTACAAGGAACTCATTTGTGAGAGCTATGGTAAGGATTGCTTTGATTTTAGATCCAAGCTTATGTTGCATTTATCATTATCATGATCATAAACTTTTTAATAGAGGAGACAGACTTTTCAAAGGTTGTGCCGAGAATGTGGAGAATCTTCAAGTATTTACCCTTTTGAGACAGCTTTACTCATTGACTGCTCAATTTCTTTCTCATATAGGCTTGATTCAGGGTCAAATTTTGTGTTTGATTAATCAAGCAATATCATATTGTTAATCCGTGTTTTCTTTGTGAAGATAATAATAATAGTCCTTTTCTCTGTCTCTCCCTCCAACCTCCTTCCACCTCCAACACCACCTCCCTCCCTCCATCACCATCTTTTTTCTAGGCATCAGAGCTGTGGCTGAATGCCTAGCTAGGTCCAAGTCAGAAGAGACCCAAGAATGTGCCAGGAGTCTGCTTCAGAATCTTGCCCAAGGAAACCCCAAGTTCCAGTCCCAGGTCTATAAGGGTCTGATCGCTCTCTTGCCATGCAGCTCACCCAAGGCCCAGCAGATGGCGGCACAGACTCTCAGGATAGTACAGGTACACAGCATTCTCTTTATAATTATTTAAATTATTCAAGTGACCTGGGCCCATATTCAGTTCAATACTGAAGTACAAAATTTAAGCTCTTTACTTAGTATTTGGCTTTCAGGGCTGTCGTTTAAAGCCGGTAACCGGTAAAACTTGCCGCCTATTCACTCGTTTCTTACCGGCTATAATTCCTATAATAAACCTTGCAAAAATCACAGAAAGTAGATCTAAATCAATGCTAATCCAAAATTTCCTTAATTTCGTCCAAGATATAATTAGTGCCGCACATACACGGCCGCAGTCGACGAAATCCCTTACGATCACGAACGCGACGTCGTCCGTACTTACCTAGACCTATCTATCTAACGTTACATCGCAGTTCTCCCCCCACAGCGCGGCGGCCAAGCCCGCCCGTCCCTACCCCATTGCGATCCCGATGTGCACGCGAGAAGACGATGCACACTGATCATAACAAAACTGAAGCTAGCTCACTGTAACCAAACTATCCGTTGCCGATTTGATATTTGAAGATCACGGAAACCGGGGCCTATACACGTGCGTGCAATGTCTAGAGACAACGTACTTTAGATTCTGAGATGCGCAAATCGGCAACAGAGTTTTGAACTCGGCTGAGTTTAGGCTGGCCACGGCCGTCCCCGGCGGACCCCCGCAGCTAGCTCGCATGATATATGCAGGCTCGCGCTCCGCGAATATTCAAAACTAACTTCCGATCGCACATAACTTATTTCCTTAAAAAAGTTGAATAAACAAATATACAGTGTCTTCACTTTGTCAGGAAAAACAGTGATATAACATTATAAAATGAACAGGAACTGAAGTAAATTCTTAAATGTATTCAATAATTTCATGTCAAAAAAAAAAAATTAAATGAGAATTCATATTGGGAGCCAAATAAAAGTCACAAGTAAAAAAAAAAATCAAAATCTAGCCTCTGCTGCCCATTATTTAAATACTGTACATGTATTCAACAAATCATGATGTAGAAAGATTGAGTATGGTGCATCATCTCAGTTTAATTAAAAATTACAAAGTAATGGTACAAAGTGATAAATAATTATCAACTTAATAACTTTTCTTATGAGTTATGATTGTTCATGTAATATTAAACATGAACAATATGTGTGTTTATTACAATATATGTGTAATACAAGGTAGGAAAGATAACTACAAATTTTCTTCTTAGGTATGCACCAGATTGCACGATTTCAAGTGGAAAATCCCAAAAGGTCCCTACCGTGGGAGGGGGGGACACCCCCCTCCCACACCCTCCCCCCCTCGGTCACTTCGCTCCCTCGCAGTGATGGTACCTCCTATAAAATTCAAATTACCTCCTTCAAAAATAATTAACAAGACCCCTGGGTTTTGATAAAATACTTAGCCAATTTTGGTATTCAATTCAAACTTTTTGTAAAATACTTAGCCAAAATTTTGAATTGAATACCAACATTTTGATTGACCGTGTGATGTCACAATGCTTATCAGTAAGTATTTTACTTAGATTGTGTCTCAGGTAAGCAACAGTCCGAATGCGATTTGAATACGAGATAAGTAAACTTCTTAGCTTAGCCATTTACTTAGTAGATTTCTTACTTATTCTTAGTATTGATCTAAAAACCGACCCAGGGCCCCCCATAACACGAGCTTAACAACTGATTGTACGATTGATTTTTGTGATTGATTACATGACCCATTATGTGCAATCAATTTCTAAAACCAGTCGTACGATCAATTGCTTTGTGTTACTGGGCCCTGGCATTGTAGCAAGGACAATTGTACTGAGGACAATTGCTAACTTCAATCTGAGCAAAAAGATTTATTGCAACCTAAATCCTTACGCCATACCTTGTACAAAATATAGCTTGAAGCAAATGTACTGGGGTCAACTTTGTATTATTGCTAAGTAATGATAATAAATATGATTATGTAATGATTATTTCTGGTTAACCTAGCGTAGCATAGCTTCTTCAGTATTAATACTGTTTTCAGTGAGTGCCCTGCAATCCCATTGTGTAAGGCTTAATATTTGGAATCACTTTTTTGTGATGCTTATATTTTCACTTAGACATCTCAAGGTAAAATGATATATTTATTAGTTTTACCAACCAGGTACCTATCAGTAACTTCATTCAAATTTCATCCTAGTTGTAACTATGAAAATATTTCCATTTAATGCATTAAAATGAAATTGATTTTATTTTACAGAAAATAGTTGGGCATGCCAATCCCAATATAGTGGAACCTGCAGTAGCACTCCTGAGATCCTATCATCTAGAAGTACAGTTTGAAGGTAGGTTATTTTACAAATGATACACAGCAGTGAGGGCACTAGTAAGAATTACCCACACTAGGTACCTTTGGATTAGTCTAACACGCCTGAGGAGATAGCCGAGGGCTGTTTTGAAGGTACTGATTGTGGGTAGTTTTACTAATGCCCGAACAAAATGATGTGTATTATTTGTTTTATAAGATTATGTTTTATGTGTTTTATAAAATGATGTTTTTATTACATGATTTTGATGACTGGTCATTACCATTGGATAATGACCAGTCATTATCCAAATTACTCATCATGCAAAATAAATGCCTGGTCACATGTACGCTTTCAACCAATCATTTGATTAGGATCCACGTCATCATCTTATAATGACTTACAGTGTATAGTCTATATGTGTAGATATAAAGGGTATTTAGACCCTCATAACCTGAGATACATGAGATTATGGAAAGTTATTATTACATGAAGGTGCATCTTTAATGGAATATCCAAGTTTATTGCGCTGGCAATTTCAACACGTGGTCTCATATTATGCAAAGGTCTCCTGTGATTTTCTAGGAATGTTATTTCCAGCATTTAAAATTTTATTTTGTTTTAATAAAAACGTTCTTCATCTAAACGACTCAACTGCTATTTGACGGTGCTCAAACCCACGACCTCTTCGCATTTCCAGTCTAGTATTTAAACCACTCCACTATGCCAACCTTTAACCTTTCTCTCTCTCTCTCCCTCTGTCAGGTACTGAATTGATCAAAGACTTGATGAACTATGAGATCCAAGACCAGTTACTAACTAACCTGGTAGCAGCATTGGTTCCATCCAGGGAAGAGATTCTCCGAAGACCAGAAATCCTTGATGGTAAGAGCCTTTTTTTCCTTCTTTTTTTTAGATAAATAGTAATGATATTCAAGATTACAGAGAGTCCTTTTCAGGAATCCTCAATCCTCCCTCTCTCTCACATGGTGCACCCGCAAGCCTACTGTATCTACATCACCATGCAAGCCGATACTTACAAGCAGCAAGCAATGATATTGTTTCTTATAAAGCACTTTTACAAAATACTGATCAGAGCGCTGTTACAGCAAACACAGCATGTACATATTCATAAACGGTTCAATTTATATTCTGAACTGCTTTCAGAGTGCTATCCATGCTTTATGTATTGCCATGCCTTGCACTTTCAACATGCAAATCTTGAAAATTGAAGTGAAATTCCCAGTTTTCAGCAGTGCATTGAATATATCCAGGAATGACGATGTTGTTTGATGAGAAGTGCCGTAGTGAAGTAAATGAATTCATTTTCTAAGTAAATGATAGTCAGGTTGTACTGTATATATTATGTAGCATGACTGATCCTATGGCTCAATAGAGTGAAGTACACGCAAAAGGATTGCCATAAAAAATTGTTATATGTAAAATATAGTTATATAAATTATACTTGAGTCGATATGCATTTCAATCTTTTCTTAACTAGACCCAAGTGCTCCAGACCTAAAGCGCCCTCTGGCAGTGTTTGTACAGCAGGCATCAGCAGCTAAAGTAATAGGGTGAGTAGCATGCATTGATCTCAAGTCCTCTGATCAATCATTGGTTATCTCTTATAAATATAAAGTTGCGAATGATATCAATTTCAAGTTAAGGTGTGATGAAGTGGAATCAATCGCATTCTCTTGTAAACCATAAAGTTTTGTCCCTACATTTTTATAAGAACAAAATTCTGATTTCGAGACCACTGCTCTTCCACTGAGCCATCTTGCCTCCTTGTATCCGTGTATCAGGTCATATTTTTATACACAAGATTCAAATTTTATTGTCCACGTTAAAAAACACTGAAATTTGGCCTCCACTGGCAAAAGATAACAATGAATAACATAAGAATAAATGTGCACAAAACAAGAACATCAATTAGATTAACAAACAATTTTGAATACATAATGACAAAAATAAAGACCTATGCTAAGGAAGAGGAGATACCAGAGTAAGCTGATAGACCGAAAAGGAATGAAGGAAGAGCAAAAAAGAACAAGAATGAAGTTGAGGAGAAGAGAAAATAAAATCCGCTTGCATATTATGCCTCCAGACATTGATTTGCTTTACTAATTAAAAGTAAAAAAAGGTAAAAAGGCAGCGGCCGCCAATTGCAAACATATACAAATTCTGCGAGGCTCCACCTGCAGATCGACCCACAAGATTGTAAATCTGTTTTCCTTTACCTTGTAGCATCCTTTCCAGGGAGTCCCATCAGAACTGTGAGAAACTAATCCAACTCCGAGTGGTGCACAACCTTCTCATAGCCATGGGCAATGAAGACCATGCAGACAGCCAGAGACAGGCTAGCATCACGTTAGAGGTAACTATACCGTATACAATGTAGTCTCACTGATTTCAGAACTGTGTGGTGTGCAATTTTAGAACCAACAGGACTCTGTAACCTGGCATATGATACTATTTACTTTTAAACAAGAATATAATAATTATTTTAAAGAAAAAAAAAACTACCAAAAATCAAGAGTGAAGTCAGCTGTATTATTAAATATGATTTCAACATCAACAAATGGTTGGTGATAATAGTCCAAATTGACTGATTACCATAAAACACTAACCAACAACAACAACTTTCCAATAGAAAGAACACAAGTGAGCTCAAGGAAAGGTTGGGTCTGGAAAGAAACTGCGGTGGAAGTGGTAAAGAAAAGAGGATAGAAATGGATGGATCATGGTTGAGAAGGATAGATGACGAACCTGTCAAAAGAGTGTGGGATCTGGAAGTGGATGGCATAAGAAGGAAAGGAAGATCAAAGATTTTGTGGAAAGATATGGTGAAGAAATAGAGCAGTAATCCCTCATGAGAATGAAAATGCTGACTCTAATAAATGATGATGGTGATGACTATGAAACGTTAATCATGTAATTAAACAAAAGTTTACTTGTTAGATAACACCTCACAATTGAAATTAATCCATTAACATGGGATGGTTTACATAATGCATTCATTTTTCTTAGTAACAATGTTGATATTGTCATAAGAAATCAAAAGACGTTGAATAGTATTTGTGCAAAACTGGCTACCCACATGGATGAATTAAATAAATAAACATCTGTGGTAACATCAATGATGAGTGATAACTCTGTGCACTTTAATTTGTAAAGACAAACAATTTCTTTACATTAATATTAAACAGTAGTATAGTTTTCAGAATGATATGGCCCTGTGATTTCTGAAATTCTATCAAAATTGTTTAGGGGGTAATTCTTCCACATTTGTGGTGAAAGTGCATTCATGTTGGTTCTGGGAGCAAAACACACCGAATGTCCTAAAACATCTGATTTGATTTGTGCAGATTACACATTGTGCAGCTGATATGTTAGTACTGTTTTATTATCAATCTAATTTGTTAATATTTTCAGTACCTGGTTAGCACATTCCCTATTGTGGATGAGAACTGTAGAGAAGCAATGGGAGACACCTTGTATCAGATGTTCATGGTAAGCTTTGACATTCCTTTTATCAGTGATTTATTATTATTAAAACATTTATTTTTTTGGTTCTTTTTGTGGTTAAATCTGCGGACCTGTTGGAAATTTTGGAAGGTGGAAAGTTGTCCTAAGGGAAAGGTCAAGAACATTTCATGGAAGAAAAGGATAATTTTTTATAATGCAAAATACCAACATGGCATACAATGTGGTTGGAGAAGAAGAAGAAGAAGAAGAAGAAGGAGGAGGAGGAGGAGGAGGAGGAGGAGGAGGAGGAGGAGGAGGAGGAGGAGGAGGAGGAGGAGGAGGAGGAGGAGGAGGAGGAGGAGGAGGAGGAGGAGGAGGAGGAGGAGGAGGAGGAGGAGGAGGAGGAGGAGGAGGAGGAGGAGGAGGAGGAAGGAGGGAGGAGAGAGGAGAGGGAAGGGAGGTAGGAGGAGGGAGGAAGGAAAGAAAGAGGAGGAGGAAGAAGAAGATGAAACATGAAACAAAAAATAAAAATGCACATTCAATGAATTTTGTGGAATACCTACCTGAAAGCTGTCATTTTTTTCTTCTTTTTGTTTACCTGTACTTTGTTATTACGAGAAGTAGCATGCACGAAACTTGGCAGTTTGAATGACTACAAAATTGCCCCAAAGGTGTTCAATGTTTTCTACATTGTGTTTCTTCATTGTCACCACAATGATCATATCCAAAAAGATAAAAGTTAATAACATCTATAAAGTTCATGGTATTATGCTTTCCAAAACAGAATGGTGAAATGTTGCCAGAGAAATCGGAAAGCACATGTAAATTTCCAGAACAATAGAGGTCTAGACCTTTAGCTGCTCTTGTTATCAGTTCATCGAACTAAGTATTTTCACATGTTCAAAATTTGAAATGTTGAAATGGATAGATGGGGAGAAACATTTTCAGCGTCTTTGTGGAATTTGGACATGGGTTATTGAGGGGTTGTAGCGGTTATGAAAGACAATACACTTTTGAGTTACAAAGTGTATTTCAAGGTCATCATGGTTTGGGAGAACATCCATGTAATTGACTAGTTTGACAGTGATTGATATGTCATATCTACCTCTCTGGCTGTTATCTTCTTGAAGTGTGCATGATCAAACTATTCTGATGATAATAATCATTAATCATAATTTCAGCCTACATTAGTAGGTCATTCAACTTTGATAACAGTGTTTGCATTGTCATATTTGTCATAAGTCTTTTGAACAATGCATTGACTAACTTTTTTATGCAAGAGTTTATAATTGTGATATGCGATGAATCATACTTAGAGTCTTTGCTGACGATGCTTGTAATTCATGCATATCATGATAGCAGTGATAACATTGAATCATTTTAGTTCCAAAGATTACTCTGCACAATTTGAGTAAATATTATGAGAAGAAGAAGAGGTTTGGAGAGATAAAGAGGATGATAGAATAATAAGTTTTGCTTATACTTTGTCAGTGTTGTTCTCAATGTTTAAGGGTCCCAATCACCATGTAATATCAAATATTTAGATCTGTACATTTGGAGTTCATGTAAAAAATAGTCCATGTACTGTGCTCTGTTTCCCATAGAGTTGGAATAATTTTTTTTCTGATCTCTTGTTGTGAAAGGATTGTTTATAATTTTCTCAGAACTTTATTGATCAAATCTCTGTGAATCTTTAGAGTGATCAATAAAGTTCTGAGAAGATATCAATTTATTCTATCAAGAATAAACCATAATGTCACAATTATCATTTCATCAAAAAAGGTAAGTACAAATTGTTCCAACTTTATGAGCAACATATTGAAAACATGGGCTTCAAATATTACTTTCTCAAAGAAATATTGTAGGTGGAAAGTGTAAAATCAATTTGTGACTATATATAGGCATGCAGGCCTGCCTGTATTTCACATGGAAAGTGAGTGTAACTTTCATCCAGATCATAATATGTAATCTATTTCCCCATCAGATTTTTTAGTGTACCAATCTCCATAAACCATCTTACTCTGTATGTTATAATTCAATCAAAACATGAGAGATATTAGTTCAAATGCACCTCTCAAAAAAAAAATACAGTGACTACTGACTAGTGAGAAGACTAGTTGACGCACCCGTATGCAGTAGAATAGCTAGGGTGCACATGAAACCTAGTCCGACTTTGATTCCATACATAGAGTTTCACGGTATCCTTGATTTTCTTCATACTTCATAATCATTAACCCATAGAGTGCCAGGTCATTTTTAAAAAGTTTTGATCGATTTCATACTTTCTTGCTGAACACAAATGTTATTTTGAAGCGATTGGAACAATTTAATCCTTATATAATTCTTCATTCAAATTTCTGGAAGGATTTGTTAAGGGTTGCTTTGTGTGTTCAATGATAAAGTGTTGATTTCATACTTTAATCCTGTATCATTATATTCTGTTTCCTTCTAGTCCAACCCAGAGAGTCTATACATGGTAATGAGCCCAGTCCAAGCTGATGTACTTCGCTCAAACAAGGTCAACATACCAGGAAGTAGGTCATGTCTTGTTTGTTTCTTCACCTAGATAAGGACCAAATTGATCTTGATTTTTTGTGTGGAAATAACAATGCTCTTGAAACAAAAGGGAAATATATCGCTTCTGCATATCTCAGGTATTTAAAATGCTGCTTCAAGTCATATGAACCTACCTTTCTTAAAATGATTGATTATTTTTTCCAGAACAAAAGAATACACAAAATGGAATGAATGTTGTACTTTTTTTTATCAGGACTTTCGCCTGCATTATGCCAACAAAGCTATTTTAAAATCATATTTTCTCATGTCTGCTAATTGTAATATGAATCATTGTCTTTATCCTATGTGAATGAACAGATCCCTGTTTTTTTTTCTCTTCAAGAAGTATTTTTAACTGACCATGGTCAATCATTTGTTGCCAATTCATTGTTTGATCATGTACTTTAACTCCTTTTGTACCTGCACGAGGCAGCGAAATCTGCTCAAGAATTGAAGTGTTTAACAATGCATTTGGACTAAAGGCTCGTTCAGATACGATGCAGCGATTTACGCGCCATTGGCATTCATATCTAAACAAGCCTTAAGATTGGCTATGTTAATTGTTCTTCCTGAAACAAAAACATGGACTGTTGTAGTGGAGACCATTTCTATATAAAAGATATGTTATATACAATCTAACAATGAAGAAAGTCATGAAGGCTTGTTCAGATTTTGCATAGTAAACTTCCCCCAAAATGCTGCCACAGTTTTTAACATGTTAATGGGTGGCAACTGGACGCAACAAAGGATGTAGTCACTGAGCTCTGTATTATAACATATAGAAATGTAATGTGTATTACACTTTATGTCATCATCAAAAAAACGCAGTCATTTTGCCACCTTAATTATGTCTGAAACAAAAACATGTTCTTCAGTTGGAGTTTATTTCCTAATTCAATACTACATGTATATCAAAATTAGAATAATGAAAGTTCACTTACAACAAATGAACTTGGTGGCATGGAAGGTGTTAATGTCCTTGTCAAAACTAAATAGTCGAAAACGTAAAAAAACAGTGAAATCACAGCACAAATTTTTATAATTTAAAAAAAATATACAATTTTCAACTCTGAATACCGGTATATATTTTCATTTATCTTTTGCTCCAAATCCTAAGCTTAAATTTTTTTATTTTTTTTCTATTTTACATTTTTTTTCCATAAGAAAATAGAAGTATTTAAAAAAAAAAGGAAATACCTCAAAAATATGGAGCAAATAGGCACAAAAATGTATTTTTTTTGTATATTAAAAATGACCAAGGTGATGACTGTAACCAGACGCGGATCCAGGGGGGGGGGCCGAGCGTGCCTTGGCCCCCCCCCCCCCCCCCCCCGCAAAAAAAAAAAGAAAAAAAAAAGGAGAGAGAGAGAGAAGGAAAAGAAGGGAAAAAGGAGAGAAAGGGAAAAAAAAGAAGAGGAAGAAGAAAAAAAGAGGGAAGAAGGAGATCGGGGGGGGGGGGGGGGGACTTGCCTCCCCCTTCCCCCCCCCCAATAAAAAAATAAAAGAGAAGGAAGGAAAGGGAAAGAAAAAAGATAAAGAGGAGATAAAGGGAAGGACAAAATAGGAAGAAGAAAAGAAAAGAAGGGGGATATCAGTTGCAATTTTCCCGCCAACAAGTTGTGGATCGAGGGAGGGGGGGGGGGCAAAAGACCCTAGCCTCCTCTCTCCCCCCCCCCCCCCCCCCCCCCCCGTCCCCGCTAAAAAAGAGAGAAGGAAGGAAAAGGAAAAGAGGAGAGCTGAAAGGGAACAAAAAGAGGAAGAAAAAAAGAAAAGGGAGAAAAGAAGCGGAGATTTTTGTTTGTTGTTGAAATAAATCTTTATTCAGGTAAAATCATGGATAACATCATGGTACATAAATATTCATAACAAATCACTGAATCACATGTCTAAATGAGGTCAAATCAAATTATATCTCTATTTACTTAATAGCAGATTTTAAATTAGTTATTGTCTTCTTTCACTTAATAATATTCAAATTCGTTGTTTTAGTTCTGTTTTCCTCAACTTCTATTTTGTATTTTAACATAAACAAAACATATTTGCTTATTATTCTCGTCACTACATTTTTATTAAATTGATTTCCAACACTCGCTTTATAGATTGCAAATAAAGCATAATGAAGTATTAGATCAATATCTGTAACATTTTCTTTTGCGTCATGAAAACCATATACAACACAAATGGGTGAGAATTTAAAATCTTTACAGAAGGAGTTACATAATAATATTTCGATAATGTTCCAAAATCGGTAAATATTTTCGCATTAAAAAAATACATGTATAATAGTACCAGGTTTATTACAGTAGTAACACAAATTGTTTTCTTTGATTTTCCATTTGAATAAATTAACAGGTGTTGGTAAAATATTATACATAAATTTAAAGTTGAATTGTATCAAATAATTATCACGAGCATATTTCAATTTAAATAACCATAAAGAATCCCACTTTATAGTAACATTTGTCTGTAAGGTTTTGTTCCAGAAGTCTACCGCCCTAGATGGTTTTTGGATTAATTTTATGAGTTCCGTATATACTTTTTTCACAGTAATAGAGTGTATTGAAAATTCAAAACTATTTAAATTCAAATTAGAGTATATAACTGATTTACGTTTGTAATCGTTGAAATCATAAACTTGTTCGCCATATTTTATGATTCGCCTCCATCTTTGTTGTATTGCGGTTCTTATTTTGGCATATTCACTCAACCATCTACCATCATAATAGATAAGTTTATCTTTCAATTCTTTGACTGTCAAAAATCTATTTCCTATCACTATATCCCCTAAAAATAATATACCCGATTTTATCCAATTTTTATACAACAATGCTTTTCCTTTAAATTTGATATCACAATTTAACCAAATCATTTCTTTTGTAACACTTCCATAAGTGTGGTGTATATCTTTTACATAATTAACTTGCTTTACAGTAAACCATGTACAAAGTAGGTCACAATAAAAATCAGGTATTTTCCCTATATAAGAAGTCACATATTTTGGTAAACATTTACAGTTCATAATAATATCAATCCCTCCCAGTTTTTCAATCCAATACTCAAAAAAAATTATCCACTTCCCTTTCTTTTCTTGGATTTCTTTAAAACTTAAGAAGCTAAACAACCATTTTATTCGTAAAGACATAAATTGCGTACACATGTCGACCATATTCATGCCTCCGTTTTGAAGAGTATTTATCATGTTTTCTTTTTTCACTTTTGCTCTATTACCCCATAAAAAGTTATAAAATAACTTTTCATATGCTTTTATCCATTCCATAGGGCATGATAAAACTTGAGCTGTATAAATCAATTTTGAAATAACAAGGCTTTTTAAGATAATTACTTTCCCTTTAAATGTCAAGTTCCTCCGTTTCCAAGAATTTAAAAGCTGTTGTATTTTTATGAATCTTTCTTGAGACCAATTCATATTCACACTCAAAGATTTATTCTTACTGAAGTATATACCCACAGATTTAACAAAAGTATCACACCAACTTATATTCTTTATTGTCTCTGAAGGAGAAGTTTTGCCCAACCATATAGCTTTAGTTTTATTCGTATTTAAATGTATTCCTGATACCCTTTCAAAATTTTCAATCACATTTATTACCTTCCTTCCAGATTCAACGTCTTGTACAAAAAATGTCATATCATCAGCCAGTTGAGCTACCTTAATTTCTGTTTTGTGTCTTCCGATAGTAATACCTTTAATATTTACATTCTGTCTTATTTTGTTGCTTAAAACTTCGACACTCAGGATAAAAAGTAGGGCAGACAGGGGACAACCTTGCCTTATGCCTCTAGATGGTTTAATATTACCAGTAAACCATCCATTTACTGTAACTGATAAGCTTGGATTTGAATATAACAATCCAATCCATTGCCGAAAGGATTGCCTAAAACCATATAACTGCAAACACTTGTCAATGTATATCCATTCCAACGAGTCGAAAGCTTTTCTAAAATCTGTGAAAATAATTGCCCCATCTTTAGCCGTTAAATGATGGTAGTCAACCACGTCTTGAACTAGTCTAGCATTATAAATACCGCTTCTACCCTTTAAATAGCCTACTTGATCTTCATTAATAATGTCTGCTAACACATTTTGTAACCTTTTGGTCAAAACCATCGCTAATATCTTGTAGTCTTTATTTAAAAGAGTTATTGGTCTCCAATTGTCAAGTTCCTGTTTATCTCCACCTTTAAACAATAAAGTAATAACGCCTTTCCTTTGTGAATAACTTAAGTGTCCTTTCTCAAAAGACTCGTTCAAACTATGAAGAACCAGATCGTTTACTTCTGACCAAAATTCTTTATAAAATTCTACGCTTAAACCGTCGAGCCCGGGTGCTTTATTAGGTTTCATACTTGTTATCGCTTCAGTAATCTCTTCCATTGTAACGAGCCCTTCGCATGCATCTGCTTCGTGTCTATTTAGACGTGGCATTTCTACTTCTGTCATGTATGAATCTATTAATTCTTCATTACACTCATTTGACCTATAGAGTCTTGAGTAGAACTTCTCAATAAACTTTAAGATTTTGTCCTTGTCGTACTCCAACTTTCCCCCAATCCTTAAACAAGAGATTGATCGTTTTGCACCGTTTCTTGTTTCTAAGCCTAAAAAATATTTGGAATTACTTTCCCCTTCTTCAAACAGAGTTACCCTTGCTCTAACTCTAGCACCATCACATAAATATTTGTAATACGCATTTAACTCCATTTTTACACTAGTCAACTTTTCTTCTCGTTCTTTTCTTCCGTTGCATACTTGATCGTGCAATCTTTCAAATTTCTTTTCTAACTCAAATAAGACTTTCCTTTCGTTAAATTTCATTTTTTTGGAAAACATAATAGTATAATCACGAATCTTTAATTTACACAAGTCCCACACAAACTGCGAACTAGTGTCAGACTCTGTCCTATGTTCGAATGTCACGTTCCGGATAACATTTCTAACACCAATTTTATATTCCTCATTCTTTAACAAGGAGTTGTTAAACTTCCAATACGATGATCCTCTGGAAACGCCAGATATCATAATCTCTATGGTAATAACACAATGATCTGGACACATAGATATGGGTTTTATACATGTGCGCTGTACAAATTCCTTAAAGGTACTTTGCACTATCCAAAAGTCAATTCTCGACGCCATGTTTAAATGAGTATTTCGATATGTAAATTGTTTTATATCTCTATGCATTTTTCTCCAAATATCAATCATACCATATTTTTTCAGTAACTTTATATATTCTTTAGGCTGTTTGTAAACTGTTCTACATCCTATAGTATTAAACGACGCATCGTTAACACAATTAAAGTCACCACCAATAATCAATGCATAGGAATCTAATTTGTCAACATTTCTTATACATCTAGATAGACGTTCATAGAACACATCTTTGTTCTTTTTTTCAGTTGGTGCATAGACATTAATCAACAAAATTTTCCTCTCTCCTGCTTCTATTTCAACCACTATAACTCTACCGTCATTTGATAGGTGAATTATTCTGGTATGAAATGACACGTTCTTCTTTATAAGGATTACAACACCCCTGCTATGCTTCGTTCCAAACGAGTGAAAATATTTACCTCCCCATTCTTCATCAATTTTTCAAAGAAGCGGAGATCATTTGCGGTTAATCCCGCCAACAATGTGTGGAGCGGGTTGGGGACCAAAATGACCGTGCCCCTCCCCCCAGCAAACCTAAAAGAGAGATAAGGAAGGGAAGGGAAAGTGAAAGAGGAGAGAAAGGGAAAGGGAAAAAAAGAGAATGAAGAAAGGTAAGGGATATCAGTTGCAATTTTCCCGCCAACAAGGTGTAGATCGGAGGGGGGGGGGGGGGGGGGGGGGGGGGGGCACTGGCATACTGATAGGGGAGGGGGGGGGGGGGGGGTTGGAGAAATAGAATTCAAACGTGGTTTATTTATAATTCCATAACGGTTGTTAACAAATAATGCTGAAATGAGATAATTTTCCTCACTTCATGCGTTTGTTGGAAAATGACAAATTCCTAAATTTACAGCCAGGCAAGAAAATGCTTCTTGAGATGCCTACATATCAGGGCCCGCGGAACGGCGGGGATCGGGATCCTCGAGCCCCTCCCCCCACACTTTCTTTGAAAAAGTATATTAAAGAGAAATAGAAAGAAAGAGAGCGAGAAAGAAAAAATAGTTAACTGCCAGTGTCACATTATAATGGGGTATCAAAATAAGCTCATCTGACCATGATTAAAATTAATGCCTAAAATCCTAAGGGCTCTTCCCCCTGGATTCCACCCAGGGCCCTAAGGCGGGTCCTTAGATGCTCATATGACGGTCATTTAATGCCTAAAACCCCTGATTTCTGGGGGCTCTGCCCCCTGGACCCCACGCCAAATAGTGTCCTGCTAGTGTTACAAATAATAAGGTATCAAAAATGCTCATCTGACCGTAATTAAACGCCTAAAACCCCTGAGCTTCTGGGGGCTCTGCCCCTGGACCCAACCAAGAGCCCTTAGGCGGGCCCCTCGATACTCATCTGACCGTAATTGAGTGCCTAAAACCCTTGAGATTCCGGGGCTCCGCCCCCTGAACCCCAAGCCAATTAGTGACCTGCCATTGTAATAATTAGGTATCAAAATAATGCTCATCTGACCGTAACTAAATGCCTAAACTCCTGAACTTCCGGGGCTCTGCCCCCTGGACCCCGTCTAGGGCGCTAAGGCGGACCCCTGAATGCTAATCTGACCGTAAATTAAAACCTTAAACCCCTGAGCTTCCGGGGCGGACAAGGTATCAACATAATTATGTTCATCTGACAGCAGGCGCGTAGCCAGGGGGGCGGTGGGGTGGTCCCCCAATAAACGCCGGCCAAAAAAGAGAGGAGTGTAAAGGAAGAGAACGTAGGAAGAAAAGGGGAATAGACATAGAACATATTTGAAATTCAGACAAGGATTAAGAGTCGAGAACGGTACAACGAATCGTCTTCTTTCTCTTATGAATTAATGAAACGTCAAAGCTTCCGCGCTACGCGCGGGGGAGGGCAGGGGGAACTTAATTCAGACGAGGACAATTTTCGGGAACGGTACAACGAATCGTCTTCTTTCTATAATAATTTAATGAAACGTCGAAGCTTCCGCGCTTCGCGCAGAAGGGGGGGGGGAAATTGATTTAGACAAGGATTAAGAGTCGAGAACGGTACGACGAATCTTCCTCTTTCTCTAATGATTTAATGAAAAGTAAAAGCTTCCGGGTTCGCGCGGGTGGGGGAAAATAAATTATTTTCGAGAGCGGAACAACGAATAGTCTTCATTCTCTAAAAATTAAATGAAACGTCGAAGCGGGGGGAAAACTGAATTTAGACAAGGATTAAAAGTCATAACGGTAGAACGAATCGTCTTATTTCGCTAATGATTTAATGAAACGTAAAAGCTTTATTCAGACGAGGATTATTTTCGAGAACGGTACAACGAATCGTCTTCTTTCTCTAATGATTTAATGAAACGTACAAGCTTCCGCGCTTCGCGCGGGAGGGGAAAAACTATTTTCAGACGAGTAGGCACGTACGGAAGGGGGGAGGGGGTTAGGGGGTTGACCCTCCCCCTTTGGTTTTTTATGTGTGTATTTTGGAGCAACCCCCCCCCCCTTTTCTGTGTTTTTTTTTTTTTTTTTTTAATTTATGCCATTTTATTAATTAAAAATATGCCAATGGCTGACCTAAAAAAGGTGACCTCACCCCCCCCCCCCTAACGGAACAAAATGTCAAATTTTCATATTTCGAGACCAAAAAAAAAAGTGTCCTCCCCCCCCCCCCCCCCCCCCCCCCCCCCGCTTATTTAGCGGCTGGCTGAGTCGTTACGATTTTTTTTCGGACCAAAAAAAAAAAGTGGGCCCCCCCCCTAAGAAATCCTGGATCCGCGCCTGACTGTAACAAACATATTCCAATCTACTTTTTTTTCATCAGTTGTGGATGGCATGGATTAAGAGTAGACCAACAAGTGCCTCGCAAGGGAAGACCAAACCAAACCAAACCGAGGTTAAAAGCCAGGAAAGTAAACTCACCTTCATCTTGCATGTTTTATCATCTTCATCATCAGTTTGGATCAGACATCACATTGCATGATGGATTCTATTTTTGGAGTTTTGCCCCACCCCCTCCTCTATAAACACTGTAATTTTCTTTTTACAGATCAACTTAGAATTAAACTTAAATGTAATATCAAGTTTGAGCACTTAACTCTTAATGTAAATTGTGTGTTTTCACAAAGAATTACAGTATTTGTGAGGAATGAATTTGAGTGCATTTGAATAAAAATTGTGTTAATTATTACAATATTTGTGTATGCTGATTTATTTTCAATATTGCAGCGCCATATGATTATATATCATTAGCTTTGGTAAAGAAGACTGATGCACTGAAATACCCATTGTCTTTTAATTCACCCCTAAAAAATAGTAATATATATAGTATTTTAGTATATTTTACTATATTTAAGTCACCATTTACCAGAATCTTAACTTTATTAATAAATTCATATAAAATTGTTACCCATTCATCATTGATATATTCTAACACATTTAAAATATAATACAATCTGAATGTTCTGTGACTATTTTAGTTGTTTCTCGTTTTTACACATTTACTAAACATTCTAATTGCATGAGTGTTCAATGCATTATTGAGGCTGTACATGTATCTAGTCATTGATAAAAACAGTGGCATACAGCTTGATTTATTTTCAGTTGGGCTTTAAATCTTTTAACAGTTTGACTGGATCATTTCCAAAGCATTTCTCTTTTGGTATTCATCATGAATTTGAACTTTACTTCTGTTTATGACTACGAAGCCAAAGATATCTATGTAAAAGATTTTAAAATAATTGTATGAACATAAAATGTATAATATAGTTGTCTGACATATTTTTGGCAGTTTTACAGTGTAAAATAGTGGGAAAATTTGTTGTTTGATAATATTTAAACACTCCAACAGATGAACTACATGGTTTGTTTAAAATTAAAGTTAAGTAAAATACATTAATTGTCAAATAACATACATCATTTTCAATTTTCTTTGTATTTCAATGTTTTTTTCTTAAGTTTTCTATTGTTTTTTATATTTTATGTTTTCTTTTGTTGGATGAACCCAAGATAGGTCACACTTAGTGGAAGTGTAAACCTTCTCAATAATGACAAAGATCAACTGATTTTGAAATGACCATTGATTCTTCAACACTAGCACATACATAAAATGCACATTTTGATCGACATGTGATCAATAATTGTAATTTGACACCCCTGCCGTAGGTCCCAATTGCACTAATTTGGTATCATAATGTGCGGGAGACCTGATAGCAAAAAGTCCTGAAACATGATTCCGGTAATTCAAGCGGTTAAGGCGCAGTGCGAAAAAATTCTTAAGGGGGGGGGGGGGCATTATGTTAACTATTTTGTTAAAGTTTCTTTCATAAGAGAAGGAGTTATATTTTGATACATGGTAAATACTTCCCAATGCCTTTTTTTTAATAAAACATTTAACTGAATGTAATCTACCTAGAGGAGCATTTGATTTTTGTGTTATAAATCAAAGATTATTCTCTATGATTTTGTAAATAGGTATATATAGATTAAGGTTTGTGAATAAGTATATTGTATATTTGTATTCATATTGTATAAAGAATGTTAATATTTCTGTATTAAATATTTAAAGAGAAAGCATGAACTAACTTTATTTGTTTTGTGTTGTAAAAGTGTGATGTTTATTTTGAGTGGAATACAAGGGTATCCCATACCCCGTATTCACCATTTTAAGTGTTTCTGTACCCCGATCCATCAAATTTCCTAAGAAAATTACTGCATCCAGGAACTTTTCGCAAACCATTATATATTGAAAAGAAGTTGCGCAATCGCCCAAGTATTTTAGCTCCAGGGACAAGATGTGCCAATTTTTCTGATTGGTTCAAAAGTCAAAACCCTTCATACAAATGATAACAACTAATTCTACTACTAATCATTGTACATTACAATTTTAAGAAAATAAGAAAATCAATACAAATCTTATATTACGGTAGCTTGTCATTCTTAATCTTTGTATTAATAGAAACAAAAATACCCATGTTTTTCATGAAGAAATATATTTTTAAACACAAGCTTGTTACAGATTTTACGATCCACACATTTTTGAAAAAATATCTGACATGAAGACGTTTGTACCTAAATCAGTTGAATAACTGAATACAATAGAACGTTCGTCTGCACAAGATGCCTAATTCAAATACTTAAAAAAAGTATAGGATGTGAAAAAGTCATAATTTATACATGTACATCTTATGAGCAGGAATGTATAGTAGAATATACCTGTATATTTCAAAACTTAAAAAACCCCTCAAATTACAGTATTCACTTCCTCCCAAGGACTTATAATCAATGGTTGATGATTCAGATTTTAGCAGTGTGTTATAATACTTGTACCTTGGTGATATCTTTTGATCAATGGCGGAAAGGTCATGAAACTTTGAATGAGTGATATATGAGTCTTGTAATTTTTCCGTTGTTGAATTTACTGCCAAACCTTTAAGTTAGCAGTATTCATTTACATGGGAGATGAATAAACTTGCGCGATATTTACAAGATTAAATTGCACAAGCTTCAAGCATGTTATGAAGTGTGATATCTTTATTAATTCCTTTTGCACCCCCCCAACTGAATCAACTTGTTGAATGTTGTTGCTAATAATGGAATGAAATATTTCATTCAGTCATTATACTGTTTGTCACTTTTTTTATAGCCATTTTCTCAAAAATATGGCATTTTCTATAATACATGGTATGTTCATGCATGTTAAAAACTATAATTTGCTTTAAAGTAAGTAATATCTTACTGTCTTGCATGTATAAAAATTGAGATGGGTAGTTTTATTGCTAAGAGATATATTCCACCTCCCATATCTGATTGGTTTGAAAGCGGCCTTCTGTGAAGTTGTGACCAATAAACATAAAAAAGAAGACATTGTAGAAACGGCAATCCAATATAATAATTAAACAAAATAAAAAAACAAATGGGTTAATCGATTTCTAAATCTGGTGGTTAATATATTTTGTAATGCGGTTTATACAAAATAGCGTCATTGCACAGGATATAATGAATTTAATATTGAATTATGGTCAAGAAGTGCTTCTATCTACAGTGTACATGTTTATTTGATGGTCATTTAAAATAGTTTGTATCGGTTTATGAACTGAACAGTGCGCAGTGAGAAAAATATATACATACATATATATATATATATTTCTTTGCCTCATCAGAGGATTTATTAGGTATACATGGTTTACATTCAAAGATACAATAATACAAATCAAACTTACATAATCACAAAAGCATCATTATTGGCATAACAAAGAATTGAAATTAAGTTTTTGCAAAGCATTTGAATCATCATTAACATAAAGGTTATACTGATAATTTTGTCTCCCTCCTTATTTTTTTTCTTTTTCTTTTCATTAGATATTCCCCATTTGAAAAGATCACTTTTTACTGGCAATAGATTATACAGTAATTTCAAGTTAAACTCTCGCAATTCGTTTTCTCTAATGTGTGCAAGATTACGCTTGATGCATATAATATATATATATATATATACTCTCCTAAGCTAACCAGAGAGCCGACCTTTACAGCTTGATTAACACTATAAGTTTGCTTTTGGTCATTCAAATTAATGGCATAGCTTTAGATGGTTTTCTTTTTTGGTTTTCTTGGAAGCTCGAGAATAAAGATATAGATGGATAAGAAAGAGGAGAAAAATGGAGAAGAACCATTATAAAGAGAAAAATTTCTTCAACACCATGCAGAGCTGGCAAAACTTCCTAAAGAACAGTTCCATTACGTGACACATGACATAACCATGCACCCCCCCCCCCCTCTTTGTCTTCTTCACTAAAATGCAGTATCAATTGGATACTGTTTCCATGTTTACCTAATACCATTGTTCACATGAGCTGTTATCATCTCTGGGCCAGAGACCTTGTTTTAACAATGATAGAAGGGCAGATCAAAGTCTGTCTGAAGATCTTGGGATGATGATAATCAATCAGAAGTCATCCAATCCACTTCGGAGAGGCCACTTTTAAATTTTCTTTTGTTTCTTGCTTCAAAATAGGTTTCAGACATCAGATTCATGTAGATTGCATTAGAGAAAACATTTTAATCTGGTAGGAAGGTATATGTTTTCATAAACCCTTGTTGATTCTCCCCAAATACTCCACATACTTCAATATACTCGTAATCATTTCCCCCATGTTGTTTACCTTAGTTCCATCCATTTTCTAATAATAATATATATATATACATATATGTTCTTGTAATTAATTACTTATAATGTGTATCTTTGCATATTCTATTTTTTTATTTTCCCATATTTATTTTCCTCTATTTTATTTGCATGGGGATGTTACCACATCTTCATGCTCACTATTATTGTTGACATCTTGAAATGTCACCCATTTTGCAAAATTTGAATAAAGTTGAATAAACAAATAACTTGATGCAGAAGAACATCACAAGGAGAATCAAAGTCATGATCTCTACAGGAGGCAGAATTCCTGAACAGTAAGTGAACTGCGCACCTTGCAAATCCAATACAAACATGTTAGCATCGCCCTATCATTTTCCTCGCTATCAGGTAGTCTGTGACCGCAAGTTTTCTGATAATTGTCAGATGATGTGATTGCAAAACAAGCTTCGCAGACGTGATTCATTTAGTCCTACTTGTAATTGGTATACATCAGGCAACTTTTTTTCTTTGCTGGATTGAGACCTATTTGCTGGATTGAGATTTATTTCTTTGCTGGATTGAGACTTATTTCTTACTTTGCTTGTGATGTGATGACAATGTTTATCCACCCAAGAAATATGAGGAATATAATCCTGTTTTTGTTCACTGTTGTGGCCTTTGTGGCCCCAGGATTTGGACAGTCAAATCACACATGTGGTAAGTGGACACAATTTCTTGTATTTCTTTTAAATTTATATACATGTACCAGTACAACTCTTTTAAATGGTCATCAAAGTATTTAAATCGTGGAGTACAGATATCCTGTAATATATGGAAAATCATTCCTAAAAAGCGATTAGAAAAAAAAGCTTTATGTTGAATGAGAAAAAATTAATATTAATTGTCACAAATAATTATATAGAGTATTCAATAATAATAACAAGAATATTTTCATACCATGCAAAAGCCAACACATAACTTAAATATATCACTACTGTCGTAGAAATGTTTGTACTTTTCCCTACTTTGTAACCTTTTTTACCGTCCACGTTCTCCTTTTTATTGCATTACAGACTTAATTTCTTTAGAAGTAAGTTTGAAAGTTATAACTACGAAGGAGGGCCTTCAAACTTCTCTCTCTCCTTCCCTGTTTCCTATAGCTCTCTAGTTTTCGTACCTGTTTCTTTTTTGCTCTCTTTCTCTCTTTATCTTTCTCAGTTTTCTCTCATCTCTTCTTTCTTCATTAGAAGAGCTCTTCTGGTGCTATGAAGTAGCTTTTCTGTATTTAACTAAACTTGTCTGTGGGATTCCTCCTCTCCTGAAATATAACCCTGTCTGTTCCCTTTCCTTCCTTAACAAAAATCTTCCTATCCAATTAATTTAAATCTTCACCACAATTGTCCATCCAACAGTTTGTAATGAAATGACCATGCAGTTGATTAACTCTTTGTTTGCTTTGTTCGCCGATTTGCACGGACGTAGGCATGCCAACTTCGCATTTTTGCACAGATGTATACGAGTCAATTAGACATTCATAATACCGCTCGCAGTGTGTAGCCACGCGTTGCGTTTACTATTGTTTACATTGTATACATCGCACACTTTCCGGTAAACTGTTTTTCTTCATAGTGTTACATTCGAAATTACCGTGTATTTAGCGGTTTTCTTTGGATTTTTTTTACTGATGTTACGATGGCACCTGCTGGAAAACGTCAACGTGTGTTTAGTGTAGAGGAGGCTCGAGATCTTGTTACTATGGAAGCATGGAGCATGGACTCTGATTCCGACGAATCGAGCAGTGACGAAGACTCTAGTGATAAAAGTGTTCCCTGAGAGTAGACTGATAGAATAAGAATGAATAAAAATTAATGAAAGAGCTAGAGATGACAGCAAGAAAGAGAGTAGACTGATAGAATAAGAATGAATAAAAAAAATGAAAGAAGGAGATAGAGATGACAGCAAGAAAGAGAGTAGACAGTGATAGAATAAGAATGAATAAAAATAATGAAAGAAAGAGATAGAGATGACAGCAAGAAAGAGAGTAGACTGATAGAATAAGAATGAATAAAAATTAATGAAAGAGCTAGAGATGACAGCAAGAAAGAGAGTAGACAGTGATAGAATAAGAATGAATAAAACTAATGAAAGAAAGATGTATCCTGTCTTGCCGTCATCTTTATATCTTTCTTTTATTATCTTTATTCATTCTTATGCTATCAGTGTTTACTCTCTTTCTTTCCGTCATCTCTATCTTATTATTATTATCATTTTCCTATCTATATGTACCCTATGTCTTGCCGTCATCTGTATATCTTTTTCTTATTATCTTTATTCATTATTATGCTATGAGTGTAATACTCTCTTTCTTGCCGTCATCTCTATCTCATTATTATTATCATTTTCCTATCTATATGTACCCTATGTCTTGCCGTCATCTCTATATCTTTCTCTTATTATCTTTATTCATTCTTATGCTATCAGTGTTTACTCTCTTTCTTTCCGTCATCTCTATCTTATTATTATTATCATTTTCCTATCTATAATTATGTACCCTATGTCTTGCCGTCATCTCTATATCTTTCTCTTATTATCTTTATTCATTCTTATGCTATCAGTGTTTACTCTCTTTCTTGCCGTCATCTCTATCTTATTATTATTATCATTTTCCTATCTATATGTACCCTATGTCTTGCCGTCATCTGTATATCTTTCTCTTATTATCTTTATTCATTCTTATGCTATCAGTGTTTACTCTCTTTCTTGCCGTCATCTCTATCTTATTATTATTATTATTTTCCTATCAATATGTATCCTATGTCTTGCCGTCATCTCTATATATTTCTCTTATTATCTTTATTCATTCTTGTGCTATCAGTGTTTACTCTCTTTCTTTCCGTCATCTCTATCTTTTTATTATTATCATTTTCCTATCTATATGTACCCTATGTCTTGCCGTCATCTCTATATCTTTCTCTTATTATCTTTATTCATTCTTATGCTATCAGTGTTTACTCTCTTTCTTTCCGTCATCTCTATCTTATTATTATTATCATTTTCCTATCTATAATTATGTACCCTATGTCTTGCCGTCATCTCTATATCTTTCTCTTATTATCTTTATTCATTCTTATGCTATCAGTGTTTACTCTCTTTCTTGCCGTCATCTCTATCTTATTATTATTATCATTTTCCTATCTATATGTACCCTATGTTTTGCCGTCATCTGTATATCTTTCTCTTATTATCTTTATTCATTCTTATGCTATCAGTGTTTACTCTCTTTCTTGCCGTCATCTCTATCTTATTATTATTATTATTTTCCTATCAATATGTATCCTATGTCTTGCCGTCATCTCTATATATTTCTCTTATTATCTTTATTCATTCTTGTGCTATCAGTGTTTACTCTCTTTCTTTCCGTCATCTCTATCTTTTTATTATTATCATTTTCCTATCTATATGTACCCTATGTCTTGCCGTCATCTCTATATCTTTCTCTTATTATCTTTATTCATTCTTATGCTATCAGTGTTTACTCTCTTTCTTTCCGTCATCTCTATCTTATTATTATTATCATTTTCCTATCTATATGTACCCTATGTCTTGCCGTCATCTCTATATCTTTCTCTTATTATCTTTATTCATTCTTATGCTATCAGTGTTTACTCTCTTTCTTTCCGTCATCTCTATCTCATTATTATTGTTATTTTCGTATCAATATGTATCCTGTCTTGCCGTCATCTTTATCTCTTTCTCTTATAATCTTTATTCACAGTAAAGTCCTTTCATTTCATATCACTATTTCTCTCTCATAATGTCTCTCACGTCCGTTCTCCATATTTTATTCATTGCATACTCCACTCGTCAATCATTTCTGATAATAAGCTCTCTCACAATAAAGTAAATGGAAAACAATGCAATATAGTTTATATTTTAAGATTGATTCATTCTTTCTTTGTATATCTATGGCTGTGATAAATGTACTTGAAATCAATTTTATTGAGGGGTAAAGAAGGTGAGAGAACAGATGCGGTGAACATTCATGAGACATTTCAATAAGATGCTGATTATGTCATGTATATCACATATAATATATTATGCCTATACCATTTTTACATGCTCATACCAGTGGGCAAAATCAATAACATTCTCTTATTTCTTATTGACTTATCATGGCACAACAAAGAAAAACATCCCCACGACGTCCCTTTTCATGCCCCGCTAAACCGGACATTGACAATAACCTGGGGTAATAGGGATTTCAATGGGCAGATTAGCCCATTGTCAAGGGTGGCTGAGCGGGGTACTTTCAAGTCTCTCCCTATTGAACTTCTTTTCTTCAACAACCTAAATACTAACCTTCTGAATTGTTAGAATACTTGAGCAAGGTATGTAAAGAAAGGTAAGAAGTCCACCTTTCTAATAGATTCGATTTGAAGATGTCTTATCATTGCTAAATAAGAAATTCTAGAGGGATAAAAAACTGCCGTAAATAAGAAAAATTAAACATTATATAATTATGATTATTATAAAAATGATAATTCAAAATATAACAAATGACGGTTCATCGAAAAGCACGTTTTCCGGTCTACAACTTTGCTGCACAATATTTTTCATCATGATCATCCAGTGAAGAGTTATAGCCTCTTGATTCAGCAGAGTCAATAAAGATTCCCTCGAAATGTGTGACCCTAAAAGAATGTGGCACAGGGGGGTTTTTTAAGTGGCGCATAAAGAGTTAACTCATTTTCTGTCGCCATTCTCCAGATGAATCTTACACGTTGAGATGTGAATACACTTACCACTACAAGGGGCAGGTTCTAACAGGAATAGATGGAGGGGAGTCGAGCGATTACTCCGGTCTTAAAATCTCTGCTGACATCAAGCTTATGATGCATCCTGGCAACCACTTTGTTATGCTGGTAAGAACAGTTCTGGGTTAGCGTGGGAGGGGGGGGGGGGGGGAGGCAACAAACTGCTAGACCTTTGATACCTTTTACCCCTCCCCCACACCTCTTTGGGGACAATTTATGAAAAGATTACCGTATACTTTTGAAAAATGAGGAAACTTTTCGTTTTTTGTTCATGTTTGAGATTTCAGATAACTGCCCCTAAGGTAGCTTAAATTATCTATAATACATACGTGTCTCAATCTTTACTTTGGGCCTATCTTCAACTAGATTATAGAAGGCACCCTTTTCCCTTTTTTAAAATTTCTTTTTGCATGTCAGACACTTTTTCTGTGTTTAAACAAAAATGGTATTCATTGCATTAAAGATATTCAAAGCCCTGTGACTGAACAACAGTAACATTCACATGATAGATGGATAACATAAACATACATGTACCAGATAATAAAAATGAATTAAATGACTAATTGTATGATATAATTAATTGCTTACTATTATCATTGATCTGATATGGACGTAGATGAACAGCATATCCCTAGAGAGATTCCAGGATGAAGTCGATGATCCTCTTCAGCTTCAGAAACCTGCTTTTTTCGTACCTGTAGAGGGCACCGAGACACGACGCCTCATAGAAGAGCTACGCAAGCAAACTGACTTCTCCTACGACTCAGGCCGGGTACTGTATGCAGTTTTTTTAGGTTTCATTTCATAATATTTTACGTACTTGCTATTCGAAAGAGATGATAATGAATGCCCAGAACTGCATGTCTGATTATTTTGAACTTGATCTATTTCTCTTGGTCTGGCTTCTATGATTAGGTGCTTACGCACTTGAGCTTTCTTCCAACCCAGTACCCACTTACTTTACTTGGATGGAGATCGAGTAGCAAATGTAGATCAATGACTTACCAAAGGAGATTATCACTGTGAGTGTGATTGAAACTCTGTATCATGTGCCTTGCAGCTTTAATATGCACAAGGCATAAACCTTCATCATGCAATTTTTTTAAGATATATTATTTTTTATTTCATGGTTTAGATCAAAACCATGTTCCCTTGACCGGACGAGTCCCTGATCTCAGTGAACATATATGCATGAGTTTTTTAAACGTATCAATTTTATTTCATGGTTTAGATCAAAACCATGTTCCCTTGACCGAACTAGTCCCTGATCTCAGTGAACATAAAGCATGAGTGTTTTAAATCTATCACTTTTATTTCATGGTTTAGATCAAAACCATGTTCCCTTGACCGGACTAGTCCCTGATCTCAGTGAACATAAAGCATGAGTGTTTTAAATGTATCACTTTTATTTCATGGTTTAGATCGAAACCATGTTCCCTTGACCAGACGAGTCCCTGATCTCAGTGAACATATATATGCATGAGTTTTTTAAACGTATCAATTTTATTTCATGGTTTAGATCGAAACCATGTTCCCTTGACCAGACGAGTCCCTGATTTCAGTGAACATATATATGCATGAGTTTTTAAACGTATCAATTTTATTTCATGGTTTAGATCGAAACCATGTTCCCTTGACCGGACGAGTCCCTGATCTCAGTGAACATAAAGCATGAGTGTTTTAAATGTATCACTTTTATTTCATGGTTTAGATCGAAACCATGTTCCCTTGACCGGATGAGTCCCTGATCTCAGTGAACATAAAGCATGAGTGTTTTAAATGTATCACTTTTATTTCATGGTTTAGATCGAAACCATGTTCCCTTGACCGGACGAGTCCCTGATCTCAGTGAACATAAAGCATGAGTGTTTTAAATGTATCACTTTTATTTCATGGTTTAGATCGAAACCATGTTCCCTTGACCGGATGAGTCCCTGATCTCAGTGAACATATGCATGATTTTTTTAATGTATCCATTTTTATTTCATGATTTAGATCAAAACAATGTTACCTCAGCGAGATAGAGTGCTAGACCTCGGTGAACATAAGCATGAGTTTTTTTAAACGTTTAGATTTTATTTCATGGTTTAGATCGAAACCATTTTTCCTTGACCAGACGAGTCCCTGATCTCAGTGAACATATGCATGATTTTTTAAATGTATCAATTTTATTTCATGATTTAGATCGAAATGGTGTTCCCTCAAAGCGGTGAGTCCCTGACCTCGGTGAACATCAAACGATCCATCATATCCCTCTTCATTCTGGATCTAAAAGGCGAGTCTGATCCAGACGCTACCTTGCAGGAACAAGGGCAGAAGACACTCTACACTGTGATTGAGGTTTGAAATCATTTTGTGTTTGTTGTTTGTTATGAAAAATATCATATGGGGGTTTATATATGAAGCATCATTATTCTTTTTTATTTATTTCACTGTTGGCAAGTTGACCATGAGATGGGGCTTTGCAATAAACAGTAGGCTAGTGCAGAAAGTTCATCATTTTAGTATTGCTTCAATATTTCCGCCAGTGATGAAATACACAGGAGTAATGAGTGATATTGCTCCTGAGGGATTTAAAAGTGCATGTTAAAAATGCAACATATGATATGTAAAAGTTTTTTTTTTTAAAGCTATGTATGAATTTCATTTTACCAGTAGCAAAATGTAAAAGAGTTTTAATGAATAAAACTATTTTTACACTGTTTTCCTGGTTAAAGGAAGTGATAGCATGCCAAATACTGGTTAACGCCATCTACAACTTCTTTTGGACAACTGCACGTAAACAAATGGACTTGATTAACGGTCAGCGCGTGCTAGCATTCGCGAAACAGACCGAAGTTCTCCTCACGCTTCGGTTTCTCATATTTTGAACACGCGTGAATACTACGGTTGCGTCGTCCATAGTCGTATTATACCTGAATGGCCCGAGTCATGCCACGGGAAAGACACAGTCTCGTCATGCTATACCCCCTTTAAGTTGATAATTTTTTAAGTGTCTCATGCTTTTGAAATGCTGTTTGCAATTACTGATATGTGCATTTGGTTTAACCATTAGAATTTTCAGTCATTTTTATGTAGAATTTTTTCGGAACAGTTTTACCTGGTATGTGCCTCTATTCCTTTTCTGTTTCTATATCATTAGGCTTTCCTTCAGAGTTATTTGATGGTATTTTGCATTTGTTCATTTATTTCTTTTCTTTCAAGGCTGGAGTAGCTGGTGAATGTGAGACGGTATACAGTGTGAAGCCTTTTAACGTAGAGGGCAGGCTGTTGAGCAACAACGTGTTTCAGAGTAAGTGGCAATACTAAACTCATTATCAAAGACAGAGAGAAAGGGAGGGAGGGAGGGAGGGAGGGAGGACAATGGACAATAGATCCAAAGTGATACAAACATGTAACTCATTTCATGTATTGTCCTTTTCAATTGTCCCTATACCACCATTAGACAGTAGAGGGTGACTATATACCTCCCACACTGCACAGGTTAGCACATGCAAAGATATGATACAGGGGAAGACGATGAGATCCTTCCGGCTTCCATGGCATAGAGGATGTACGGCAGTGCCAACAAATTCCTGATTTTACTGAAATATTGTCCAGGTTTCATGTTATAGGCACCATCTTAATCTGTTGCCTAATATTACACTGGCTCCAAAACTATGATTTCCAGTTCTTGACCCATTGTATTTATATGGGACACATATACCTACGGCCATGCAGTGCAGCCCTCTATGGCTAAATACCATAGTGGCAATAGCAAGAAATCAGAAGCCTGTAGCTTGTGATCTACTGTCCGGTGACTTATCTACTAGACCACTAGACAACATATTATCATAATTTAATTTGTTAGATAGAGGTGCAAATGATCCAGTATAATTCTTGAAACTCCCTAACTTGACAACATGGAAGAAAAAGCCGCAGTTTATCATTTGTATGTATCTTAAATAAATATGGTTTTCTTACCTTGTGGTGTATAATTTCCTGGATTTCCATGCAGGTCCTCATTTCGGACTCAACGTTACCAAGACTTTCAACTTCAACAAGTGCAGTAATCCACCAAGACAGCAGAGTGCATTCCTGCTGAGTGGTTTCCCGTCGGATCCCAGCCTGGATGTGTCACAGAACCTAGTGCACTCTACCAGAGAGGTATCCTACTTCATAAGAGGTGACCAGAAGAGTTTCTTGATAGATTCTGTCACAGGCCAAGAGACGCATTCTTTCAAGCCTCTCAGTATGGATGGACCAAGCTTCACCACCTTCGTGAGGTAAGCAAGTATTCCGTCATTGTATTTGTTTGTTTGTTGTTAGGTCTAAACAAAAAAGATGTTGTATTGCCCTTTGCGACCGACCCCAATATCTTGAAGTCTACAGTTGGCTTTTTAATTTTCAATTTTTGTTTAACGTTTAAAAAAACCTGACTGACCGACCCATGTTTTGATACCTAAAGGGCAATACAACATCTTTTTTTTATAGGCCTTTATAGAGTGTCTAGAAGACTTGGCGAAGTTGTGTGGCCTTCATTAACCCTAATCCCATTGGGGGGGGGGGGGGGGGGGGGCTCTTTAGGCCCCCCCCCCTCGACATTTTTCGCGATAAGTCTGAAACGCGATAAGCTCGCGCCATGATTTTATGTGACTTTTTTGTTTTAAGTCTCGCGCAACTTTTGAGACCAAATTTGCGACGACCGGGTGTGTGGTTACGACGTTACGCGCGTTTGAAAAAAAAATTCGTCAAGCCAAAAATGGCTCAAAATTCATAAATCTTTGTCTATTTTTCCTTTCACTGGCTGAAACGGTTAAAAAATCTGCTTTTTATGACTCTCATTATATCACCAACAATTTCTATCGAAAAAACAATAGAAATAATAAGGTTGAAAAAACAAAGAAATACATAAGAAATTTAAAAAAACAATAAAATACATAAGATATTAATTTTGATACCAATTTTTTTTCTTGTTAATATATTAAGAACATTACTAAGAGTATCTGCACAAAAGATGAGGATGTTTGGAGCTTTTATTTAATGATTTATTTATATTTATCATTTTTATTGTTTTTTACGCATAAATTAGTATAATGAGTGGATTTAAAAAAAAATTGACTACGCAGTCTCACAGTTTACATCACAGGCTATGTACATGCCGATTTTCGGCGCGATCGCGCGATCAGCGGCCGAGATCAGAGGGGGGGGGGGGGGCCAAAAAGGCCCCCCCCCCCAATGGACTCAAGTGATCAAAATAGCCCAATGGGATTAGGGTTAAACCAAGGTAGCTTTAATAGCAAAATATAATGGCAGAAACATATGTATCCAGAACGCAAAAGGCATAATGGATGGTGATATTGATGAATTGAAAGCTCTTATTTGACATATGTGAATGAAAGTTTTGGTAATAATTTAGCCTAATCAAGGTAGTATATGTATTTACCAGCTCCCTACCCTATTAAATGTGGTTCACCATGTACCTCTGAGTGGTAGAATAATGATTTTCAACAATTACGCATTTTACATTACAGCCTCTTCTTTTTGCGCCACTTTATTTCACTGAGCTACGTATCTTTGATAGGCCTTGAATATTGTGAGGAAGAGGTAGTTCTTTTAACACTTGTATTGCTTACTTCGCTTATCTGCACAGTTGCTCGTTTGCTCCATGTGTAATTTGCACAAAACAAAAGGCACCAATTGATGGAAGGATATTGCTTTGTGCAACACAATGGCTTTGTAAACTTACCCATTTCTGGTCTTCGTGAGCTCAATGATAACCCTTTTAACACCGGTTTAGATTATGAAATCTTGCATGGGAAACAGTTAAGCCTTTCATATAACTACTCAATGGTAATTAGTGTTATTACTCTAATAAAATGTGGACAATCATATTTTTATTTCTGGTCAACACTAAATTTACTTTAAAAATCAAAATATAATAAACATTTTTTGTCATGAGATAATGTGTAATGTGTATAGTTTTTTATAGAATTTTTACCAAAAAATGTATATAAGAAAATATTAGAAATTTTTGTTCCCTAGATATATATTTTTATATACATTCATTTTTCAATATTTATTTTATAACCATATTAACTCTTTTCTTTAGGCAAGAATTGATGCGCACCCGATCCAGGATAGTTATGAATATGGATACGACTCGACCTTTGGGATCCTCACAGCGGTACTGGACTAATCTGTCCTTTGAGTTTCCGTTAAATGAAAGGTCAGAGGTCACGGAGGAGGAGTCCAGGATACTCTCCAATTTGGTAAAGTTTAAAAGCTCATTCTACTTTCAATCCAGAAATTTTCATGATTTGTGAACTAGAGCTATTTTCACGGAAATAAATTTTGTTTGCAAATTAAAAAAAACTGTTGTGAAATACAATACAATTGGTCAATTGATAGAAATTATAGTTTCGAAAACCAATAAACTAAAAGTAACAGATTATAATGGTGCCTACAAAGATCTCATTAAATCATCGGGGGAGTGCATGAAACCTGAACAACAGTTTAGTCAAACAAGGAACTAGTTGACATTGCTGTATATTCTCTCTGGAAGCCAGAAGAAGCCTTGTCTTATTGTCTTCCCCAGTATTGTATCTGTGCATGTGCTGCCCTGCGCAATGTGGGAGGAATGTCGCCATCTACTGTTGAACAAACTGAAGTAATTGCGGTAGGGTCGATTATCGTTTGTTTTCAGCGAATTTTAGAACATAAAGTGTGCTGACATTAGAGCATTTCACTTTGATTTAGGTTGCCGGTCTTGTCGAGGAGATTGCAAACAGCCTTGAAATGGAGCGTATATCCAACGACATTCCTGGAAAGTTCGCCGAACTCACAGAAACCTTACGCATGTCCCCCCCTTTAGAAATCTTATCAGTTTATGACAACCATGCACAGAGGATGGAGGGAGAGACAAAAGAACATGAGAGAAAGAGGTACCCTTAATTTTCAAATGAACTAGTAATATTAAATTTAAAATATATCAAGGGATATGACATTTTTGTATACCCTTGATATATTCACATCTACTTTAGATATGTTAACAGGTATTTTACAACTCACTCTTAGATCTTAATCAAATGATCGGTCGAACGCAGTCACATGTGACTCATTTACTGAGACTATCACATGATTTTTCATAAAAAAAGCATGCAGTATTTTCCAGTGCTCTAAGCCAGCAAATTTTTGTTGTGGGGTAATACACATGTACAGTCGTGAACGTTAATGTTCTGTATGCATGCTTAAGTAAACTGACTAAACTTGGGTTTAATTTCCATCGATAATGACATGAATCAATCTTAAAATGACTCATTATGACCTGAAATATCAGGGATCAAGGAGTGTTGATTAGTAAAATGATCTTTGATACAAACTGACCCTCATCAACAGGAAAGTTCTGGAGGATGTCTTACCACTACTAGGAACGGACCAGGCAGTAGCGGTCATCAAGGATAAATTGATTAATGAGGATATTACTGGTGAGAGAGCATCTCAGATTGTAAGCATGCTGGGGTTCCATACTACCTTCCAACGTTCCTTCTTGGATAGCGTTCAGGTGAGCTTGGAATGTTTTATTTCTTTCTGAAATAACAGTTCCAACAGACGTTTCTCTAGATTTTCCATGGAATAATATTGCGAAAAAAGGGGTCATGCAAGCCTCTGCTTTTTACGAGTTTCAAGTTTCAAGTTGTTATTGTTCCACATTTTACAGAAAATATAGACATACATATAAAAATAAAAAATTATACAATACCTGAGCATAAATGAGCACGTCTCAATGATTCTCAATTCATATAATAGATTAAGTAGAATATGAGGAACCTATTAAAAAGCAGTGCTTGTATATTAGAGGTTCCTGGAAAAATAATTTAGAGGGGAGAGTTTAAAACACAAATGGAATATGGAAATTTGTATACAAAATAATGCATTATTTGTCTATTGTGTAGGATCTGTGCGAGAGCACCAGTATGCCAGAGTGCTGGCTGGCTTACGGTTCCCTGCTCAACAAGGCTTGCGGAGAAGGGATTAACAGACAAGTCTGGACCTGTGAAGATAGTATGCTCATCAGCTACGCAAAGGTAAACATAGATGTGCACATACTGGTTCCAATCACGCACTATTCTCACGAAGTATATGTAGGAGTGTCTGTTCTTGAGTGGGTTTGTTGAAATTGCTTGGTATGCCCTCTTCTATCCCTGATTGATGAGTGTAAATTGACAAGTAGACACAAAGGTTCTGGCAGATTAATTGACTTCTGCCATGAGGTCTGTCTCTAGGTGTATCATAAATTCCACTGTTATATCCTCCCTACCATGCAAACCAATAGCTAATTATTTATTGAAATATAAGAGAGAGAGAGAGCAAAAAGATTATGTAGTCCACACGGCAGTGATAATTTGATGATGAAGGGTTGTACAACACTTGCTCCTACATGTACGTACAATGTTGCTCCGTGTCAATATGCTACACTAACTGAAATCTTAACTTCAAACCTGGACCCAACACTATACCTAACACTAACTACGAACCTAACCTAAAACATATTTGTCATCCTAAAGGCTTGTTCAGAAATGGCGCTGTAAACCGCTGCAAAAAAAAAACTGCCATGTTTTTGTTATGTTTAAATGGAATGGCAACTGCACGCAACAAAGGACTTGCGCATATTCACTGGGCTCTGTGTTATAACATAGAGAAATCTGAAGCATATTACACTTTACATCATCATAACAACAAAATGCAGCGGTTTTGCCCCATTACATCTGAAATAGACAGAAAGTTTAACTCTAACCCTAGCTATAACTTTAACGAAATAAAGACTGGAGCAGTTTTCACAGGAGCAAACTTGGGTTCACTGATCATGAAGTCTACCAATTTATTTCATTCTCAGCCTCTATACAACGGGACGAGTGCCATGCATCCTCTATCAACACGACGGACATTCCTCAAGGCTTTAGGCAACGCAGGTCTCAGTGGTCAAGCCCAGAACCTCAAGAACTTGATTAACGATCCAAACACTGCATGTGAGCTTAGATGTCAGGCTATTTACTCGCTAAGGAAACTGACAGGAAGCAGCTCCAGGAAATATGTAAGACTTTTTTTTGTCGATTTTAAATTTTAAATATTTAAAAAATTTGATTTATTTTTCATTATTTTAGCTCCAAGAAATGTAACTTAATCTTTAAACTCAATTCTACTTGAGGTTAAAGTATCTTGTGATTTTTTGTTTAAAGTCAAGATATGATTGATAAATGTAGATTATACAGCAAGCAAAATGTTTTGTTCTACGTGTGGGGTTCAATGAATTTATTAGATCCGGTGTGGTGAAGAGACTCGTAACATGTTTTTGAATATTAATTTGTCATTATTTTCAAATGTGTGGTTTATCTTGATAATTGATAGGGCAGCATTGTTATTCAATTCTGTTTTGAATTGAAAGTAAATTTATCGAATGTCAAACAAAGGAACAAGTGATTTATATTAATTAATATAAAGAGAGTGTATATGACATTAAGAAAATATTCCATGTTACATTTAGCATAATTTTCTCATTTGATTTCTTTGTTTATCAATACTAACAAAACATAACCATTTGTTTTTCTCACTAGATCATCCAACTGTCACTGACAGTTTTCACCAACAAGGAGAACAATGCAGAGGTGCGTATTGCTGCCTTTGTAGTGCTTATGGATGCCAAACCAAGTGCCTCCATCATGAAGATTTTGATGCACAGCCTGGAGTCTGAGACTAGCGCTCAGGTGTCGAGCTTTGTCTCCTCTCACTTTGAAGCCCTGAGCCACCCCAGCATGCAGGTGCCAAGTAATGTGTAAGTCATATTAATAAGCATTTATAGTTTACTTTAAAACATTTTTTATCAGTAGCCACAAACCCAAAATGTACGTAAAGGTGACCATACAACCCAAAATGCAGATAGTGCATAAAAATATAAGTTACGTTTATTAAACAATGTTACTTTGCCGTGATTAATTTTTTGTGCTGAGCGACCCCAAGATATATTCGCTGGTTCTTAAATTCGCGTTGCACGCAATTCAGCCCGTTCAAATCGTGCATAAGCATAAATCATTTTCGCGAGTTCTAAAATTCGTGCTTGCCGATCTTAGCGAGAAATCCGTGAGAATTAACGTACCAAAAATATTTCTACTTTTACAGCATAGTATAAACAGTGTGGCACTACAAATTTCTGTTATACAATACCTTCATTAAACATTAAACAATGAAATCATAGACATATATGTTTCTGGAGAGGAAAATTACATTTTGGTCTGTGAAATATATCAATTTCAAGAAAAGGAAAATTAATAACCTTTGGAAACTTTATATAAATTGACAATTTAATTCTGATGTACTTACAGATTCCTCCTGAAGAAAAGTAATAACAGAATATCCCATATTATTTTTCTCTTTTTAGGTCAAGTGTGGCAAGATCATTACTGGAGATAACCCCTACAGCAGATTATGGATTCCAGTACTCTAAGAGCTACAAAATGGGCTTGGAATCAGGTAATTCAAAATTAAATATTTGTCAAAAGCAAAGGAGATTTACACTTTAAATTTCTCAATGTTAACAACTGTCAAACTTAATAAAGAAAAGGATTTTCTAAGTAATTATATCAAACCTAACTAAACCAGTAGTACAAGAGCCATGCATTTCAGTTCGTTTTTATGCGTTATAGGCCTGTGTTGCTGAAGGTTTCCTTTCTACTTATTTTTTATCTCAGTTGAAGACCGACTGGGAGTCTTTGCCAACTTGAAGTACATCATGGAGCAGGACTCTCCCTATACATCTGGGTTAGCGGCCAAGCTGAACACTCATCTGATGGGCTTCAGTCTGAACCCTCTAGAGGTTGGCTTCAAGGTTGAGGGGTTGAGAAAACTGATGTTGGAGAGGTTTATGAGTAACAGTGAAAGTGGAGATGGAGTGAATCGGGACCCTCTCCTGGATGAAATAGACAGACAGGTGATTGATTATGTAGTAGTAGTAGTAGAAGTAGTAGTAGTAGTAGTAGTAGTAGTAGGAGTAGTAGTAGTAGTAGTAGAAGTAGAAGTAGTAGTATCAGTAAAAGTAGCAGTTAGTAGAAGTATAATGAAGAGTACTTGAGTAGAAAGAATAGTTCTAATACAAGTATTTGTAGCTCCATAAAAATGTAGAGCCCTTATGGATTGAGAATGTTTATTAAAGTAATAGATGCAGTGGTCATAAAAAACAACAGCAACACAGTAGTAGTAGACATAAGTTAAATATTGACAGTAAACTTTCATGTAAAAACATAATACATTTGAACACATTTAAAAGAGCACTAACAAATTGTAAAGATGGAAGGGGATCGTTTTGCAAACTTCTACACAGCTTTGTATTGGCTGTTGAAGATCAAGACCATGAAATGAAATACAATATTCAAGTTATACATGTACATGTAGCTTGTAAATGATTAATTTAACATGAAATATTTTAAATCAAATCAACTTGTTTTTCCCACAGCTTGACATCATATTACGTGAAGACTCAGACCCTATGGCAAGCCTGTACATGAAAGCGTTTGGTAGAGAGATCAGAGGAATGGCCATTGGCAAAAGCTCTATCCTTTCATTTATGAACCTAGGTAAATAATATACCCTTTTAATGCCAATTTTTAAAAAATAAATCTGTCCACATTGAAAACCGTATGGTATCAGTCATGAAGTTAGATATCTAGGAACACAAAATAATCGGTTAAAATCTTAGCACATTGGATTTTATTTGTGAACTTGATGCCTGTGAAGAGATGAAAGCATGACGCCGTGTCGCAGTTGAGTAATATGTCCATCATTTTCTTATGCGGTCTCATTCGCTTGCTGTCCTCTTCCCTCTCTCCCTTCTTCCCTCCAATTTGCCCTTTGTTTTATACTACTTTACTCTAGCATTCTCCTTTTGCCTTCTTTTTCTCTCCCTCGCTCTCATACATGTATGTTTATCATTATTACTCTGTTTCTTTCTCTGCTTGTCTATCTGTACCCCCCCCCCCATTCTTCTCCTCCATGTCGTTATGCTCTTTCTCACTCTCTCTTTCTCTTATTCCAAAAAATTGAACAGAGAGCTCTAGATTGAGCACCCTTGAAGAACTCTTCACCCATCCCCGCATCTCTTACCAGAAGGCCACGACCCTGAGTGAGGGATACCTGCGTATCCCGACCTCCATGGGTATCCCCCTGACCCTGAAGCTCTCCAGCTCAGCCGTCGCAGCCGTTGAGGGGTCCGGAACCATCACCCTCGATCCTCCTCTTGAAGACATCGTCGCCAACATGCGTTTGCCAAATGCAGTCAGTGTTGAAGGCTTTTTCAATCCACGGTAAGTCACAAGTCTTATGCCTCAGTCACACCTTTGCTTATTTAGCTTGCGTATTGCTGTGTATTTATGGCAAGCCGTTTTAATATTTATTCCTATTTTTTGATGTCACAAAATGATTTTCTGTTAAAAAAAAAAAAATGTGCAGCAATACGCAAGCCAAATACGCAAAGGTGTGACTGATGCATTACACAACCTTACTGGTTCGTTGTTGAGACTAAGCATTCTGCCAATGTAGCAAGCATCTTATATAGATTGTGATTCTATTTTGCCAATCAGTTGAAAAAATATGACTTTTGACCTAGGAAACAATAATGCACTGTTCTTTTTCGCTTTTATTTTGTATCTGAAAGTGCCCTATTCCATATTAACTTCATAATGAATACAGCTTGATAGGATTCACTTATACATATTTCTTTTTAGCTATGCATACACCTACAGTTTAAAACTAAAATATTAATGCCCCTTGTCAATTTTTTTGTTTGTTTTGTAACTCGAGAATGAAAGGTGGACTGGTTCAGGTCCTTTAATACTTTTCGATGTAAGCTTTAGTATGTCACAACCTTAAGAAATTGGACAAATACATTTTTCCCATAATTTAAAAATGATTACACAACTTAGTAAGGGTATGAATAGTTTAGTTGTTAACCGTTAATATGACACCGCCTATCCTTAATTTGGCCCACATGACTTGTCCTCCACCCTATGAAATATCAGGTATTTCATAATAATAATAAAAGTGGGTTCTTTGATAGGGCTCATGTCTGTCCGACTTGACACTCTCCCGCTCCCGATTATTACCCTGGCTTTAGCACGGCTGCCATTACGGCGCTCTAGCGTGGCATTTCAAGGAATTAATTCCTGCCAGGTACCCAGTTACATCACCTGGGTTGAGTGTGGCAAATGTAGATTAATGTCTTGACCATTTTCATTCCATGATCGTCTAAAACTCACTCATTGTATGCCACTGCTTTTATAGCCTTGCTGTGGAGATGGTAGGAGACATGGGAGTAAGCATCGGTGGATCCATCAAGATCGGAACAGCTCTCAGGGTATCCCTCAACTCCTCTCTGGTCCTCAATGGGTCTGTCATGGTTGACCTCCAGCGCCAGGACTATTCGGCCAACTTGACCACTCCGCAGGAGAACCAGCAGCTCTTCTCAATCAAGAGCAAACCCTTCACGTACTTTGATGTGACGAGCTCTATCTTTGAAGAGGTGAGTAATTGTCCCGGAGATTCGGAATAATGAAGAAGATATTACGGGTAATGTGATGATGATTTTATTTTACCTGAGTGGTAAGAAAGCAAGTACATACATATGCTTGTTGATAGGCAAGCTTACTAGGATTTATTGCTTTCCTATCCGAGATGCACATTGGATTCTATGGCACCTGCTCCTGGAATAATTGCTCTGCACCAATTTCCTACACTAAACAAATTCTTAACTTAACCCCTGAACCCTAACTTAGACCTATACCCATAAACCTAACATAAAACCCAATTGTACCCCTAATCCTAACCATATACCTTTGATAAGATAGAGCCCAGTGCAGTTGTCACAGGAGCAAATGACGGGTCACTGCCAATAGGGCTTGGTTGTGACCTCCCGCTGCACCTCCACTGAGCCATGGCTTGTCTTCTTGTCGGTGGTGATGATATTTGGGAATAATGATGTATGAGTGGTAGCTGATGGAGATGGATTTCATGTAGATGATGATGGTCGTAATGGCAAAACTTTGAAGAATTAGATGATGATGGATGGTATCTATCGTAGATGCAGTGTTGATGATAGACATACCAATACTCAGATATGGTCTTGGCTCATGAAAATGTGTCAATGATTATGATTAGGATTACAACAGTGTATGCGGCATATAAAGCGATGACAAATGAGATAGTTAGTGTAAACCATGGATTGTCATATTATTGTTTATTGTGCTTGAAACGTTGCCATGGCAATAAAACATTAGTTTTCATATGACTGTGTATGTTCTTATTTTATTTACAGGCTGGACAATCCCAATTGAGTACTCAAGAAATATCAAGTGTGGAGAAACCAAGACCATCTAAGGTAATGTGTTGAACATGATATTTTTAGGTTATTTGAAGAATTGAATAAATATGTTTCTGTAATCATTTTATTTCATGATAAGTAAATAGCAGTGATGTTTTATTGTGATGTAAAATAGGCTTGGTTAATTTCATTGAGAAACAATCCTCAAAATGGCCAGCAAAAAAACAAATAATGTTGGAGATCAGTCTAGAGTGTGAAAGCTTACAGTATACAAAGCACTATTGCAGAAGGAAAAAGCAAACTTGTACAATTATTATCACATCTGGCTTGATACAGACGGCTTGGCATTGTCATAAGCTTTGTGATTTATCTGAATGAATGCCAACTGAACTTCAGTTTGATATCTATCTTAAAGGCTGGTTGTACTAGTTCAGCCAGAAGGGATTAGACCACCCATCTAGCCAGCGAGGTCACTGTGACAAGTGGCTATCTCATTAACTCAGCTCTCAATTAACATAAGAAACAGAGGATCATGGGGGACCAACAGGCACTGGTTAGGGAAGTTTTCTATATAGAGGGAGCAAGTAGCTACAAGTAGGACAGTGTGGCTTTAAGAAATACCGAAGTTTAACTTTGCAGTTAATGGGAAGACTTGTGACTGATTGATTTGTCTGCATGCTCACTTTGTCTTTGTATGTTTTTAACTCAGCAGTTCAAGGTGGAGGCTCTTGGAGTTGGGCTTGGTGCTTCCTTCGTCCATCCATCAGATAAACTCTCTCCTTGCAGTCTACTAAGGGGTCCAATGCAGTTTAACATAAGTATCCTTGCAGGAGAAACAACCCCTAAAGAGATCCAGCTCCATCTTCGCATCAAAGACAAGTACGAGATGGTTTTGAATGATCCACATGGTGAAAGGTACCATCATCATCATGACTCTCCCTACATCTGGAGTTTAGGAACGGCAGAGAGCAGATGGATGTCACTTAACCATATCAGAGAAGTGATGCAAGATAGAGGGTATGATCATAGTCAACACCACATTGGAAGTGATATTCACCATGGTCACCACAGTGGAAGCGATGAACATCATGGTCTTCTAGGAGATGTTCACCACGGTCACCACAGTGGAAGCGATGAACATCATGGTCTTTTAGGAAATATTCACCACGGTCACCACAGTGGAAGCGATGAACATCATGGTCTTCTAGGAGATAATTACCACGGTCACCACAGTGGAAGCGATGAACATCATGGTCTTTTAGGAAATATTCACCACGGTCACCACAGTGGAAGCGATGAACATCTTGGTCTTCTAGGAGATGTTCACCACGGTCACCACAGTGGAAGCGATGAACATCATGGTCTTCTAGGAGATAATTACCACGGTCACCACAGTGGAAGCGATGAACATCATGGTCTTTTAGGAAATATTCACCACGGTCACCACAGTGGAAGCGATGAACATCATGGTCTTCTAGGAGATAATTACCACGGTCACCACAGTGGAAGCGATGAACATCATGGTCTTCTAGGAGATGTTCACCACGGTCACCACAGTAGCAGTGATGAACATCATGGTCTTCTAGGAGATGTTCACCACGGTCACCACAGTAGCAGTGAGGAACATCATGGTCTTCTAGGAGATGTTCACCACGGTCACCACAGTAGCAGTGATGAACATCATGGTCTTCTAGGAGATGTTCACCACGGTCACCACAGTAGCAGTGAGGAACATCATGGTCTTCTAGGAGATGTTCACCACGGTCACCACAGTAGCAGTGATGAACATCATGGTCTTCTAGGAGATGTTCACCACGGTCACCACAGTAGCAGTGATGAACATCACGGTCTTCTAGGAGATAATTACCACGGTCACCACAGTGGAAGCGATGAACATCATGGTCTTCTAGGAGATGTTCACCACGGTCACCACAGTAGCAGTGATGAACATCACGGTCTTCTAGGAGATAATTACCACGGTCACCACAGTGGAAGCGATGAACATCATGGTCTTCTAGGAGATGTTCACCACGGTCACCACAGTGGAAGCGATGAACATCATGGTCTTCTAGGAGATGTTCACCACGGTCACCACAGTGGAAGCGATGAACATCATGGTCTTCTAGGAGATGTTCACCACGTTTACCACAGTAGCAGTGATGAACATCATGGTCTTCTAGGAAATAATTACCACGGTCACCACAGTGGAAGCGATGAACATCATGGTCTCTTAGGAAATATTCACCACGGTCACCACAGTGGAAGCGATGAACATCATGGTCTTCTAGGAGATGTTCACCACGGTCACCACAGTGGAAGAGATGAACATCATGGTCTTCTAGGAGATAATTACCACGGTCACCACAGTGGAAGCGATGAACATCATGGTCTTCTAGGAGATGTTCACCACGGTCACCACAGTAGCAGTGATGAACATCATGGTCTTCTAGGAGATGTTCACCACGGTCACCACAGTGGAAGAGATGAACATCATGGTCTTCTAGGAGATAATTACCACGGTCACCACAGTGGAAGCGATGAACATCATGGTCTTCTAGGAGATGTTCACCACGGTCACCACAGTAGCAGTGATGAACATCATGGTCTTCTAGGAGATGTTCACCACGGTCACCACAGTAGCAGTGAGGAACATCATGGTCTTCTAGGAAATAATTACCACGGTCACCACAGTGGTAGCGATGAACATCATGGTCTTTTAGGAGATGTTCACCACGGTCACCACAGTGGAAGCGATGAACATCATGGTCTTCTAGGAGATGTTCACCACGGTCACCACAGTGGAAGTCACAGCGATAGCCATGAGCACCATCATCTTCCGATCTATAATATAACTAAGATAGAGGAATATGAACATAATCACACTGATTACCGTCATGTAGATCAGAATGGTAAACCCATCTCATACCAGCACAGTCATCCTGTGTATAAGATTGAGCCTCTGCCTCAGAAAAATACAAACAAGACAGATTACCATCACCATGGTCACCACAGTGGAAGTGATGAACATCATGGTCTTCTAGGAGATAATTACCACGGTCACCACAGTGGAAGCAATGAACATCATGGTCTTCTAGGAGATTATCACAAGGGCCACCACAGTGGAAGTGATGAACATCATCACTCCCGTTACAATATTACTACAGTGGAGGAAACGCACAACCACACCTACCACGAACATGTTGATGGCAACATTGAAATCAAAACTTATGAACACACCCATCCTGTTTACAAAATAGACCCAGTGCCTGTGAAAGGAGCCTCTGATCTCCATCATGATTATCACAGCCACGAGCATCATCATGATCATCTTCCCATGAAAGACTTATCTTCAACTGACAAGGCATCTTTAAGAGAAGCCGTCTTGAATAAGGTCACCGAGGCGCACTTAACCTTTCGAGATCAAATCAGCAGCTACATGGATTATTGGTTTGGTAAATCTGATGTAGAGCCAACTGGAATCACCACGCCCTCAGCACCAGTTCAAACAGAGAATGCCACTCAGGAAGCAAACCAACCTACTCCTACTAAGGAGATGGCATGGCTACATGGAGTCATGGATGTTATAAATCAAAGGTTTGGACTGCATCGTTTCCATAGCCAGTCACATGCACACCAGGACAGCCTTCATCATGACAGCCATGGGCATGATCACCACGATAACCTCCACCATCATACTGAGTCTAATGATACAGTGAAGCATCACCAACATGTTCATGACAATCACAGCCATGATCAGTACCATAGCCATGATCATCACCACACCCATCTTACACTGAATGAAGCGTTTGACAAAGTCTTTGGTAACCTCGATGCCAGCAAGTACACCAAGATCATCACCAGGAACTTCTTCTTGAATGTAAGTACTCTCATTTACACACAGTTTTTACATTTCTAGGTCATTGCTACGGTAGTCACTGTAAGTTCTTTGATTTTTAAGTCCAAATTTCATCATGTTTTATTGGGATTCGTTTACAGTTTAAGTGTTTCCCATGTTCTCTGTTGCCTAAATTAAATACTGAAATATCTTTGTATTTTGTATTAATTAGAAAAATTTACATAGTACATGAATATTTTATTTACAATACATAGGCATAATAATTATACAAATGTGGAAAATGAGTTGTAAAGATATATAGAAACAATATAAGTAATTGAACAAGTTTGTATTTATGCATTGCTTAGATTAAATATGTAGAAAATAACAAACAGTAATTCATATAAAATGTTTTGTGTTGATAATGTACATGTACCTTCTTGTGTATTGCATTGATGATGGCAAATGATATATGTTTTTCACTTTGTGCTGCATGAATCAACAAAGGTGTATCCTGAAAAGTGCTGAGGCTGAACTGAAAAGTCATGAAGCTTCATGAAATTCCTTTGTGAATTCAGAGATTTTCCTGCAGATATTTTGTTCTTGGTTTTTGTTGAACTACCTTTGCCTTTCCAGTTGTTTTCTTTGGGGCTTGGTCATCATCATTTGTATGAAGCATTTCAAAATACAATGAATAAATAGATTAAAGACCAAGATGGAAAGAAGAATAATGATAATTTAATTTAAACAGCGTCTTTCATAGAGGATGCAAGGTACAATAAGATTAAAAGTATCATATATCTTTTTGGATGCTCTGTAGATCACAGCTAAAGGTCACAACTCCAGTGATGACCGCACAGTTATGGTCAAGGTCAATGCTGACCTTCAGGGTCGTAGCCACAAGGCAGTCAACATGCAAGTCTTCCCGGCTGTCCAGCTTCCAACAGACCTACAGGACCCCGATGCACCATTGCCTTCTAGCTCTCATCACCATGATCACCATCATCACCATCATGATGAAGACCAAAAGCAGGTTCGTATTCAGTAATGCTGCAAACAAAAATTCCCCCTCTCTTAATCAAATTTACCCTTTTTTTATATACCGTAAGCATGATGACTCAAATAATTTATAGATATGGACTGAGATATGTATAGATGGCATAGTAGCAACGCTCCGAGTGTACCAGCACCCTTTGATTTTTTGTATTGAGGATTGACATGGTTGTATTGATTTTCAAAAATCCTTGCAGTCTTGATTATCAGGTATATATATATACAGTGCGTCCCAGAAAAAACGAAACCGAGAAGTATCAATGTTTTATCATAACTTTATCACAACCATAATTAATGAATGATACATATTTAGAAAGCTTAGAGTCTCCTCTTTCAGTTGATGCTACTCCCGTGATGCATATTTCACGCATGAGTGATTAAAAGCAATTTGAAGGAAGGAAACCAAAAAGACGTTTGGCGGGCGGTATCTGAATTTCGAAGAAAAATTCACATTTCTAGAAAGTTGAGTTTCTGCCCTTTCATATGACACCTCAATCAGGAAAAATGAGCGAGGAATAACAAAGTTCTGTTTGTTTAAAGTAGCCCTTACATTTTCCTAATTTTAACAAACGAATTCGTTTTCACTGGGTGCCTGCCGTAGCAAAAAGCAGATTTGACAAAAGACTTAACTCCCGTTCGTTGACAATCAGCCACGCATGAAGACTCTCGTCTACGGCTGATTGTTAACGAAACAGAGTTAGGTCTTTTGTTAATTTCGTTTATTGATACGGCAGGCAGCCAGTGAAAACGAATTTGTTTAATAAAATTATGGAAATGCAAGCACTACTTTAAACAAACAGAACTTTGTCATTCCTCGCTCATTTTTCCTGATTGAGGTGTCATATGAAAGGGAAAAAACTCAACTTTCTAGAAATGTGAATTTTTCTTCGAAATTCAGATACCGCCCGCCAAATGTCTTTTTGGTTTCCTTCCTTCAAATTACTTTTAATCACTCATGCGTGAAATATGCATCACGTGAGTAGATCAACTGAAAGAGGAGACTCTAAGCTTTCCAAATATGTATCATTCATTAATTATGGTTGTGATTAAGTTATGATAGAACATCGATACTTCTCGGTTTCGTTTTTTGTGGGACGCACTGTATATATATATATATATATATATTTATACATTATGTACATTTTCTTAAATGAGATATACCAACTAGGAGTTATGTTACACCATTACTTGCAAATTTAGTTATAATATAGTTGTTCCTTTAACATTGTTTTGCAGAGTGTAGTGGGTATGAATACTCACTGCCTTCTGATGAACTAGAAAGTTCTTTTTTTACATTTTGTTAAGGTTTTTTTTTTCTTTCTATTAATATTGCTACAGGTATTCTGCATGCAATTTGAAGCTGATCTTCCATCTTTCAAGTCTGAGACACCAACCAAAGCTCCAGCGTCACTCCATCATCATGACTCTCATGGTCATGATTACCATGATACCTTCCACCATGGCGTCAGGAGTGGGATATCCCAACCCAATACCAATGACACCACCCCAGAGGCTCTGCATGACCACCACCACCATAGCCACAGTGATGAGCACCATGATGTACACATCCTTGGAAACCTCCAGGAGGATCACCTTCACCACCACAGCCATAGCGACGAACACCATGATGAGCATCTCCATCCGGCAACCAATACGTCAGATCATCAAGCTCATCGTCTCCTTTCCGGAGACCACCATGACCATCACCACAGCCATAGCGACGAACACCGCCATGTCGGAGAGCTGACCGATCAACACCTTCAACATCACAGCCATAGCGACGAACACCACGATGATCATCTCCATCCGGCAACCAATACGTCAGATCATCAAGCTCATCGTCTCCTTTCCGGAGACCACCATGACCATCATCACAGCCATAGCGACGGAGACCATCATGAGCATCTCTATCCGGCAACCAATACGTCAGATCATCAAGCTCATCGACTCCTTGCCGGAGACCATCATCACAGTCATAGCGATGAACACCACTATCCTGATGAGCTTCATGATGTTCAACATCACCACAGCCACAGTGACGAGCATGATGACTACCATCATCTCCACCCATCGTCCAACGACTCTCATGATCATCCTCTACCGATCCTCCATGGCCATGGACATGGGCCGGTAGCTGAGATTGGACCTCAGGCCCAGTTTTCTCTGAAGATTGGCTGGGGAAGAAGCTGCTCATCAGACAAACAAGTTCAGTTCAAGGTGAGAATGTATCTAACTCACTACTCTATGATAGGAGAAGAATGAGTTACAGTCATTATCAGTGGTATAGCTACTCATATACCAGCTAGTTAGCATAAACTAGCCCACCACACAAGACAAAACCCCACCCAGCTCAAGCATCCATTGAGGATGCAGATTTCATATATGTCTTAAAGCCCCACTGTACTACTTGTAGCTACTTGCTCCCTCTATATAGAAAATAATACACATTAAGAACATATTGGACAAGGACATAAAAGTAAACTGAAAGGAAACATATAATCGTCATATATAAAGGTTGACCCATTTTTGATAAAAGATATAAAAAAACGTATTCGCTACTGAGCATTATACTTGACACAAATCAAAACAAAATTTAAATATTTCATGTAGGGCCTACTGCTAAGAATCATTTGTTTGTTGCGCTATTTCTGTTAACAGGCTCTGCTTGAAAGGAGTAGGAGCCAGCAAGGAGACCTACATGATAAAAAACAGCTCAGAGCCATGCATCTTAGCTTCAGTCATCAGCATGTAAGTACGAGTCTACTGAATGTTCTGCCGTCAAATCAGCAGTGTTACAATCTACCGTAATGTGCCCAATGATTCAAGATCTGTCAGTCAGTTGTTTAGTCCACCCATTGACTACGGGGACCGGGTGGCCCATGTATAAAGTCTATGGGAATAAGATATTTCAGTAGTCGATGGGTTAATATTTCTCTTATACTGTATTGCTAAATTTAAGAAGATGTAAATTGTTCAAAATACTTGTCTCTATGTCTGTAAAATTGATGCTTGATATGAATGCAAGGGGAACCTTGTATCACAATAACGTAGATGATCATTGAAGAAAACCACACATGTGGTGATCAAAATGCTACCGACCTTTGCCTATACAACAGTATTCACTATAAGTAATATTGATCCATGTATTTTTTATTATGATTATTTTCCAGCTACCTTATTCTGTGCAGACAGGTATATCTAATGCCGTTGAGAACTTGAAGCATGCCATGTGGAACAAGGCTGAAACAGAGACTTCTGATGGTGCAGATCTACATGGACAGGTATATAGTACTTAGGTCCCCTAGAGATGGTCTCATTTACATTCCACAGGCATTTCAAAGGGGTCTCGGTTCAATTAATCATGACCTCAGTATTATATTAATTGATATTTGATGTTAATTTTATGTATGTTTGTAATTTATCTAGAAATTTTGTTTTATAGTGGAAGAAAAACTTCCCTAAACAGGGTCAAGCTAACTGTGTCAAGCCCCATGACATGGTGCTATTCAACAATGTCTATACATCTAATCCTCATTCCCTTGAAGAGGTTCATCTGATTGGCAGCAATTCCATACAGTAGATTGAATTTTCATAGTGTTACAAACAAAAAGTTTGAATGACCTGTTAGACGTTCACCTACTCGTTGCTGCAGGCTTCATCAGACTGACGTTTTATCGCTGCTAGATTATTATTATATTTTCTGAAAAAAAAATTCTCCTCTACATAATTTGTTAGTTAAATCTATATCACTTCTAATTATATCTTATTCATGTATTCATCTCATTTGATATACATTTCATCACCAGATCTTGCTGTCAGCTATCCTTGATGACTCTCTGGACAAGGTCAACCTCACCATGTCTGAGCCTCATGACCTGGTGAGATTCAACAATGTCAACCTACCTTTCAAGGTCACACCATATACCTTGAGGAAAACCTACTTTGAAGCATTCATGAGCACAGCGATGAAACAGCCTTACTCTCGTAAGATCATTCAAACTCTCTCACTTCAATCTAGTGTCTTCCAAATTACAGAAATGCCAAGTTTAAGGATTTGCCTTCTTCAAAGCCACGACTTCAATTTGTTTCAACAGGCTTTTAAATATATAGGCCCAAATTCACAAAGCAAGGTTTGAGCTCAGACCAAGGTTTGAGGTCAAACCTCCTTTTGTTTCGCCAAACCTTCTTTTGTTATTTACAAACCTGGTTTGTAAATAACAAAAGGAGGTTTGGTGAAACAAAAGGAGGTTTGAGCTCAAACCCGGTCTGAGCTCAAACCTTGCTTTGTGAATTCGGGCCTTTGGGTTTAAAATGTTTTGGTCGGTGTTTAGGTTGTTTGGAGGAAACAAACTGGTTTACCCACAAATTATTTGTATGATCAGTAAAATATAGATTACTTAAACGCTTTTTGTAGCAAGCAGAAATGTCTTCACAAATCGAAATTCCACACAGATCATATCATATACTAGTATTGGTATACTAGCTAGTATTCTCCCATTCTTCCCTCATTTCTGAAAACATACTCTTCTTAAATTGTGTTTTCTTTAGATTACTTACTAGATATCTGAATGTTGAATATGTTATTTTTATAAACTTTAAGAAACATTGATAATGTTAATATTACAATACTTCATTTTCTATTCAGCCAAATGTACGCTATCAAGTGATGGTCAGATCACCACGTTTGACAATGTGAGCTACCCCTACGTCTGGTCTGAATGCGAACATGTGGTGGCTAAGGATTGCTCTGAACATCAGAGATTCACTGTACTGACCAGGAAGCTGCATGGTGATAAGAAGGTAAGAAAGAGAGAGAGGAATAGAAAGACTGACAGAACGACAGAGAGAGAGAGAGAGAAACACAAACACACGCACATACATGTAACATAGATATGATTAAAACTGAAAGCGAATAAGACAAGAGGTAGAAAATTGAGAAATAAAGAGAAACAGATACACACAATGACATATATATCCATTTAGTTTGATAAAAAGAAAAAGAGATTGAGCAAGATAGTGAGATTTAAAAAGATAGTTTTAACATTAAATGATGAAAAAGGAATAAAAGTAGAGACAGAAAGGTAGAGAAAAGGAGGGGGTGAGAATGAGGTAAGGAGAAAGAAATATAAGGAAGATTGAGAGTTAAAAGGATGCTAAAATTATCTTTATTATTGTTGACAAAACAAATTATACCAATGTGAATTAAATGGGGCAAAAAATCATAACTTACATACGTGTACATTTTTTTCAGGCAATCACAGTCTTTGCTGGGGCCAACAAGCTAGAGCTGACTCCCTATGAGCAGTCCAGCATCATGAGTATTATGATCAATGGTGAGATTGCGACGCTTCCCAAACGATCCCAACTGGTCTTCTACGATGATGGAACGAATGTGACAGAAGTTTTGGAACAAGGCAGGGATCTACGAGTCCAAGCACCACGCCCTCAAGTGATTGATGTGGTAAGGGGAATTAGTTCTATTGCTTCTGATCTATTGTAGATCAAAGAAGGAGTAAACATTCTTAAAGATGGTCATTTGATTGCATTGTGAAAGAAACATTGTGGAATCGATCAGAAAAGGTTGATCATCTAGCATATGTGTACTGCAAGGTTCTGGAATCATCAAAATGATAAGAAATTTGGCCCAGTCTTGGTAAAGTTACAAGCACTGTAGAAGCATGGTAATTTCAATTTTTTGAAAAATTTACTCATTTGCATATTTATGGTAATTTATGCAAATAAGGTCATAAAATTCACATTTTTGCCAATAAATCAGACATTATTCATATTTAAGCATTCTTTCTCTCTACATATATTTGTTAGACCATTTGGAATAATAATACAACACAAAAAATTGAAAAACCAAGGTTATTCCTTATGTTATCTATTGTTTTGATAATTTCTTATGTATTTCTTTGTTTTTTTAACTTATGTATTTTATTGTTTTTGTTGTATTATTTCATTTCCAACTATAATTCAACTATTTTGACCCCAAAATAAACACCTAAACTATAAACAAGACCAAATAACCAATGTTTTATCTCTTTATTTGAAAAATGAGATTTCCATATGTTTTGTACACAAATCACAAAAATGAGCGATTTTCGGGCTGACATGCGAAGACAAAAGGACACGTGACTTTGTAATGGTAGGTCCGATTTTCGAAAAATTTCTTTCAAAAGATGCGCAAGACTCGAAAGAAAAAAGTCACAAAATTTCAGTGCAAGATTTTCTTGCGTTAAAAAATTATCGCGAAAAATGTCGAGGGGGAGCTTCTCAGGCCCCCCCCCCCCCCCCCGGGCTAAATAGGGTTAAGGCTTGTTCAGATATGGTGCGGCAAACCGCAGAGCTTTTTTATTATGACGTAAAGTCTAATACACTTCACATCTTTCAATTCTATAACACAGATATCAGAGAATACGCGCAGGTCCTACATTGAATACAGTTGCCATTCATTTAACATTTACATAATTATGCTGCAGTTTTTTTCTCTCGATGGTTTACCATGCCATATCTGAACAAACCTTTTTAGTGTTCTTTTACTCTCGCATTACCCAGGAAATACTTGAAGGCTAGTGTTCCAATGCAGTAGTAATTCTGAACTTCACTTCCCTGAAATCTCCCTAATCTCTCAATGAAATCTAGGTGCTCAACCATTGCTCTTTGGAGGAATGGTTCTTATTTCAGATCCTCAGAGTAATGGTATGATTCCTTTTTTTTCTGAAAGCTTTTATGCAGAAGCAAAAAAAGTACCCTTAATTTCCTAAGTTTGCCTTACAAGGTTCTTAATTAAACTGTAGAAAGTTGGTAGGTTAATGATGAAGAGTGTGTTGGATTGCTTCAACAGGATATACCTTTAGTCTTGTTTTGACTGGAAGATAAAAAAACTGCCAAGAGTAAGAAAGAAAGAAGTTAGGCCCTAACAAAAGAAAATTCTTGAATTTTACAGACCAGAAGATACCTAGAGAATGAAGAAGAGAAGGCCGACCAGGAAGCCATCCAGGAGGTCGACCTTGAGGAAACTCCTGTAGAGGTGACTTACGATACTCAAGGAACACAGCAGGAGCAAGAAAATAGAACTGTCCACGAGATCCTGACTGGTCATTCTGAGGACCTCCACAGTCACGACACACCTCAATCAGAGAGTCATCAGCAACATCATCATCGCAGTCATCATAGCTATGAAAGGGTACGTCGATCTTCCTGCGAAACACAGTCGATGTAGGGAAATGTCTCAGAGATATTGCCCAGGTCATCCTTTTAGTTTTAAAACAAATACATGTATATTTTGGAACTTGGAACAGTGGGCATGAAACACAATTAAAGCACCAACGTTTTTATTTGATGTTCACATTATGATGCTATTGACAGGTTTATAAGGCGCAATTATTTCTCGGTGGGAAAAATGCAATTTTTATGTATATTTAGCTACTGGCTTATACATTAATAAATCAAGACAACAACAGTTTAAATAGCCAATATGAACGGACTGGTTTGATTTATAACGGACAGTTTTTAGTTGGTGGAAAGGACAAAATTTGCTGCTCATGAAAAATGACCTTCATATAGAGGTGGACACAATAGGTTTGACAGTGCCATTTTAAACATTTAAAATTACGTACATGTATCTCTAAACTGCTGCAAAGCAAGAAAATATGGAGGTTTTTATTAAAACCTGTTTATACATTAATATGTTATCATTCTTGTCTGGGACATAAAGATAGATATGTCCTTTCCACAAATAAATAAAATACACTAGTCTAGCTGCTTGCATCGATCTCTCCTTCCACAACACAGGTCCGTAGCGATGACCTCTACTGGGGCGGTCTGACCCGGTATGTAGAACTGGCCCTGAATGATGAGGAACAGGACTTTGAGAGGTTCTACCAGCCCCTCCTGAACGGATCCACTAACGCCCCACCCCAACCCAAGGAGACCGTTCTTGTGCTCAGGATGGAGAATACATATCTGATCATTGCCAGGAAGGAAGGGCTTGCTGTCCTCTTCGATGGCACCACTGTCAGAGTCCAGGTACTGCTCTAAAAAATTACCAATTATATTTTGCTGTATTTATTCTTTTACTTTTCATTTGAGGTTTTACACTTGTCTTTCTATTCGCTATGATTTACATCATATTTACTTTTGAGCTCATAACCTCCATTTCCCTCTCCACCTTCACACACCAATCTCATTGCCATTTCTGTGCCTAGTTTCTTCCAAGCCACTTCCATTCCATTTCAACTTCACATGGTTCTATTGTTTAGTTCTCACTTATATCCACAACTCCTCATGATAACCCTTCCATGATGTCTTTTGGTTCATTCTTTTCCCTGGGCTCTTCCGTTATGTTGTACTATTCCATGTATATGTTTCTGATTGGCCCTTTATTTATGTTGTCATATATATTCTGATATGTTAGAATTGAGTTTCTCCAAGTAAAGTCAGTGCAACACAGGATCTAGTCTCATCAAGGCATCTCTTCATTTTCTTTCCTTGATGTATTTAAGGAGTGCAAGGGTTATTAAAGTTGAAGAAGCAAGAGTACACTTTTTGTGCAGAGTCTGAGATAAGAAGTAATTAAAGCTGGTGGCAGCAGTGGGATAAGAACCCACGCCATCAATAGGACTTTTTTTGTTGTGTGTTTTTTGTCCAAGTAAATACTGACTTTTTTCTCACAATAGACATTCCTGTTTTTTTGTAATCCAATGTGCTCTGTAGGATGTGTATAAATCAAATGTACCAACATGAAAGCTCAATTACTAGGAATAATGCCCATCCCTCTGCAACCCCCCTCCCTCCCCCTCCACCCATAAACACCTTTTCAATTTTCTTTTGCTCACTTTCTACAGTGATGATATTCTTGTATGTTTTATTCTGATTTTAAAAAAAATCAGTATTTCATTTCTCTTTTTAAAACAAGTTTGGTAGTTGCACAAAGACTTCACTGTAAACAATAAATAGTGAATTGAGAAGGAGTTAACAGAAACTGTATTTATTTGTAAGCCATTTAAATTCCATATATACATCTACATTGTATTTTAAGTAAATGATAACTATAACTAGAATACTAAACCAGGTAATTGTTTTGTTATGTTTCTCAGATTGCTCGGCGCTACCAGGGTCTCCAGTGTGGGTTGTGTGGTAACTTCAACGGGGATCCTAGTCCAGAGATGGAATTCATTGGACCAGACAAAAAGGTCTACTCCAATGGACCTCAGCTTGCCAGGTCCTACCAAGTAGCCACACCAGAATGCACGGGAGGTATGTAGTCGTCAGTCAATAAGTATTTGTTCTCATAGTCGAGTGGTATAAACACTTGATTGGAGATGCGAAGGTCATGGGGTCGAGCCCTGGCACAGCACCAGTCTCCTTTAGCAACTCATTATTTCACATTTGCCACTCTCCACCAAGGTTTTAAATGGGTACTGGTAGGAATTCCTTGAATGCTGTGAGCACATGAAATCAGTTGCCTAACTTGGGCCAGGGTAATATTGGAGCACCTTGAGCACCTTGCCTGTTGGATTTTTGCACTATAAAAATATCTGGTATTTATCATTATTATGGTAATTATTATCATTTGAAGGGGGATGATGTGTGCATGGTGAAGTAGTGGTCTCATAACATTTCAAAGACTTCCAACGTACAGGGTGATATCTCTCAAAAAGATTTAATTTAAATGATATAAGCAGTACGTTCATGATGTCAACGAAAGTCAATCTTCAGCATCAAGGCTCGTTCAGATATGACAAGGTATTAACTGCCACAAAAAAACGGACTCGTTTTTTAAAAAACATGTAAATGAATGGCACCTGTGCAACGAGGGTCATGCGCATATTCGTTAAGCTCTGTGTCATAAGATAGGATATGTAGAGCGTATTACATTTTGCTGCGTCACATCCGATCAAGCCTTCAAAGTGATAAATAAAGAGAGGAGCTCTAACAAGCACATAATGTTGAGGTAATCAGTGGTCGAATCTAGTATTATCTCTCGTGTAAATCCCTTTAATATCCGTTTCTCGTATTTATTCCGTTTCTCGTATTTATTCCTTTCCAGACGATAAATGCGTTCCTACCCCATGGCATATAACCAAGCAGAATGTCATCTTGGAAGACGGGTTGTCCTACGACTGCACCTCCAAAGTTCCTCGATGTGATGAAAGCACCTGCGAACCCAGTGGAACCATCTCCGTTCCTGCCAGGTTCAGCTGCGTCACACTCAAGTGCAAGAAATCAAAGTGTTTCCAGCTCACGGCAAAGATCCAAGGATCTGTCGACATGCATACTGGGTGTGTTCCTAGATCATAGATCATTCCAGTCATGTGGTGTGTGATTTCAATCTAAAATTGCGTTGTGATGAAATGCAACAGTATTTTAAATACTAATGGGCTATACCCTCTTTAAAGAATACTGGATAAAATTTTTGAAAATAGATGGCCATTTTATTGATTTATATTGCTCTGAATTGAACTCTGAAGGACGTCCAAGTCGTTAATATTCATCGTGAAATACTGATATGCCAGTGATATACTTAGATTGAGCTACCTTTCATTTCAAAGAAGAAAAAAACAAAACACTGCAATAAATTTTCAAAAGGCTTTAAGACCATTCCCTGCATGTTTTTTTACAGTTGAAATATGAAATAGAAACCCCTTCTGTGACTAGTCAATGAGTTGGATGTAGAGGATAGACTAGATGTATATGTATGTACATGTAATAATGATTAAATATACGTCTATCCTGATATTTTAAATATGTTTCTCTAAAATGAGGTGATATACATTGTATATGTGATGTCTACTATATGCATCTGATTTCATTCATTTTTGTATGATTAATGCCAGAAACAATTTCTATAACATATATGCTCTAATAATTTTGAATTAAATTTAAGGTATTTTTTCTTCTTCATTATTGATATTCAATACTATCATTTACACTGCTTTTTTTTTTTTTTTACAAGACAGCATTTTTACCATCTAACGGAGGTCGTTGGTTTTTTGTGTCTTATCATCTAAAATAGACACTACTCATTATTTGTGAAGTATAATGTTATTATCATCTTCTAAAGTATTAAATAAACTACTTTGCACTTATATGTATTTTTATAACGTGCAAGCTGCCATTTCTTTCACATACCAGTATTTCCTATTATATTCGTGCAAACCATATAGATTATGAAATCAAACAAATTTTAACCAGCCAGTAGAGAAATTTCCTACTTCAGATTTTAGAGAGATTTCAGATTAAACCTTTTAAAAATGTGTCATGTTAATAAATTGTTATTGTGATCAGTTCACCATATCTTGCAAACCTAGTGAATATTAAATTTAAATAGTCAAGCTTACATCGTGTGTTTACAATAGTGCAATTCATAAGTTGTTGTGTGAATGTATAATTACCTGACAGAAATAAACTACTTAAAGGGACCCATCACAATAAGGAAATACAGTGACTTGTATATTCATCGATGACATAAAAATCACCTCCAAAATACCATGAGATATTCAATTGGTTAAGGCCAGATCAAAGGGCACAAATTATGTATCAGAAATTAACCCAAGCATCATCTTCCTCGATGAAGCATGCATGAATGGTCTATTCACAAGTCACGTTTTGTCTGTTCACAAGTCACGTTTTGTCTTTCTTAAGAGTAAATTGAAACTTGCGATATCTCGTCACAGAAATTTATATTTGAATTTGACCCTTCAAATATAATATAATAATAATAATCTTTGTCGCCAAGACGACTCCATTCACACCTGGGAATAAAGCAATTCATCTATCAACTATGATTACAAATATTTTTCAAATCATGTTTATCTTCATGATTTAGTTCCCCAGGCCTTCTTTTACTCTCCACGGAATTAAAGTAGATAATATAAATGAAAGACAGCATTCATGAGCAAATGAATCCACTTGATCATACACCTTTTTAATAAACCAACATTTGTAACAATATTTCAAACAGAAGCACTTATTGAATATCAAAGGCAGAAAAGTAAAATAGACTCATTATCATGCCCTCTGCTGTAGAAATAGTTCACTCAGAGCAGATATTTATAGAGACATTATATTTTGTAAATGATACTAAAGATTTGCAACTACAATTTCAGGGTTTTAGACCATTTCAGGTGAGCACAAACTTTACACACAACTTTACACATATCGATTTGAAACTAGCGGGATAAGAGTCCAGTCTGAGGACTTGAATTCTCTCCAAAAAGGATAAATGGATGATTTTGCCATGTCTCTTTTTAAACTTATAGGGCCATATGAAATTTGACATGAACTGAATAAGAAAATAAAAATATGTAATGTTCTTTTCTTCACCTGATCCACTTCCCTTCTATAAAACAATAGGACTGTCCTTCCTATTTGGAAGGAATGTTTGCTATATATTAAAAAAGTCTTTGCTATTTGGAAGGCAAGTTTAGTTAATTTCTAAATTGGGCCTAACAGTTTGCATTCTCTAACTACCACAAATTATCAAATGTCTGTGATTCTTAATATGCACATTTGCACCTGAAAAAGAAAACAAAAGAATGCTTGGGGTTGTAAATTATGTATACTTGTGCATTTAAAAAGGCCTTCATTCATACTTGCATACTTGTTACCAAATGTGTCTTTTGCATTAACTTTTAAAATACATGCCCATATTAAAGATTGCAGAAGATTTAAGAACAAGGCAATTCTTGCCTGGCATTCCCTTGCCTATGCAAGTTCAACCATGGAACTGGTCACATCACCAAATCGTATTCAATACCGGTATTCTATACCTAGAACATTGGATGTTGTATACTGCATTCCAGGCATCATGCTCCTATTATATATCTGTTAACCACTTGATGATTTGTACAATGCCAAAGAGGTTATGATGATGTTGATGGTGGTGATGATGATAATGATGATATTGATGATGATGGTGCTGGGGGTAGTGGCAGTGGTGATGGTGATTACAATGATGATGATTGTGGTGGTTGTGATCGTGATGGTGATGATGATGATAATGATGGTGATGGTGCTGGTGGTGGTAGTGGTGATGACAATGATGATGATCTTGATGAGGACTAATGAAGATGGATATGCAGGGAATATTTATATGTGTACAATTTTGTCACGTCAACTGAATCTTTGATGACGTTGGTTGTGCGATATAAAGCTCAACATAATTAATACAATCATTCTGAAAATATGAAGTTGATGACTAAAATAACTTACCAAATGGAAGTGGGTACTGAATTTTTCAGGAGATTTGCATTTCAAATAAAATTAGTTATTAGAAAAGATGACTGTGATTTCAGAGCCAACTAAATTTTTCAATATGCACAATATAAAAAGTCACACTGATACAGACCTCAAATGAAAATGACAACTGACAATTATAGATATATGTACAAATGGGACATGAATTTGTAAAATGTGACAAATTAAAAATACCAATCATTTCTAATGTGACTAAAATATAAAAATTATGAATTCAACGTTTTGTTTTTTGAATATCGATGTACAGCACCCCAAGAGCTTCTTTAAAATGTGCTAGTTCCTGTTCAATGGCTGATACTCTGTCTAAGGTTGCAAAGAATTCCTGGAGTTTGGGCTGCATGTTCTTCCCACTTGTTTCATAGACCCTGTACATTCGCTCCTCGAGCCCACCGCAAGTCAACGCCACCTGTACAAATGGGACAGATGCATACAAATATATTGAAATCTCTTTAATGTTGAACAACCTTAAAAGGGAAGAAAGTTTAGTAACGGTATACAGCATAATGTGCAATGTCAGACAGTACCTATTCAAGAAATCCTTGTTAAGACTAAAAGTTGTAATTATACAATGAAGGAGTCAATAGAATTATTGCATAAAACATTTACAGTCAAAGCCAGCAAACAGTAAGGAAAATTATATTATATTTAGGCAAAATAAATGATTTTTTCACCTCGATTATGCCATATTCTAGATTCCAAGAACACATAAATAATTAATAAAAAACATTAAATGTTTGATCAGTGCAAAATGTGAACTACACTGAAAGAAAATACTCGAATGTCATTTATTGAAAGCCAGAACGGCCCTTCTGAGTTTAACATGTCACCTCTAGGCAGAGAATACACTGTTATCTATAATCATGTTCAAACAGTTTCAGATCGTGTGGTGATCTTGAAGAGGCAAATAAGCCAGATAAAATCTAACTGTTGACAAAATGACATTACTACAGTTGATGGATTTTGACAGTGAACACTGATAAGATACAAACTATTCTCACTGCTCTTTCCAACTCATTACATGAATTCAAGAAAATCAAAATGAAAAATCTTCTAAATGAAAGATATTTCTTGCCAGGGGGAACTGCAATCCTACGGAAAGCTAATTACTATTAAATATATAGACCGCCACCGGTAGTGGTGAAATTGAAGTTCAAGGGTTTTGGGTGCAATATATCCATTTAATATTGTTTAAATATTGCCTTCAGAGGTTTAGATGGCAATACTTCAACCTAAGTTCGAAAAAAGGCAGAAATGTATGCCTAAATGTTCAATGTTGAAGTGCATTTGCAATATCTATCCAGGTCGGATCGACATGACAATTTACCAAATATATCAATTAGTAGACAGTATCCCGGCAAAATTTGTATCATTGCGTATTAGTCAAAACATATTCTTTCACATGATTGGTAATAACAGCTTCCATTTCATTTTTTGAGAGAGGTGCGTTTCCAAAACTGGTCTCTACCTTCAAACCAACTATATGGTTGAACCACTGATTCAACCAACAAATTACCTTATCCTGGAGAACTTTCCTAAAGTCATCAAGTACATTGGTATCTCTCTTCCTCTTCTCGTTAATTTTCTCAATCAACTGCTGAGCTTGGTCATTCAATGCTTCCCTTGAAAGCAGAGGTCTTTCCCTTGTAATCTTGTCATCACTCCTAACTGGACCTAGGTTGCTCATTCCAGCTGCATGGTGAAACGCGTCCCCAGATGAATGTTGTAAATTCTGCTGTTCACTGAAAAAGAAAGTAGTAAACGATTCAGTCAAAGGTCTCTCTATTCTTGAGGTCAACTAATGGAAACGGTCAATAAAGTAGTCCAAATACAAATTGAAAACAACGAGTTTATTTTTAGAACAAGCAGGTTTCCATGCTAATAACTTTTCAGTAGGGGTTCGGAATAGGATATCTGGTTCTGTGTGCATGAGCCCCTTGCTAAAATTTATAATTTGTGGGGTCCGGAATTAGATATAGAGTGCCTATGTGTCCCGGTTTAGTGTAAAGCCCTGAAATAAATATCCAAATATATCAGTTGAAATTGTTAAAGACTCCTTTGCCAACGTTGACCATACACGATTGTAAAAGTTTCCAAACTTGTGAGTATGGAACAATTCTTGCAGCAGAGAGTAATCACTGTACTGTTTGAATTAATGAGCTGCATTTTGATCATGAATGTTTATGGCCCTGTGATTAAAATATATGTGATTCAACTCGGTTACATTTGTTATGAAAATCACAAGAATAGAATGAAGATATTGCACTCATAGAATTCAGATTGATACATTAATTGTTACAGAATAGACCCTTCTATTACCTGTCCATTGCCAACTCTGCTGAACACAAATGTGGCTCTTCATTGCTGTATTCATTACCGCCAGTATTTGTTTTACTTGACTGAAAATTGGGGCTTTCACCACGTACTCCTTCCGAGTCGTCCATTCTCTGCATATAAAAAATACAAAAATATGCCTTAGCTTTCTAGGTCAGTTGTGATAAAGTCCTATAAAGGCTATAGCCCGTTCAGACTAAGGAGAGTTTATACGGATGTTATTTAAAGAATCATCATAAGCCAAAAGGGGTGTACAACTACAAACTAGAAAACAACATCGTAAATTTGTATAAAGAAACATTGTATAACTAGCTAGATCTAGGTCTACAGAAACATATCTTGAAGAGGTCAATTGACAGGAAACTAGAATAGATCTAGGGTCTAGATCTAGATCTAGTGCACGCTCACAACAAAGCCTCCCAAGTAACACATATTTTTCATACAAAGAATAGAGCAAGACCCTAAATCCTGCATGCGCTGTAAACTATGGGCCTATGGCTGCAAAATTTTCAACACAGAGCCGAGTTCAATTTTGACGAAGAAAATCCAAAAAAGGACCCTATTCCTTAAACGCATCATACAATTTGGTAAGTTAAGTGGAACCGATGTATATTAGCCTAGAGTCTAGACTCTAGGCCTAATTTTTTTTAAATAAATGCACAGGAGTAGGCCCAGGCCTAGAGGCTAGAGCAGTAGAGGTCTATGAATCCGCTTAAGACAAACAGATATTACATTTTTAGTCGAAAAGTTTGGCCGGAATATGGTGGCTAGATTCAGCCACCGAGTCTGGAGAGCAGACGCCATGGTCGGCTTCTGTCTCTAGTCTAATTAGAGGAGCCGACCGACCCTACCCAAATAAGACTAACTGTTACTGTTAGAACTAAGTAAGAGGCTAACGAACGAAAGAGACGCACCAAATTTAGACGTTTAGTGCTTCTATATAATACCATTCTGAGACCACTAATACTAGTGAAGTCTAGATCTAGGTCTAGCCTACCTAGAAATGTCGACTAGATTTCTAACTGTTAGAGTCTAGTTCTGAGTTACGCATCATAAAGTCCGAAGCACTTAACCTGCTAGGCCTAGGCCTACGGCTGAGGCCTATGGCTTTTATGCGCGTAAAGCGGCAGCAGTCTACCGTAGATATGAAACTACAGGGGCATTCGAAGAGGTATTTTAAGCGGTCGCCTTCTCTGGCATTTGACAGCAGATATTTTACTTCCAAACAAAATTTTCCTTTAATAAATAATTTAAATCTTAAATGAACAGATATGAAGGAATTATACTTCATCTACCTTATCTAAAACTCACAATTTTCTTTCAAGTTGTCACTTGATTTTACGACGCCACGTCAGCTTTTACAATCTTGGCCCTCGATCGAGCTAGCTAGCTAATAGCTCGATCGTCTAGCTAGCTATAGCCTCTCTTCCAGACATGATGTTTTTAAATAGATCTTTTATGTTCATGTTTACTGTTATTGAGGGCAAGTCCAATCCAAAAATAACTGATTTTCAATAGAAGCAGAAAAATCAGACAAACCAATTTTTAAAAAAAATGAGCAAACTCGGATAACTAATTAGAAAATTATGAATTTTAATGACATGAAAAACTTTGAATTAAATCATAAGACAAATTGGCAACTCACTCATGAGTCTGCACCACAGAATTATAATTCTGTGGTCTGCACATAGAGATATAATTATTATTAATAGAGATATTATCTCTATGGGTCTGCACCACTGATCTCGATTTTTCCGTAGAGATCAGTGGTCTGCACTCAAAACCACTGTCTCGGCGCAATTGCACAAAATTCATGTCGTTTAATATATGAGGCTCATTCTTGAAAATAACAGTTATTCCACTGACCATGTCCTGCCAAATAATGAGAAATTAGCAAATACATGTGATGTAACAGAGAAAAACCACGTGTCGCAAGTCATATATTTCATATATTTCCATTTGTTGCAAAAAATGGTAACTGGCCACGGCCCAGAAACTCAATTAATTTTAATATAACTGATAGCTCCGCCAAATTCAAGTAAAATTTTTGGTATGAACTTCTTTTTTTTTCTTGTGAGAATGAAATGAAATGTGTCGCCAAATCCATTGAAACATACGTTACCTTATTTCAGATCAAGAATTAATTTATTTCCAACATCATGATTTTCCTTATTTTCATTCATATTAATCACTGAGTATATCATAATAATAGACAGCCATGCAATTTTATTCATGGGTAGAAGACTGATGGATTATAGAAGCCGAAATATATATATTCTATGAACGTGCGATTCATAAGAGATGTAACATACGTCAACCATGATTAGAGTATATGTACAAATCAGTGTTGCTGAAATGCATCCTCTAAGTTAGCGGCGGTAAAATGGAAGTCAGATAGTCCTTGAAATCACACTTACAAAGATTAACTTTTGGTCGGTAGCCATATATTACCCCCATCATGTAACATACGTGATGAAACATACGTTACTATTTGTGTAGGCCTGAACCTTTTTGGAGTTCAAAAGATATATTCTTAATTACAACGGGTGTGAGCCATCTACGGACATTAACAGAAAGCCTAACAACCACTTTCTATGACGTTAATGGCGGGATAGCCCTACCTTCATCTTTGGTTGCATTGGAAGCTGACCAGTATATCTAATTTCAATAAAAATTGGTAGGGGTTTTACTCGACTTAATATTTGAGTGTATTCTAGTTGCATCAATGAGCCAGGGCTTCTTAAGAAGTGCTAGAAACCAAGCAATAGTTTTAACCACTGTTACATCGATTTATTATGCCCTAAAAGTTACTACTAAGAGTAAATGACAACGTAACGTAATGTTTAAATCGTAGTAACGTAGGTTTCAAAAGGGAGGTTGTTCCATGATGATACATGGAAGATTTATTTTGCAAATTGTAGATTGATGTTTATTATAAGCTAGTAACCGAGTTCCTTTCCTTATTAGAGGTGTAATTTTGTTAAAAAAATAGCTGTATAAATGTAGATCTGTAGATCAAACTATTAATCACTAAGGTAATATTTATGATTAGTTCAAATTCAGTATTTTCTTTAAATCCTATGAGATAGGAAAGCCCTTGTAAGGGTTGTATATTTTATGAAATACCGTTTTTTTACATTAAAGCACTCCAGTAGTACTTACTAACAATCTGATTGAATTGTAGCCTAATTGATTGAATTTAGTTTATTACGAAATTCATAGGCTGATAAATATACACGTAGGCCTAGTTGTAACGTAAGTTTGAATTGACAGTAACTTAGTTTCAGGATTCATTACCGAGTTTTGAATACCGGATAGTGATTTTACCCCCAGCCAATTAACCTTTTGTGTTTTGTTTTTCTTTCATGCTTATCTTTACAAACTTTACTACACTTATTGTTGACATTTTAACACTGGATTATTGAATGCCAACATTTCAAACGCAATTAAGATCTAAATTTATCGACTTAAACATCACTTAGTGTTACTATTGTTTTTCTATTTCATTGAATCATTTTGAGAATGCATTTTACTCTTTCAATCTTTTCCATGCATACGATAGTAGGCTACATGTACGCCAGTATATTGTCAGACTTTGAAAACATGTAATTTACGTTACCTGTTACGAAACCTACGTTACCGCGATCATTGAAATATCACATGGTGTCCATTCTTAAACTCAATGACTGAAATTAAAAACTGATCATGAAAGGACTTCATGAATGTTAAAAGCAAATCTCTGACTTTAAGATATATTGTTCAAAGTAAAAAGATACGATTTGTGATTTTGTCTATCATATTTCGGTGTACATAGGCTACTGATGTTTTGAAAATTTTGATTTTCCAAAGTGATTTCGTAATAAAACTGAATGAACATAATTGATGACCTGCATTAAATTCGGGCACTATGTTGCATATTTTAAAAGTAACAGACACTTACCATTCAATAGAAATATCTTTTACCACAACTTTTGAAAAAGTGTATCGTACGGTAACGTAATAGTACAGCGGATAAGCTCCCCATATATCGAGAATTGTGCACTTTTTGAGAAAAGCATGAAACTTCTAGCATAGTTAGTTTAGACCATGAGATTCATTTTCAGATGTGGAGGGAAGTGAAATTTGACCTCTGATGACCCTGAGAGGTCAAATTCAAAATGGCCGCCAGTCCGAATGGTCTAATGTACAAACACGCTTAACTTTTGAACCAAATAGTCCAGAAAAACATTTAAGGTGTCGTTTCCAACTAAATTGGGGATACCAATGCATTTGGTAATACTTTTGAGAACGCTAGATTTCAGGGTTTTGCATTTAGGTCAAGGTCAAGGTCAAAATTGACTAAAAATAGCAATTTTTTAAAGTTTACCAAAAAACATATCAATTCCTTCGCGCTCCTTTTGGGAGATCAACCGACCCGCGCGCATTTTATATTACATGACATATGGTAAAATTCTCGACATCTTTTTACACTTTTCTTTACCATTAAAAATCGAAGTTGAGAATAATATCCTCAATCGAGATATGAGAAGAAGGAAACATTTCCTTTACATTCCATGTAAAACCATGCCCTTACTTGAAAAAAAACCTCCGTCACTTTGACGTTGAACTTTACAATCCATTTAAAAAAAATTACTCTCTCATACACAATGTCAATGGATCGGTCGCACTGTGCTCGATTGCCTTTCAATAAACCAATCTTTAACTTTGCAGCAACGCGTTTTGCGTCGAATTTGTAAATCCTCAATCACAGACAATGACATATGATACGTAAGCTTTTCATACATATAAATTTCATTTTGATTGATTCATTTTTAGCTCCATCACTTTTCATGTCAAATCATGCTTCATGTCCCATTTTAGAAGCCCGACCCAGGGTTTTGTGCCAGCTAGCCTTGTGTATGTACGTAATGCTATGCATACACATATAACTGAACATGCATAAGTACAGTACATGTACACACGCAGCGCAGCGCGTACGAGCGCACTGCACTACATTTCATTGGGTCAGTACCATTATGAAAATAGGGGAACAATGAGTGGGATGGGTTTAGTGCCGTCACAATAAACTTGCGCATTACACGCGTACGTATAATTAGAGCAATTTATGCACCCCCAAGAAATAATGAATACAGCCCGACCTCTCTACACACAGAACTGCACAGATACCGCACAGTCCGGTCAAGGCGGTACGCGTAGCGTTAAACTGCCAAATTTACAGAAATTGTGAGGAGCGCTTTTGCTATGAAAGGAATTGATATGAATAAAAAATAAAAAAATGTATTTGTTATTTGTTCTCCCCTATGTCTCAAATATCTTTAAGAATGGTTCCCCTGCATAGTCCACCATTTTAAATCCTTTCAGTTAGTTTATTTCACTAACTAGCACCAAGGTAGGCATCCCTTGAATTCCTGTCCTTGACGCTGACAAACCCATGTATGCTCTTGCCAAGGAAATTCAGTGGACCTGGCCAGACACTCACGGAGAGGATCACTTTATGATTATGTTCGGTGGTCTACACATCGAGATGGCCATGTTGAAGTTGCTGGGAGACTGGTTGGAAGACAGTGGCTGGACAAACGCCCTGGTACAGGCTGACATTGCAAGTTCCTGGACAGCAAATACCTTCATACATGCCAGCCATGTCACCAAGAACCGCCATGCCCACCAGGTCACAGCTGCGAGCCTTTTTACTCTCCTCCAACAAGCTTACATTGACGAATGCACATCCCTTATAAAAAAGAACCATGGTAACCATGGTAAAACCATGGTAAAACCATGGTACCATCATGGTACCTGTGGTACTCGTCTCTAACCATGGTACTACCATCAAAGAACCATAGTATTACCATGGTTATATGACAAGTACCATCGTATATCATGGTACTTCCAAATTTGTACCATGGTACTCTATGGTACCTGTGGTACTCGTCTCTAACCATGGTACTACCACGCAAGAACCATGGTATTACCACGGTCATATGACAAGTACCATGGTATACCATGGTACTTCCGAATTTGTACAAACAAAAATTGTTAAAAAAATTGATAATAATCAGAAGAATCATAAAAAACATAATTATTATGATTAATTTTTTTAAATAATTATTATTATAATTTATTATATTAAGAAATGCATTTATGTAGTTTAAGACTTGTGCAATTTTTATTACGGGAAAACAGGAGTGGAAAAGTCAACTTTCATTTGGCCATTTATCAATTGTGTGTAAATGTAGAAATTGTGCAACAGCTTGAAATATCATAAAGGACTGCACAAGTCAAGACTATATACCTACAACTACAAGCCCCAACCCCATACAGCTAGCGCACACAGCTACTGTCTATACACACAACCAGCCCTTGCAGCGCACTGTGAGCATTCCCCCATTTATGAATGGTTTTGGCAATGTGCCGAAGGGATCGCTGTATCATACTACAGTGCAGTGAAGTGTATAGGCCTACTGTGGACATGCAGCTACATGTAGCTACATGTATAGTAGGCCTACGCACTATTCACAATCCAGCTTCATGCCTCGTGTGTTTCTTGGTGTTTTAGATCTGCAAAATCATGCTGAATTCTTTTTTTCCCGGCTATTCTACAACAGTATGGGTAAGTTTAAGAATCATCTTCTTTATTTACAATATGTAGATAGATCTAGTCGATGTCTAGATAGTTATTTATGACATTGTCAACTGGGACTTCAAACAACTTCGACAGGATAACAGTTAAGACTGAACATGTATGATCCCATGTACGTAATTTGTTGTAGTATCTTGATGGGTTTATGGGGCATATCATTCAAAGCAAAGTTTGTCCATTTACATACACATTGTCATTCACTCTACTGTTAGTATGTAGTGTCATTGTTCGCAGGATTGAATGTTTTATTCTTTTTAGAAAATAAATATAATACTGCATACAAATCCAGCAAATTAACGAACTAAGCTAACCGATGTCATGTCTGCCTCTGCTCTGTGACTGCATGTGTGATTTCATGTTGACAGTTGTTGATATTCATATTTGTTTTTATAGACTCTAATTCAAACTTATCTTTTTTAAATTACAGATATATACGCAACATGATAAATGACTAGTTTCCATATCGACGTTCTTTATCATCATCTTGACCAAAACACCAACGCCACCATCACCATGTCTTCGTCGTTGACCTCCGTTTTGGGGTTTGAACTTTGAAGTTTGTTGCGAACTCTAATAATGAATTGGACATTGGCATTTTCAATTTTTGTTCTGTCTTTGAACACAGTCAACGTCGAACTTTGATTGAAGGTAAGAACCTCCTTTTTACCTTCTTCGTCTTCGATTTGCGTTTCGTCGTTTGCAAGTCTGATCCTGACTCCGGCTAATGATGAATTTATAAACTTTCGATCTGTCTTCGATCACCGCCGACGTCAAACTCTATACCAAGTTTCACCATCACCATATAATACATGGACTTCGCATCCGATCGACATTGCCGACTCTTGGCTTAATTCATCATTCATTTTTTAACTGTATTATGATTACCGACGTCATCTAGCTACCATAGCAAGTAGGCCTAGCTACCAATTTTTTCTTCTAACTAAATTCGAGTACGACATCATCAACGAATCTCGCACCTCCGCTGGAAGGATAGTTTGTAAAATGTACTATGTAATTTGAATATGAGCGGCAGTCTTTCGCTATAGAAATAGACTAACAACTTTACTTATAATATTGCTGTGTGCTGAAAGTGTCATGTATAATGTAATGTATAATGTAACAAGCGGCAGTCTTTCGCTATAGAAATAGACTACAGTTTTCGACTATAAATTGTTTTATATATTTTACGCGAGCTAGATTTTAGCTCGTTTGAATAAACGCCTTTAAAAAAGTAAACATACTGTTTCCATTGTTTGATGTTTGATACGTCATATGATCATTTGACATTAATGATCAACATTATTGTGATGTCTTTTGTTAACAGATCATGTTTACGAGAGTAGTGGCTGAACCTTGAGAAAATGGATAATTGTGCTGAAAGTGGATTTCATGCCAGCTCCTGTCATTTTTGTGTCTACTTTGCAGACCAGCATGTTATTTCAAAGATAAATGATCAAGGGCTGGCAGATATTATGAGGAATACTGTGTTGAAAGTGCTTAATGTATGTAGTAGATTTGTAAATGATAACAAAAAAACAATCATGCAATGTAATCAATGCTTTCTTTTTATTAAGCTACATGCAGAATGGAAAGGCGACTGGGTACGTGCAGTAACATTATAATACAAGTACCATGGTAACAGGAGAACAATGGTAACGAAAGGTATGGGAGAACCATGGTAACCATGGTACAGAGAACCATGGTAACCGAGAACCATGGTAACCATGGTTCTTATGGTGGATGGTAATTTGGACAAAGAACCATGGTAACCATGGTACTGAAAATCATGGTACTGAAAACCATAGTACTGAAAACCATGGTAACCATGGTACTGAGAACCATGGTACACGGAACCATGGTTACCATGGTTTTCAGTACCATGTTTTCAGTACCATGGTTTCCAGTACCATGGTTACCATGGTTCTATGTCCAAATTACCATCCACCATGAGAACCATGGTAACCATGGTACTGAATCCATGGTTTTTACATGGTACATTTTTGTAAGGGATTCGCTGATGCTGATGCCATTCAACCAGATAGTCTGCCTTTTGAGGAGTGGTGCGTACGGCGAGCAAAGGCCTGTGTCCACTTTGACTTCTGGCTTAAGACCCTGTCATTAGAGCTTTTGTTGCTGCGCTACATCAGGTCTCTTCGTGAAGGTAACTTCAAGCAGTACGTGGAAATCCTGACGCAGATTATGCCCTGGATGTTCTCCCTAGATCACACACACTAATCCAGATGGCTTTCCGTACACATCCGTGACATGACAACTCTCGCTGTTGATGTACTAGCAGAATTCATGTCTGGAAATGTTGTAGTGCACAAAACCAGTAACCATGGCAATTGACCAGTGTCATGAGCAGAACAATGCAACAGTGAAAGGTTCTGGAGGAGCTATTGGACTTACTGGCAATCCAGGAGCACTCCGACGCTGGATGGTAGCAGGGCCATAAATTGCCAGGATCACTACAGAGTTTGAGGAACAGGCCATAGAGCAAAATAATGGTTCTACTCACATTGGAAAACATCACCATGACCAGCAACCTGGAGTGCAGACAGCATTCCTTAGGGATGTTACGGCACTTGTGAAAGTACTGGAAGAGATGGGGAATCCATTTCTAGAACAAAGTCAAGACCTACTAGTCATTGACACAAGCGACATCATGGACACCCACGTGGCTGAAACGGTGAGAAGGATTGAGACCCTCGGTAAGGAGCAGTACACAAAGTTTGTGACAGAAAGGCTAGAGCAGCGTACAACATCTATTACACAAAGACTTCCTAAGAACAAATTCCCACTTTTCAGTCGGCAGCCGGCCGAGGTTATGTCAAAACAGAAGGCACAGCTCGCAGCACTTAAGAGTGACAGTGGTCTCTTTTCGAGGCTGTACATCTCGTGTCAGACACGGGATGGAGACATGGACAATTTCTTCTCCCAGGAAAACCAGGCAGCCCCGCCAGCTCTGTCAACTGGAGGGAAAATGGGATTTGGAGTTAAAGCAGATCTACTTCGCTGCCTGGAATCAAATCTGCTCGAAAACAATAGTGCACCTGTAGCCCAAGCAATAATTATTTATGGTGCAGCTGTGGTTCAAATGCTCAATCCTGGAACATCAAAAACATTTCAAGAGTATGGAGAAAGAGTGTTTGCCCCATACATCTTTGCTCAACTAGAGAAAAGCATCCGCATTGACCTTGTCTGGGATGTATACTTACCTGCTAGCCTGAAAGCCTCAACAAGACAGAAAAGGGGAAAGGGCACCAGGAAAAGGGTGGCTCCTTCTACTGTGCTGCCAAAAAAACTGAAAGGACTTCCTCCGAGTCGAAGAGAACAAAAATTAATTATTTGCTTTCCTGTCACGCGAAGCCGTTAATCTTCCTCTACCACAGGCCAATTAGGAACTATACGCAACAGATGGAAGTGGAGTACTCTGTTCTCCTGCTGAGTAACACTTGGCAGGCCTTGCTCCATGCTCACACGAGGAGGCTGACACTCGTCTACTTCTGCATGTGGCAGATGCTGTGCAAAAAGGGTGCAAAAAGGTAACCAAACGTACCGTTGATACTGATGAGGTTGTACTGGCCATGTCTTCATTCATCAAGGCAGCTCCTGATTCCCAGTCTCTCATGCGTTCACCGGGTGTGGCACTGTTTCTGCATTCGCTGGCAGAGGAAATAAGACTGCCTGGGAAACTTGGAAGTCTTTCCCAGAGGTGAATGATGCTTTTAGTGAACTCCTGTGTATGCCAAGTGAGGTCAGTGACCGATCAATGTTACTGCTAGAGCGATTTGTAGTGCTGAAGTACGACCGAACCAGTGAGAGCATGGAAGTGAATGATGCCAGGAAACAGCCCTTCGCACAGAAATTTAGAAACCTGTAGAACATTCCTCTAACCCAGGCAGCACTCAAGCAGCACATCAAGCGCACTTGCTACCAGGTCAACTGTTGGAACCAGACATTGGCCAAGAATCCAGAGATGCCAGAGCCATCTGAATGGGGCTGGACAAACGAAACAACTGGGTGGCAGTCTCTTTGGACCACTCTCCTGGAGGCATCGAAATCGTGCCATGAATTGATACCCTGTCGCAGCAAGAAAGGGTGCACTGGACGTTACAAATGTGCCAAAGCTGCACTCAAGTGTACTGCACTGTGCTCTTGTTCTGGAGACTGTTAGATTTTGATTTTGTGGACATGCAGTGCTAAATTTATGTGGACACCTATAGCCGTGGTAATGAGCAGGTTCGTATTTGGAATAGCCTTTTTGCTGTCTTCTGGGCCCAAGTTTATAAAGCTGCTTACCGGTAGGCAAATTTTCGTGCTAACTGTAGCAGACAAATTTGCTCAACCAGGTTAGCAATTATATGTCTCACATGTTATCAAGAAAACAAGGTGTCCACCTTGTGCGTTCAAAATGGATTTGCATTGTTACAAAACTCATTTTCCTGCAGTAAGCACCGTAATGTTAGTATGCATTTTCGTGTGCTTATACGGTTAGCAGCGCTATGAAGAAGAAACTCGTACGTATTAGCACATAATCGGCCGTTAAGCAGCTCTATGAAATTTTGCCCTGGGTAGTCAAAGTGGTGATACATGTGTCCGTTTTATTTATTTATTTTTATAAATAATGACTCCTTTAGTGTCAAAATAGAGGCAAAGTTAAAAGTTTAAAAAAAAAAAAAAAAAAAAAAAAAAAATCACTTTTGGGGCCTAATTTGACCTTGACCTTGACTTTCTTGCAAATCCCTGAGTTCAAATGATCTCAAAAGTATTACCAAATGAATTGGCATCCCCAATTTAGTTAGAAATGACACCTCAATCGTTTTTCTAGACTATTTGGTTCAAAAGTTAAGTGTATTAGAATAGGCGGGACTGGCGATCATTTTGGATTTGACCTCTCAGGGTCATCATAGGTCAAATCTGACTTCCCTCCACATCTGACAAGTAATCTTATGGTCTGCAGGGGAACCACTCTAAAATAAATTTGAGAACATAGGGGCAAACAAATGACAAATAAATGGGATTTTGTTGTTGTTGTGAACATTAAAAACTCAATTTTGACCTTGACCTTGACCTTAATGCAAAACCCTAAATTCTGGCGATCTCAAAAGTATTACTAAATGAATTGGCATCCCCAATTTAGTTGGAAATGACACCTTGAATGTGTTTCTGGACTATATGGTTCAAAAGCTAAGCGTGTTTGTACATTAGACCATGCGGACTGGCGGCCATTTTGGATTTGACCTCTCAAGGTCATCAGAGGTCAAATCTCACTTCCCTCCACATCTGAAAATGAATCTTATGGTAAAAGCTAACTATGCTAGAAGTTTCATGCTTTTCTCAAAAAGTGCACAATTTTCTTGCTAAGCCGCTGCACTATAAGTTTCACACTCGAATTTACATGTCATAACGAGAATTTGCATATTAAGCCAATCAGCAAACATCACATGCCAACAATTGCAAGATATTGACTTGACCATGTATGCATTCTTTTCATAATAAAATGATATGTTTTGAGCAAAGTTTTTTTTTTTGGTATTCTGACTTTCTAATCGCGCCGATATACCATTGCCCGGCTAGTTTTCTTTATATTGATAATTTATTTCCAATTTTCCCCCCAAAAACCGTTATTTCCTCACACCAGCATCCAAGTTATAGGCCTTGATAGTAATATGCTTTTGTGTGGATGCAATAATTTAGAGTAATTTTTTCAGTTAAATTACTATTTCTAATTGACTCGTCTATATTAACTTTGACATAAACAGACTTATAACACGTGTGTCTATGGGGTTTTGACGAGGTCTTGACTTTTTGAATTTAATTTGGGATTTGTCAATTTGGACTTGTAAATTTTTTCGATAAAAACTGACCTATAACACGTGTGTCTATGGCATTAAGACTTTATGAATTTTACTTTTCATTTTGGACTTTTTTTTTTCGAGCAAAATGTGACTTTCAAAACGTGTTTCTTTGTGAATTATTGACGTTTTGACTTTCTTTCTATATACTTTGAGTTAGACTTTCTGAGGAGGAATGTTTACGACACCGTTGTAGGTTGGATCAATATCTATTGTTCGATCAACTAAATGAAGGAATGTGTATTGACCCATACTGTGATCCTCGCATGGCAACGCGGGGAAGCGTATTGTAGCCTATGTGTAAAGGGTATTGATTTTGTATAGGTCTAGTGTCTTTTGTATTTGAATTACCTCTTTTCAGCAATAGTACCGTCGTTTCGTATTGATCGTGCATTGATTTTATGAACCTCTCAACAGACTTTCGACCACTGAAGCTTGTTTTGACTCCGACCTGTTCATACCGCCGAGTTATTTGGACTTTCACACAACACTTTGATATAGTCATGGCTGTGTTAGACTCTCTCAAAACATCATTTTAGACATACTGTATTATTTCATCGTAAATATGTAATAACTGTTAACATAATTGTATAGCAAACATACACGCCGTAAATCCGCAGTTTAGCGCCGTAACATGCCGTAACGCCGCAATCTAACGCCGTAACGCCGTATCGTTATATTATATCCACAACGCATTTTGACGGATCATTCATCTCTATACTTAATCACCAACTTTTCTAGAGCACCCACTCTCTTTTTGAGGTCTAACACATATTATTAACTCCGTAACTCTATTTCATACTTTAAAAGGCGTTGCGAATATAACGACACGGTGTTACGGCGTTAAATGACAAACTATACAATTATAAAGTAGATTCAATTTCCTTTCTATCAGTTCCGATTTAAACATCAACGAGTCAACACGAATACGTTCGATATGTCCAAACGTTTGCTGTACAATTACGTTTACAGTTTATACATATTTACGATGAAATAATACAATAATGTGACTTGGGTTTTATTTCTCTAGTTAAAAATGTTTTGTATATTTTATCTCTGTTCCCTAGTAACATGACTAAATTGCAAGTGTTATCTTTGTATTCAAATCTGTTTTGCATGAAGTTGTCCACATTGAAACGGAAACAAATAAAGTAAAATAAAGTAAAATGTCTGTACTACATAGTCTACGTCACAATAGCGGCTTACAACATACAAAGTATGTCCAGAGTGAATAGAGTCGAGATGGTGAAATCATGAAATAGAGTCGAGATGGTGAAAGTATGAAATAGAGTCGAGATGGTGAAAGTATGAAATAGAGTCGAGATGGTGAAAGTATGAAATAGAGTTACGGAGTTAATATATAATAGACCTCGTCAAAACCCCATAGACCCACGTCAAAGTTAATGTACACGAGTCAATTAGAAATAGTATAAGTACGAAAAAAATCGTGTACAAAACCTATGGCCGTCCCGGAACTCACTGCTATAACTACTACTAATGAAGTGAATCAATTCTCGAAGTCAAAGTAAGAAACTGATTTCAAAATGACAAGATTTTGGTTTGTTACAGAGTTGTGACATTTCCCATTGAACGAAGAAGTTGACATTTGGTGCTTCAACAGTGAGATATATCTACCCAGTTAGTATACGGGGCTATAGCTAAGCCTAAACCGGATCTGCCGGCCATGTATTTCGTTAAAAAAATAAATGCAGTAAATGTGTTACTTTGTGAACCTTTGCATAGAGAGCTAATTGACATATCATAATCATATTTCGTCTATGTATAGAGTAAGTACATTATTATTTTAAAAAATTCTTCAATTTGAAATCATATTGCTCCGTTCAGTCTCATTTCACTACGCCCCCTATCGTCAGAGTCAGCAGCCTAACATGTTAGCCTATGGACGTTTTTTTTTTTAATTGTTAAAAATTCAATTTTTGTTTAAACGAAAAGCACATCCACCCCGACGTACGTTATCACTAGCTCTTTCATTGGAGCCCTCATGTCTCATTGACTTTTGAAAGTTCATCCACCGTAATTTTTCAAAATAGGTTGCAAGCTCGCCATTGCCTTTAATACACATGTGAAACAAGTCGAACTTTGGACTCAGTCTGCCAAGCGATTGTAGGATTATAGGTCAAGCACACGAAGGATAAGAAGCATGAATTATCAATTATCACTTCTGTTATGTTCATTATGTCCATTTCATCCAACCCCCCACCGTAATTTTTCCATTTAGTAAAAGCAACATTTAGCCGAGGTAAGCAAAATCATGAATATTTATGACACACCATGGACTATTCGGTTATTAACAGAGGGGTGAAATCGGTCATCACGTCAAACTCCCCTAATTGCCAATAAGTATTTCATATCATTATATAGTTTGGTATGTTTCTTTTACTCACTCATGAATTATTAAATATCAATGATGGTTTAAAGATACGTAAAAGAAATTTTAATTGATATTTATCAACAAAGTAATTTATATTTAGCAAAGCAATCTCACATACAAAATAACTATCAAGTGTCGTCTGCTACGCCGATTGTCGCCTGCTTCGTTTAAGGCACATATTTATCGTTTGGACTGTAAGGTATACCAGGGAGATTTGTATTTTCCTGCGGTACAACGTATAGCAGGAAAATGTTGTATATGCGGATCCTTTTAATGATTACGTAATGGAAGTGGCGAGACGCCACGATTCCGTATGGTTTGAATAACTTAGGCAGGTGAAAGTTATTGTATTGAGAAGGACAGTGGCGGATCCAGGGGGGGGGGGGCCGGCCCCCCCCCCCCCCTGGGAAAAAAGGGGAAAAAAGAAGGAAAAAAAAGAGAGAGAGAGGGAGAAGGGAAGGAAGGGAAAAAGGAGAGAAAGGAAAAGAAAGAAGAGGAAGAAGAAAAGGGGGAAGAAGTGATCGGGGGGGGGGCGAAAGAGCATCGCCTCCCAGGCTGTCGCCACCCCCTCCCCCAATCAAAAAAATAAGAGAGAAGGAAGGAAATAGAAAGAAGGGGGTATCAGTTGCAATTTTTCGCCAACAAGTTGTGGATCGGGGTAGGGGTGGGGCAAAATGCCCTTGCCTCCCCCCGCCCCGCTAAAAAAAAGAGAGAAAGAAGGAAAAGGAAAAAAGGAGAGCTAAAAGGGACCGAAAAAAAACGTGAAAAGAAGGGGAAATAGATCATTTGCAGTTAATCCCGCCAACAACGTGTGGAAAAGGTGGGGGCCGAAATGACCTTACCTCCCCCTCCCCCCCTCCCCCCCATCAAACCTATAAGAGAGAGAAGGAAGGGAAGGGAAAGGGAAAGAGGAGAGAAAGGGAAATAAAACAAGAGAAAGAAGAAAGGTAGGGGAGATCAGTTGCGATTTTCCGGCCAACAAAGTGTAGATCGGGGGGGGGGGGGCGGGGCACTGGTGTATTGATCGGGGAGGGGGCTCGGGGGAAATAACATTTACACGTGGTTTATTCCTATTTCCTAACGGTGGTTTACCCAAAATGCTGAAATGACATAATTTTCCGCCGAGATTTTTCCTCATTCTTTAGTAAATTATACTTTTTTATGCGTTTGTAAATTAACAGCTAGGCAAGAAATATGCTTCTTGAGATGCCTACATGTCAGGGCCTGCAGAACGGCGGGGGTTGGGAGCCTCCAGCTCCCCCCCCCCCAATTTTTTTTTGGAAAAGCATTTTAAAGAGAAATAGAAAGAAAGAGAGCAAGAAAGAATGAATGGTTTACTACCAGTGTCACAACAAAATAAGGTAACAAAAGTTGCTCATCTGACCGTAATTAAACGCCTAAAACCCCTGAGCTTCCGGGGGCTCTGCCCCCTGGACACCACTGGATGCTAATGTGACGGTACTGTAATGCCTAAAACCCCTGAGCTTCTGGGGGCTCCGCCCGCTGGTCCTCACGCCAATCAGTGTCCTGCCAGTGTCACAAAGTATAAAATATGTTCATGTGACCGTAATCAAATGCCTGAAACCTCTGAGATTCAGGGGTTTCCGCACCCTCGACCCCACCAGGGGCCCTGAGGCGGGCCCCTGAATGCTTATCTGACCGTAATTTGCCTTTAACCAATGAGTTTCCGGGGGCGAACAAGGTATCAAAAGATGTTCATCTGACCGCAGGCGCGTAGCCAGGGGGCAGTGGGGACGCCCCCCCCCCCCCAAAAAAAAAAAAAAAAAAAAAAAAATGCCCGCCCAAAAAAGAGAGGAGAGAAAAGGAAGAGGATGTATAAAGAAAAAGGAGCAGCTAAAAAACATTTTTGAAATTCAGACAAGGATTAAGAGTCGAAAACGGTACAGCGAATCGTCTTCTTTCTCTAATGATTTAATGAAACGTAAAAGCTCCCGCGCTTCGCGCTGGAGGGGGGAAACTGTATTCAGACGAGGATCATTTTCGAGAATGGAACAACGAATCGTCTTGTCTCTAATAATTAAATTAAATGTCAAAGCTTCAGCGCTTCGCGCAGGAGGTGGGGCACCTAAATTTAGACAAGGATTAAGAGTCGAGAACGGTACAACGAATCGTCTTCTTTCTCTAATGATTAAATGAAACGTACAAGCTTCCGCGCTTCGCACGGTAGGGGGGAGTGGAAAACTGAATTCAAACGAGGATTAAGAGTCGAGAACGGTACAATGATTCGTCGTACTTTTCCAATGATTTAATGAAACGTAAAAGCTCCCGAGCTTTGCGCGGAAGAGGGGGGGGGGGTAAATTTAGACGAGGATTAGGAGTAAAAAACGGTACAACGAATCGTCTTCTTTCTCTAATGATTCAATGAAAGGTAAGAGCTTCCGCGCTTCGCGCGGGAGGGGGAAAACTGTATTCATTCAGACGAGCAGGCGCGTTCGCAGGGGAGGGGGGGGGGGGGGTGGGGGTGAACCCCCCCTTCGTTTTTGTTTATGTGTGTATTTTAACCCCTCCCCCCTGTTACACCCACAAATGTAATAACTCCCACAAATGTAACAACGCCCACAAATGTAATAACACTTTACCCACAAATGTAACAACACCCACAAATGTAATAACACTTTACCCACAAATGTAATAATTTCACCCACAAATGTAATAACCACTTTACCCACAAATGTAATAAATTTAAAGTGATATTTTGAATCACCCACAAATGTAATAATGACTTTACCCACAAATGTAATAAATTTGAAGGGATATTTTGTCGAATTTAAAACTAAAACCCTGTAATATAGCATGGGTATAGCGCGCAGTCTTTGCTCCAGACCCGGTTATTTCAAAAAAATTTAAAAATCTTCCAAACTAAGACCCCACCATCTTCCAAACTAAGACCCGGTAATAAAGCATGGGTTTAGAGCGTAGTTTTTCTTCCAGACCCGGTTATTTCAAAACTTTTTAAAAATCTTCAAAACTAAGACCCCATCATCTTATTCCTGTGGAAGAACATAAGTATTGAGCGTAGTCTTTCCTCCAGACCCGGTTTTTCAAAAGTTAAAAAACAAACAAAAAACAAAACAAAACAAAACAAAACAAAACAAAACAACAAAAAAACCTTTTAAACTAAGACCCCTCCATCTTCCAAATTAAGACCCGGTAGCGCATATTTTTTTTACACAACTGTTTAGCCACTTCAGTCAAATATACTGTGCAAACAACTAGAGACAGAGTCTAGCGTTACCCTTAGCAGTGTTGGATTGCTGGAGCTGCACATATGACATACTCGATCGTTTGTTTCGGGTTAAATCTATCCTCTTTTCTCTTTCATTATTTATTTCTGTGTTCTCCTTAAATCTATCCTCTTCTCTTTTGTCATGTATTTCTTTTTTCTCCTTCAATCTATCCTTTTCCCTTCGTCATCTATTTCTTTGTTTTAATCTGATAGATTTCCTTTTTCCTTCTTTATGCCCCTGTTTTTCCTTAGTCTAGATCTAAGATCCTCTTATAGCTCTTCAATTATGTATTTCTATGTTCTTCCTTTGACTTATTTTCTTCTCTTTCCTTATGTATTTCCTTGTTTTTCCTTCTCCATATCCTCTTCACCATCCTTGTTTTCCCCTTTCTATCATTTTCCCTTCCCTGGCTTGTTAACCGATTATCATTTCAGACTTGTTCTTGTTTATATAGCTGCTTGAGTGTTTCAGAAGTAGGGAAAACTGTAATATAAATGTGTTTTGTTTGTATTTACCTTTGAATAAACTTCGTTCTCATGAATTCACACCGTGTACCGCGTACCAATTGGTAGTCTTCAGTATAAGTAATTGATACGTTCATCACATGAAGAAAGGTAATTCATTCACGCACTCATGAAAATATAACATCGCAATCCAACGTTTTAATGTCACTAATAGCGTACATATATATATATATATAAATATATGTTACATATCGTGAACATATTTCATAATCACATGCATAAAACAATCAGCGTCAATATTTAAATACATTTAAGGTCATTTATTCAATTACTTTTTTTCTACGAACATTGAATGTCAGGATATTTGTGGGCGTTAGAATATTTACATGATTAAGAAATCGTCGACGGTCAACGAACCATCGAATCGGTCTCTCCTCTGTGTGTTATATATATGGACCATTTTGACTGATTCGTCAGTTCGTGTGACCGCCGACCAATCATTTATTTGTGACGTGTTGTATCCACATATGTAATAATGTAATTTATTTTTAAATGAAAAAAAAAGAGGAATAAGATGGTGGGTCTTAGTTTCGAAGATTTGTTTAAATTTCTATTTCCTTTGAAATAACCGGGTCTGGAGGAAAGACTACGCTCTATACCCATGTTATTCCACAGGAATGAGATGGTGAGGTCTTAGTTTGAAGATTTTTATTTTTTTTAAATAACCGAGTCTGAAGTAAAGACTACGTTCTAATCCCATGCTTTATTACCGGGTCTAAATTTGGAAGATGGAGGGGTCTTAGTTTAAAAGTTTTTTTTGTTGTTTTGTTTTGTTTTGTTTTGTTTTTTTTTTAACTTTTGAAAAACCGGGTCTGGAGGAAAGACTACGCTCAATATTTATGTTCATCCGCAGGAATAAGATGGTGGGGTCTTAGTTTTGAAGATCTTTTACATTTTTTGAAATAACCGGGTCTGGAGCAAAGACTGCGCGCTATACCCATGCTTTATTACAGGGTTTTAGTTTTAAATTTGACAAAATATCCCTTCAAATTTATTACATTTGTGGGTAAAGTCATTATTACATTTGTGGGTGATTAAAAATATCACTTCAAATTTATTACATTTGTGGGTAAAGTCATTATTACATTTGTGGGTGATTCAAAATTATTACATTTGTGGGTAAAGTGGTTATTACATTTGTGGGTGAAATTATTACATTTGTGGGTAAAGTGGTATTACATTTGTGGGTGTTGTTACATTTGTGGGTAAAGTGTTATTACATTTGTGGGCGTTATTACATTTGTGGGAGTTATTACATTTGTGGGTGTAACACCCCCCCCCCCCCCCCCCCCCCCGCTTATTCAGCGGCTGGCTGAGTCGTTGCGATTTTTTTTTGGGCCTGTATTTATAGCGAAGAAGAAGAAGAATGTATAATTCGCGCCATTGCGTGCGAACATATCACACCCAATGGCATACACCCGGTACCCTGCAACACAGTGGAACATTCTAAGAAATTGAAAATTTATCTACAAAATAGACCTCTTGAATCATCTGAGACGTCACTTACCCTATTCTGATGACTTCAATGAATTTCAAGATAACAATGGCTGCGTTTCCATCCAAAAATAAAACTAGTTTGCAATTAGAAATAGTCCATTTCTCGATAATTTCACAAAATATATTTGCCGCCGCATTCAATATGACGTCAATGACAGCTGATTGGCTAGTTTGGTAGTGACGTCGAACGAGCTATGTTTGTGCTGCAGTGATCCAGCAAGCGAAAATGAGAAAATCGGAGCAGTATATATCTTTACAGTTTGTAACAGAGATACATGTCAGAAAATTAAAGTTGCTCTTTGTAATAAAAAGTAATTTGAACTGTACTCATTATACTCTTGATCGTGGTAAAAATTATATCGTCAAGAAATGTTCTCTATTATAAATTATTATCCAATCAGTATTCTTAATGAGAGATCTCTACTTTTAAAAGCTCTCCCACCTCCCATCACCAAGCTAATGGCTAGTTTCACCAAATTCACCCGACAAATATTTCAGGTGCACCCCCCCCCCCCGAATGCCCCATATATTGCTACACCCACGCTACACCCACGCTACGCCACTATCACTAAATTAAATGTGCCTGGCACAGGTTCCACTCCCAACTCTGCTCTGTATACATTGTTGGTTTTTGACTGTTTCACGTAAAGTCAACTATTCTAAATTACAACCAATCCATTTTATTGGTTGTCAGCACTTAGCTGGACAATTTTCTAAGGAGTTGATGTTGCAGTTTCTTGGTTATTTGAGGTGACATCTTTTTTGCTCTATATGTAGAAACTGCACTGCAGCCATTTTCACTAGAGCCTATCTCTACACAAGTCATGGACTGACTTCTTTTGTGTACTGAGGAACCCTATTGTTAATGTGCGGTCAAGCTGTTTTCTCAATGGAATGGGGTGACTAAATCTCCTTTTATTGACCGATCTCTCTGGAAATAGTGACTGATTGTAGTATGGAGCACAATATACTGTATACAGTCATGTGCAGTAGTTGCCCTACTTTTCACTATGGCAGTACTTGACTTCAATTTCAACTGTAGGTATCGACGTGTCTATAGCACACAAAGTCTTAAGGACATTGACAGTGGAGTTGAGAAGTTTAGGATATCCTCAAATGTCTACCAGACTTTGAAAGAAGGCGGAATATGCTCAGATCGACCCACCAGGCGTGGCCGGAGATCGTTCATCAAGCGACAGCGGCCAATTCCAGTTATTATGCCCGACAGAAGTCCTAATATTCATAAGGACCTTCCAGGGCCTCAACGTCCACGCTCACTCATCACAGTCAAACTAGAACAGGTATTAAGAAATGCCATAGCTTCATCCACGAGAATCGGAGTGTGGAACGCTCATTCCGTGAAGAACAAGGCAGCTGAAGTGTGTGACATTGTTCTTTCTGAGAAGTTGGACATCCTTGCCATCACTGAAACATGGCTGTCTGGCGACGGCCGTGACGGACCCTGCTTTGCCGAAATAAAAGACACCCTGCGAGACTTCAAACCTCTAAAACTTCCTCGTAAAGGACGGCGAGGTGGAGGCATCTGTGTATTGGTTCGATCCAGACAGTTCTCCTGTAAATCACATCCAATGTCCTTTGAGACTTTTGAATGCTTACAGCTTTCGATTAGCTCCAATGGTAGAGAAACCTTGACACTAGTTACTATCTACAGACCACCATCTGCACAGAGAAGTAATTCGCCAGCAACGTTCTTCCGAGAGTTTTCAACGCTCCTGGAATCCATCAATCTTTGTGCAGGTCGTCTTATTATCTGTGGAGATTTCAACTTCCACGTGGACGATTTTTCCAACCCGGAGGCACGGACTTTCAGTGACACTCTTGAGGCAGCAGGCTTAAGACAGCTTGTCCACGAGGCTACGCATACACACGTTCACACCCTTGACCTCGTGATTGTCAAAGACAATGATGAAGCTGTTAGGGATATCACAGTCCTTAACTCGGCACCATCAGACCATGCAGCGGTTATCTTTAATGTTATGTTCCCCAAACCCTGTGCCGAAAAGAAGAAGGTCACCACTCGCTCTCTGTACAGTATTGACTACGTGTCTTTCAGGAGTAGCATCGTAGACAAATTTGCAGAAGCCACAGACCTGGATAAACTTGATGTCAACGCGAAAGTGGACCTTTATAATGACAGTCTTTCTACCACTCTCGACCATCATGCCCCTGCTCGTGAAAAGGAGGTGCAATTAAGAACCCACGCACCATGTTACGACAACGCTCTTCGAACATCCAAACGGAATGTTCGTCGGCTGGAGAGGAGGTGGAGAAAGTCCAATCCCAGATCAACGCAGGATAATGAGAACATGAAACAGGCAGTAACGGAATATAACTACCTTTTAAAGAGGACGAAACGAGAACATCACCGAGATCTGATTAGGACCTCTGACTCCAGACAGCTCTTTCATGTCGTGAAGAGTCTTACTACTGAAAGGCCTGCTCAAACCTTACCAGCATACCCTCCTGAAACTGATATAGCACATGAGTTTCTGAGTTATTTCACCAGCAAAATAGGCGACCTTCGAGCTACCTTGGAAATGACATCCCGGAATACTCGTGTGGAGAATGATATCCAGATGGATTGTCGGCTCGAGAATTTTTAAACCTGTCAGTCAAGAGGACGTCTTGAAGATCATAAAATCTTCTAAAGTAAAATCATGTATGTCTGATCCGATACCAGCACAGGTCTTTAGGCAATGTATGGAGGAACTTCTACCAGCCATTACAGACATTTCGAATCAGTCTCTGCAGTGAGGAGTCTTCCCTGAAGCTCTCAAGTCTTCTTTGATTATACCAACTCTTAAGAAACCTAGCCTTGATCCTGATTGTCTTCGAAACTATCGGCCTATCCCAAATCTTCCCTACCTCGGCAAAATTATCGAACGAGTTGTATGTCAGCAACTTATGACCTATCTGAGGGACAACGCTCTGCTTGCTTCAAGACAGTCAGCTTACAGACCATCATTTAGTGTTGAAATAGCTCTGACCAGAGTCCAAGATGACCTATTGAAAATCCTTGATGACGGCAATGAAGCAATGCTGGTTCTCCTTGATCTTAGCTCAGCTTTTGACACTGTTGATCACAGCATCTTGCTGAAGAGGCTTTCAGCCTCCTTTGGCATCACCGGTGCTGTAAAAACATGGCTTGCCTCTTACCTGGAGGGAAGGGAACAACGAGTACTCATTAACGGTAAGACGTCCAGCTCTGAAGTGATTAGATGGGGAGTACCACAGGGGTCAGTGATAGGGCCACTGTTATTCATCTGTTATACAACTCTTCTTTAGAGTATTGCAGAGTAGCACAACGTTGAGTGTATGATGTATGCTGACGACCTGCAGTTGTACACAGCTACGAATCCTACGAAAGAGTTATGTACCAGGGAGATTCGCGATTGGATGAAGGATAACATGCTTGTTATCAATGATGGCAAAACTGAAATGCTTCATCTAACATCATCCAGGAAGCGTGGCTCAAATCAGGAACTGTCTCCACTCACGGTTGGTGACACCAGCATCTCTAGCAGCACAACTGTTCGAGACCTTGGAGTTGTGCTCGATAATCACCTAACTCTACGTCAAAATGTGAACTCCATCTGTCGGAATGCATCCCTATCTCTCTACAAAATCGGAAAGATAAGAAATCTCCTCGACAATTACACAACTGAGATCCTTGTCCACTCCTTCGTCACCTCTCTTCTCGATTCTTGTAATTGTCTCCTCATCAATCTACCCAATAAAGACATCGCCAAGCTTCAGCGAATTCAAAATTCAGCTGCCAGACTAGTTTCCAAATTACCAAGGCAAGAGCACATCACTCCCACTCTACAGGAACTCCATTGGTTGCCCGTATCCCAGAGAATCCAGTACAAAGTCATCATTCTAACTCTCAAAGCACTTCATCAACTCTGTCCCAGCTACATATCTGAACTTGTTACACCTTACATACCCATTCGATCCCTCCGCTCTGCATCTCAACACCTCATTGAACCCACGAAAGACAGGACCAAGTCATACGGATCCAGAAGATTCTCATCTGCAGCTTCGCATCTCTGGAACTCTCTCCCCACTACCTTCCGAACCATCACAGACTTAACTTTCTTTCAATCTCAACTGAAAACCTACATGTTTAAAAACGCTTTCTAATGTCATTTAAACTGTATTATTGTATTCATCAAAATTTAATTACATTACTGTACTTTTATATAATTTGCCTTCATTTCTCTGTAATTGATGTTTATAATGATTGATTATTATTAATATTTTCCTTATTTTGATATTTCTTTAGTTCATGATTAGTAGTCAATATGTGTAATTTTGTTGTATTAATATTGTAAAGCGCATTGTTATTTTCTTCGAAGATGAAATGCGCTATAGAAGTCTAAAAAGGAAAAAATCAAGTAGAAAAAGAACAGGCACCCAATGTTCTGCCATTCAAATTAGAATCTATGGAGTTGCAAGATCACACAAAGACATAATAATAATAATAACCTAGACTTCTACAGCGCATTTCTAAATGCGCTTGTTTTAACATTCATACCATTCAGTGCATTCATTCATGGCTCGCAGTTACAAACAAAATAAAACAAAAAATAAAGAATATTGCTTAAGAAAGTTTGAAGGAAAATAAAATGGCTTGTCGATTGTAATCAACATAATAAACATCGATCAGCCAAAATGAATTCAAAGTTGAAACTTCGTAATTTAATTGCGTTATGGATATTTTTTTCCAGACACCTTTTCTTTTTGTTTTAGTCAATCAATGCGCATGCAGCGTAATGTGGCTGGTTATTATCATGTTTTTACATTATTTTTTTCTTTTCCATCCCAAATTGTTCTTGCAGAGCTTCTTTTGTGTGATTAGTGACTAATTGTGACGTCACAATGGAGGTTCGTCACCGATTGACTAGGGGAGTCAAGCGATGGTTTATCCTGACTGGTGTATTCTTCGTCTCTTTCCTCGAGACTGGAACTGTGAGATCATTCGGGGTCATCTTGAATGATTTGACGTCAGACTTTGGTACATCGACCGCTTACATCGGGACGATCATTGGCATGGCCCATGGAGCAACGTACTGGTTATGTAAGCAATATCAGTCTCACTTACCTTTCTTCTATTTTTTTTTTCGCACACCACATTCTCTCTTTTTCTTCTCCTTCTCCCCCCCCCCCCTCTCTCTCTCTCTCTCTGTCGCTGTGCATCTTTATGATTTTCATCTCTCAGGCCATCTCTTTGTCTTCCTTCCACCCCATTCTCTCTCAAAGATATCTCTCCGTACCTTTTCCACCTTTCTCTCTCCCTTTATAGATTATCTGCCCCATTACAGGAATATTTTCCAATTTTCCTTTGTGGTAATCTGCAAGATTTGAAAAAGAAAAGAGTGTCATCAGTGTAGTTTCATGGTCACTTTAAATAGCTGTGAATGGTTCTTAAAACGTGACGAATTTTACAAAATATAGGGCTTGTAGTCGGTTTGGTAGCCCGTATGTCACCTTCTTTCCTCGGACGAATATGAAATAGGATTCCGTGACTTTGCACTAGTATTTGATTTATAGAAACAGTCAGGTTCATCGAAAATAGGCGGAAATCGATGTCTCTATAATATCTCCCGACTTGTGACGACAATGGATCTATAATTCCCACATCTTGAAGAGGAGAGACATGAAGAACACTTTGATAAAACTGGTGTTGTAGCAAATTAAATGTTGCTTTGGGTGTTTTTCGTTGAATTTACGAGAAGTGGTAAACGCTGAGTCCGGAGATTAGATTAACGGAATAATAATAATAATATTCCGCTTTTATATAGCGCCCAATACATCGATCCAACTATGTGCGCTTTATAGATATATTATTACCCCCGTCGTCGGATTCAGGCTTTCTCGCACACAATGTATGCACATGTTCCACTCCCTGGGGAGCATTGTTGTTGTTGTTGTTGTTTCCATTCAATATAAGATTCCGTAATGGCCCCCTCCCCCTTGACCGCGACCACGCCTCTCAACAAAATATTTATCATCTTACTTACTAAATTGATCTCTGATATTATGTAAACTCATTCATCCATTTCTCCATCCCTCACATCTACAGCGATCCTGAACACACCCCTCCTCAGACGTTTCTCTGTTCGTCAGGTGGTGATGGTTGGTGGTCTTGTGGGATCCCTAGGTCTCACATTATCAGCTTTTGCAATGACCGGACCTTACTTTGCTGCAGCTCTCTTCATGTTTGGTAACGATCCTTTTGGGTTTGTTTTTTCTTCAAATGTTTCTGCATTTATTGAAAAATCAAATACAAAATATTCAAATAACAATAATAGAATATATAATTGAATATAGAATATATATATATATATATATATAATTGATTTACATTAAATGTGACAACTAAAATACACACAAAATGCATATATAATCAAAAAATTGTATGGAGGTAAATAAAAGAATCGAGATAAATGCAGAGGCCAACTATCATAAGCATGAATGCTTGAGTCGATAGCATCCGGGATAGCAGCCAGATCTGCCTCTGTAATTCTTCAGTACATGCTATCACTGCGGGCCATGGTTTTAAGGAGGGGGTTGGATGGGAAATGGAGGGGGGTGGCGGGACACAATCCCCCAAATTACATAATAATTGAGATGCAAGTTTTTATTGTTTTTTTTGTTACATACTTTATTAGTGTATGCTAGTTGGGTTTCAAAGGTGGGAGATAGAAGCTAAGTAATACATAGTAGATGTGAGGCATATGTGAATTAGTGGTTACAGTTTGGTCAACCATGTTAATGCCTTAGGAAATATGCCACCTGTGAAGAAAAGCAAATATCGGATTTTGGGGAAGAGGTATTTTTTTTTTTTTTTTAAGTGTCGTATAGGAGATGTTGAATGATTATTCAGACTATTTTTGAAAACTGCTGTTGGATACGATTTTCTTTCAATGATAATTTAACCAAATTAATTTTATACATGACTATTGTTGATAGGCTAATATTTTTGTGTCGTTTTTCATGAGGAGAAGTTAAGTGATAACTCACTTGCAAACTTAAATATTTTAGTATAGAGAAGCAACTTAATGCATTGTGATATGATAATTTGTCTTTGTCCCTGCATGTTTTGGTGATATATTGACGTAAAGCTAATGTAGTTTTGTCTGTTACGTTCTTTAGGAATCGGTTTCAGCACGGTTGTCTTACCAGCCAACTCCAGTCCTGTGGATTACTTTCCAGACCTGTTTGAGATTGCATCTAGTATCACCCTCACTGGAGGAGGTATCGGTCTCATGATTCTACCACTTCTCTTTGAGGTCTTCGTAAAAAACTACGGTTGGAGGGGTGCCCTGATGATTCTCGGAGCCATTAATCTTAATACTCTGGTGAGTGGTGCCCTCTTGGAGCCAGTGCCAAAGGCGAAGGAATCAGAAAAAGGAGAAGTGCCTCTTGATGATACGGTGGAGCTAACGCAGAGAGACATTGAAGGGAAGCACAGCGGACATTTTAACTCAGGACAAGATGGAGCAAATGGAAGTGTTGAAGAAGAAAATGGCAAGACTGGTCTTGACGTTGATTCCCTAAATGAACCAGAGGAATTGTTACCTAATCAAAGACACTCGGAAAACCCCAACACTAACTCCAAGTCGGACAGCAAAGTTCTTATACACCGCATTAGTAACTCCGACGATGCAACCTCAAATGCCTTCCCAAACTACGCCTTTGAAGTGGACAAATCTGACAACAAACACCATCATGAACTTCCAGCATCATACAACACCACGTCCGACAGTGTAACTGTCGAAGAGGCAATCGCCTCTGAGGATTGTCCCGAAGACACCCCAAATCAGACATGTTTTGGGAGATTTTGCCATAGTGTTGCAGAGTTATTTGACCTTTATCTATTTAAAGATTACCCTGTATTCTTCGTCATCTGCTTTGCGACCATTCTCTTCGGTGTCTCTTACGATGGCTGGGTTCTCTTTGTCATCCCCAACGCAGAAGCCAAGGGGTTCGACTCACAGATGTCTGTGTACGTCGCAACAGCCGGAGGCGTCGGCAATATATTCGGACGCTTCTGTATAGGATTCTTCACAGCCAAGAAGTTAATTCCTAATGAGGTGTCCTATCTGATAATGAACCTAGTGTCCTCAGTGGCATTTTTCGTCAACTATGGCGCCACCACATTCTGGTTCTTGTCCCTCCTGTCTTTCTTCAATGGGTTCTCTCTAGGAGCCAAGACATCACTGTCGTTCTTCATTGTCAATGAAACGGTGACCACCAAGCGGTACAAGGCAGCCGTCTCTATGCTACAAGTGTCTCTTGGTATTGGCTTTCCCATCAGCGGCGCCTTATTAGGTGAGTTAAAAAAGGGCAACTTAGCACTTTGGTATTCTGTCACTTGAATACCGCTCCATATCCAAATTGTGGCGTCGGCAGACTGTCGTGTTAATAGGCGTATCGATAGTTTTCACTTCTCCCTCAAACAAGCAGATAAAAGAAAGAGAAAGCCATTCATACTTAAAATCTACCGACAGTCATTTTTTTAATTGGGGTGTCAGCTCCTGCATCTTTAGCGATGCCTTTAAATTCAAATAATTACTCTAAAGTCATGTACTGTACATGAAATTATTGTGAGATATAACTCTATTCAAAATTGTCTCTGTGTTGTAAATATTCATACATTACACACCCGTTCTTTTTCTTACAGATACAAAGCGTTCCTTCAAAGTTTCTAATACTATCAAAGCAGTATTCATCATTTCATAAACGCCTATCTGCACTAGTTTGGCCAGGAGTGATTAGACCTCCCTGCATGGTCACTGACAGGTGGTTATCTCATCAAATCAGCTCCCAATTAACATAAGAAAAAGGGGACCACGGGGGACCAATGGTCACCGATTAGGCATTGTTTGCTATTGAGAGGGTGCAAGTAGCTATAAGTAGTGCAGTGGGGCTTTTAAAAAACCAAATAAGTGCAAATGTGTAAAATAATGTATATTCTTAAAAGGAGTGCCTGTCATGACAAACCAGATATGTTGGAAAGTGAATGGTATTGATAGATCCCGTTTCTCTCGTTTACCATTTTTGTATTCAGGTGGAATTTACGACAGGACAAGATCGTACAACATCTCTTTCTGTGTGATAGGGTTTATAGATGTCGTCTGTGGGATTCTCATCATAGCCCCTCTCATAGCAGCAGCCTTAAGAAGACGTAAGGGGAGAGAGTCCTCACCAACGGATGAAGTAAGGGAGAGCTCTTTATCAATGGATGAAGTGCCTGTATAACGCTTGAAGACAATCGTGCCATGAATTCTTGAGGCGCTCACTGTTGCCATGATATGGCTTATAGATGTAGTCTGTGGGATTCTCATAACAGTGCCTCTCATAGCAGCAGCTTTAAGAAGACGTAAGGGGAGAGAGTCTTCACCAACGGATGAAGTGCCTGTATAACGCTTGAAGACAATCGTGCCATGAATTCTTGAGGCGCTTACTGTTGACATGATAGGGTTTATAGATGTCGTCTGTGGGATTCTCATTACAGTGCCTCTCATAGCAGCAGCTTTAATGAGGCGTAAGGGGAGAGCTCCTTATCAACGGATGAAGTGCATGTATAACGCTTGAAGACATCGCGCCGTGCATCCTTGAGGCGCTCCATGTTGCCACATTCGTGTCATTTTCGCATGACTTTTTATTGACGTTTACTTGATGATCTTAGAATTGGAAGGAGGAAGAGCTACGACACAGACGTTTGATTTGAAAAAACACAATGGCGCTCAAAGCAATTCTATTGAGATCATACAGATGATTGTTGCTCTTGATAGAAGTATTGCATCAGAGTGAACAAAAAATGGCGTCATATCATAGATCGATGTAATTCTTTCTTGAAACAACAGAGTAGATGATCTGTTTGAGGAGCGCCCTCACTTTCTTCTTGTTCGTTGATTTCTGATATGATCCAGAGAAGAGAATGCTGATGACATGTTTGATGAAAACTTAAGATCAAAGATAATTTACTTTTTTTAGAGAGAGCTTTCACAGGTTTAGGATACTGCTGCTTTGTTTAGTTAAGCTGTACTCGTCCCAAAGAGAATTAGCTATTTTTAGAGAGATTTTATGTTTTTCATTTTTATCTTGAGTTGAGGACACTGATGATAATATGTTTAATCTAACCTTAGACTTCCTAAGGAAAATGTACTCTATTATTTTGTTAAAGAACTTGTTATGGTTTCTATTCGTTAGTGGCTTCATGAATGAAATGAACTTGAGAGGATTACTGGTCGTGAAGGACACTCTACACTTTGCCAGGGATGTGGTATACCAGACTAGACAATGTTTACTGGATTGGTCGCAAAAACTGTCAAACTGTTAACCAATTCAAAACTTGTCTTAAGACACATTTATTCAAAATTGCTTTTGATGATTAACTTACTCTGTTCACATTGATGTGTTTTTCATATGTATTGTAATTTGTAGGTTTATTTGCACTTGTTTGTTTTGTTTCATATTGTAATTGTTTATTAGTCTATTCTGTTTGTTATAGTGCTTAGAGAATTCGGTGGTAAGCGCTTTATAAGCAACGGTTTTATCGTTATTATTATTAAAGATGGAGGATCATTCTAAATGGAGCCATACGCGACTGTTAAACTTCCATTGGTGTAAATAGAGGTGTATATAGTGGTCTAGTGAATACGTTTCTGTACTGTGGACCACAACGGTCCGCAGTTCGAGTCCCGCCACGGCACTAATGTCCTGAGGTAAATGGGTACCTGGGGTGCATATTCCTGGGCTGAATAACTGGAAAATATTAACCTCTGGGAAGGAGACTACCCTCATTGAAATGGAAAGATCTGATATTGTTCTAGACTTGGCAGATTAAGCCTATGTAGGTTTAATACACGACCGTGAATCAGATTTCCCATAGGGTTGTACGCAACTAATTGACATTCCTCTCCCATATAGATATAACACAAAATAAGGCATTTTATTAAATTGTTAGTGATTATATATGATATGTAGTAGTCAAAGATGGATATAAAATCAAAAATAAGATGAAAGCAACAAATAATTGACAAACCAGGAATCGAACCTAGGTCACCGGAATGGGAGTCGAGTACTTTTCCTTTCTTGCTTCTACTTTTATTTCATTCTTTCATATTTTACGTTCTTTTCAATTCTTTCTGCGAAACCTTCTTTGTGAATATGTGTATATTGGTGTGTATGTGTGTGATTTTATTATGCAAGTCTTTTACTTGTTATTAATTATGTTCATTATCATGTTCTTGGTTGTAAAAGGGCCCTGATCACAAGCAGAATTTTGCTCCCTAGTGATCCTAACCATAGTATTGTCTATTGTCATTTTAAATAAAAGTTGAATAAACATTCTGCAGATGAACAGCCATAGGCTGAAGCAAGTGATCCGTGGTGAAATAAAATAAAATGAAATTAAATGTCTTGAATGTATGTAATTGTGTGTATCATGTATACTCCTGCTGCGGTTGACGACAAATAGTCAAGTGAAGAATAAATAATGAAAAAAATCGTAGGATATATAAAATATACACATTTTCGGCTTTAAACCTTTTTCAAGTAATGACAAACTGATCCAGTGTGAGTGTTCTTCAAAACTTGAAAAAGGGACCCAGCACTATATATATATATATATAATATATATCCAGTGGATCGAATGATGCATCATACATGCAGTTCTTGAAGTTACTTTGATGCTCCGTGATTAACCTGTCTGTATAGTTTCATGTGCTTCTTAATTTCAAGTATCTTAGTCAAAATTGATATCACCATATTTTACTGAGAAAAATGTACATTATTCTAGATTATTTTGGTTGTATTCGCTTACTGATTTTGTTAAAGCATTAATTTTATCGTTCAAGGTGTCCCTGAAAAAGGAGACCCACGTTTATCGTTAAATTATTCAATAATCCTGAATATCCTTTGGTTATTGAGCACATAACAGAAAAAATAAATAAATATTTTACCTTCATACAGCGATCAAGGTTAATTTTCTCTAAGCCCTACACATAATAACTTACACGAATTATTAAAAAAATCTCATGTATTAAATATGACAGGAACGTACATATATAAATACAAATGCAAGACAAAAGATAGAGGTTCAAATGTGCACAGACAATTTTATATATGACGAAATTGATAATCACGAGAGAAATACCTTTTCAATTTACTGTGTGCAGGGTAGGTCTTTAGACTAGCCTTAAAAGTGTTATAATGGAAGATGAGAATATCAGGGTTTATATCATGAGTTTCGATGATTAATATTCCCAAACAATTTGTCTTTTCAAAACAACTATCTTCGACTGGTTTTGTTTTTCTGTCCCTGCCAATTCTGACCGTCTAAACTTAGTCATGTTTGAGTTAACGATCATATTCTTGTTGTCATGTGATAGAAAGGAATATGAGGTTCTCAGTGATGTATATATATTAGTGAAAACATAATTTGGGATTATTGAGTAATTACATATTGTAGCTAGTTTCAATGTTAAATTGCTGTGAATGTCCTTTGTATTATCGTGCACAACAAGAACTTTTTTAAAGCAAGCTTGGTAATAAAGTAAATGGTAGAAGGGAGAGTTGGTATTCTAATTTGCATTGCTTTTATTAATCGTTTTGAATCAATATTTTATATCCATATTTCCATTGTAGTTTAAAAACATATACAAACTGTAAATATTCTTTACAACGCTGTTGAAGCTAGCAAAAAAATGAAATAACACGAGATCACTAAATTATTTCATGCAATTCATACTAAGGTACAGACACAGGGATCAGGCTCGTTGCACAGAGCGGCACCAATCTAAAGAAACCTCGCGTGTACTGTATTCATCGCTATTGCACGCTGGGCCGTGCGTTATTTGTATACAAATGTATTCGCTATTACACATCACAAGATTGCAATTATAAAGATGTAATTTTTTGTAATGCTCGAGTTGACTGATACAATGAAAGATACAAGAAACGTGCACATGTCTTTCAACAAAGACACACAAAAGCCATAACCTGTCACTCATTCAATTATGTTAATTATGCATTTAATATTTTTGTTTAATATCGTTTATTATCTGTATAAAATGATATACACTTGAAATATTGTATTAAGCCATATTATGTTCATAAAAATGTATGATGAAAAAAAAGAAAAAAGATGCAGAAACCAATAAATCAAATCAAATCAAATCAAATCATTATAGTGAAACTGGAGAACATAGAGCCAAAATAGAACTAAAATACTTTAAGCCCCTTATTCCTGTCTACTCCAAAAAGTCTGAAAATCTGAGACACAAGACTAACCCAATAACACATTCCTCTATCGATTGAATTGCTTCAGAGGAAGATTCCAGTTCTCTGTCTAAACAATTCAGTCACTAAATAAGTGTACTAGCCCCCCTCCCCCATGACATCAGTGCCCTCTCAGTGACTCAACCCATGCTACACCATAAGCACTACTGATATATTATCTAAAATTATCGCGGATGATGCTATAAGCGTCGTACGTCTTCCCGCGCCGCGCGCGCAAATAGTTCGCGACGATTGAGCTTTATAACTTCGCATGATGGAGGTATTTCTGCATGGAAAAGAATGGATTTACAGACAAAATTTAGAAATTCATATGTAAATTTTGATTCATAATGTCGATCGAAATGGATTTGTGTATAGTGTGAACTTATGAAGGTTTCATGAAACGGCCCCCTGGTTTAATTTGGGATAGGTCTAGAGTCTATAGCCTAAGGTGTATAGATCTAACTTGAGTCTAGACCCTCTACTCCCTAGATCTAACATTATAGGCTACATTTAGATCTACTATTGCTACGCTCCATTTATATAATAGATATACGGTACTAACAACCACTCTGAAGTTCACACTATACACAAAACCATTTCGATCGATATTATGAATCAAAACTTGCCTTTGAATTTCTCAATTTTGTTCGCAAATCCATTCTTTTCCCGAAACACCTCCATCATGCGATGTTACAGCTCAATATAACTCTTTCATGGGGTCGAAATGGCCACTTTAATACGTGGTTGCTAATATGACCACGTATGTTATGACCATATGTTTTTAAAAACAACACCGAATAACAACCCCGAATAACAACCCCGAAAAAGCGACCACGACATAGGTGTTACTAGATTTCGACCTCGTACTGGGGTTGTATTTGACCCCGACGTGGTTACATTTTTCAACCCCAACACGTGGTTATTTTGCATTCCACGTACACCGTGGTCACTGTGACACCTAGGCCCCGTCTTAAAAGAGTTGCGATTGATCAAAATCAATCGCAAGTTTGCAGTCTCCTATCTCTTATGTACATAGTTGCGATTGATATCATTCACAAATAAGTTGCGATTAAAATCAACTGTTTATAAGACGGGGCCCTAACGTGGTAAGGTGCATGGTTGACTACCAAAACGTGGTTAAAAACGAACACGACGTGGTCATTTTTTGACCACGTATTTTTAAGAGTGTAGGCCTGCAATCGAGATCGGCGGTCGTATGCGCTGTGTGCAAAATTAATGTAGAAACCAAATCAATCAATAACTGTATGGTATCCGCGCTCGCTCAAAGAACATTTTAATACGTAAACCAATGGGTATCGCAGCAAAATTTTACTATTTGCATGGTAACCTGAATTTAGAGGGATCTCATTCTTGGACTATTAACCGGTTTTGGCATCACGACTCCATTTTCGACCAATCAGATGGCTGGATTTCTTAAGTGAGGTATATAATTATATAATATTGACTGGCCTTGAGGGATATACCACATATATTGCCCAAACTAGACTCATATTGCCCCGAGTCAAAGACGAGGGCAATATGAGTCTTGTGAGGGCAATATATGTGGTATCTACCGAAAGTTAAGCCAGTCAATATTTGTATTGTTATCCAAATCAGACATCTAGAGCAAATACATAAATCAACCATGACAGTCTCAAAGAACTGAACAAACTTTGTCAACCAGCAGTGCTTGACGACATTTTCGATACACTGGAAACAGTGTGCCTTAATTGGTGTGATTATTACGTCACAATAGAGTGTGCGTAAGGTGCGCATGTTTAATAGATGCGCAATGTAAATGACATAATACGGCGCGGTCAATACTATACACATATTGACTGCTCATGAGGATGATCAGTCAGACCGCAGCGCGCGCGTTAATGAGGCTGAAAGCTGATTTTTATTCAGCGATATCTGGCGATCACATAACATTTACGTCTGCTGAATTTCCATGCGCTTTTCAGTGAGAATTGTAGGGGTGTACATGTAGCTGCGTTTTTGGTCGTTAACTTCATTCAACAGGGCAGCATGCAACGGAAAGTCACTCTCGAGATTTTCAGCATCAGTTTGATATGTAATTTGCCATATTTCGCAATTTGTAAACAATAATTTTTCACAACTTTTATTGACGTTATTTTTGTAACATTTCAACTGCTGTTTTGACCCGGGAATTTCACTTTTGGTTCCTGACTTTGGGACAAAATAAATTTGTCCACTTTGAGATTCGTTCGAAAGATGAAAAGTCACTGATCAAAAATATGTCAAAACCTAATTGACGCAAAATCATGTTCTTTTTATAATCATAGTAATTAAGACCCTAAAAACCCGGAAATTACCAATTTGTTCTTTTTATGATAGCGCGAAATTGTGTGATTTCATACTCGTGCACGCTCGCCGTCTGAGCAATGGCAATGCATAACTGATTATTAAACTCCAGGGAGCTCTGCCGCGCCATCGACTAGCCGAAAAAAAATTAGAAAAATTATTAAAAAAGAAATATAGTAGAAAATAATCATCACATGTCAGGTGAGGTATTTGATCTCGGGTCCTTAGATTGTTGTCAAGACGGCTTGCGCGCACGTGTATTACAGGCGCACGCCACAACGCTTGGTTACCAAAATGCGGTATTCAGAATGTTAATAAACCAAAGCGAAACATATGTGACGTAGTTGACGTAGTTGACCAATCAGAACTCTCTATTATCACATCGGCAAAATTTACTACTTTTTTTAATTATTCATGAACATGAGCGTGATCTTTTTTGGTTCCTGACTTTGGGACAGCGTAAAATATAATAATTTTGATATCATTGTAAAGAAAAATATTTATGCTTTATGCTGATTATAACATCTTCTTGACGCAAGAATGATTTCTATGTGAAAATCAGCCCTACTCTTTAGATAGATTTATCGTCGAAAAACCCCATTTTCAAGGCGAAATATCTGTTTCCAAAATATATTTAACATGATTGTCATAGAAGTATATAGAGAGTGCAACTTCTTATCTTTAAAATAAGACCCATTTCATGAGAAATGAACAATTATAAAGGCAAAAACTGCCGATCGGGAAGACCGTCTGCACTACTCATTACGTATGCGAGACACGTAAATTCTTGCATACGTGCTGAATAAAATAGAGGGTTTTCGCACCGGCTGCGGTCTGACTGTGATGGTGGGAACTATCACTCCCAAGGTGGTGTTCACACCGGCTCTTCTATCACCCCCGAGGCGAAGCCGAGGGGGTGATAGAAGGACCGGTGTGAACACCACCGAGAGAGTGGTAGTTCCCACCATCATCCGATTACAGAGCAGTCCATATTTGTTTTATATACCTCATCCTTTTTATTGATTCATGATTAGGTCTAGCTGTAGGTCTAGATCTAGCTCTAAAAAACAGGAAACGAGATCAAGAGGAATTTACTCACCAGAATACGAAAAGTCCAAGGCAAGAGTATTGAATTTCTAAGCGCTGCGCGTAACCGTGCGATTGCGGTAGCCTAGCAACTCAAAAGATTGGGGTGCGCAAAAGTCGAGGAGGGGTTAGGAGTCCTATCCCAGGGTTTGATAGTAGCTATCAAACCCTCTGACGCAATGATACTTGATAGATCGAAATGCTCATTGTCATGTGATATAGTTTTGACCAATCAGTGAATGACAATCTATGTATGAGGTATATAATAAACAAATAACGCACGTCCCAGCGTGCAATAGTGGTGAATGCAGTACACGCGAGGTTTATTTAGTTCACAGTGCGCACCATCTGTGAAGGAACCGAGCGTACACTGCATTTACGTTTCGCACAACAGGGTCAAGTGCGTTATTTGTTTTATAAAATAGCGACACAAATCAAAACAAACAAAAGTTTAGATCTTAAGTTACAGTCTACGAGAGGTTGGTTCTAGAGTAGGACCTTGCAGGCTTACCAAAAAGTCCACGGGATTCATTGCCTTGATTAAAAATAAAATCCATAGATCTAGGGGGTCTAGAGACGAGTCTACATCAGACAGCTGAAATTCCTGGCCTCATTATAAAATCCAAAAGTCAAAACAGGCCGAAATCCAGCAAAAGTAAAATAAAAATTTGCTTTCTAATAATACCCCGCTCTATATAGCTAGCTAGCTATAGCTAAGCTACGCGTACGCTGCGCTGGGGATCACTCGAGGGAGCTATAAGCGTACTACACGTACGCGCTGGATATCCATGGTACCGTGCAATATAACTTTTTTGCGCTTTTTGGGGGCAAAATCGTGCATGCATCAACAATTTGTGCATGTCATATGACGCGTATTGACCAATCGCGAAGCTTAAAATACTAGAGCCATTTTATAAAAGACTATATTTTCACTCGTCTCTACACGCAAAGTCTATACGGGCAGGGAGACCAAGGAAAATACAAAGAATATCCCCCTCCGTTCCCACTGCTAGTGAAAACAATACGGTTTTGTAAATGACCAGCTCAGATGTCTGATACGGGTAATAATAGTATATATTATATAGCATAGACAGATACCGAGATGTGATTAGTCCAGAGCTCGTCACGTGATATCAATTGCGAGGATCTAAATTGTTATATTTTCCTGGCCGGTTATATTTTACCAGCTGGTGAAATGAATATATTTGTAATCAATGCATGTCACCCTCTTGAGGACTGTATGTGACATATGTCACCAATTACACACATTTCACCATTACCGAGGGTCATTTTTTTTTTTTTTTTTTTTTCATGAATATTTTTTTCCCTTTGAAATGATTTTTTCCACATTTTCTTTTTTTCCCTGAAAAAATGCTTTTTTGGGTAATTTTTTTTTTTTTTTTTTTTTCTTGAATAATCTCGACAGATTATTTTTCCGTAATTTTTTTTTTTTTTTGCACTTTTTATTTTGATCGTCCCCGAAAAAAAAAATGAGTCGGGCAAAAACAAAATATGGACCCCCCCCCCCCCTCCCCCCCCCCCCCCCCCAACAACAACAAAACCCAAGGCTATCTAATATAACAGTTATTGACTGGGGGTATATTATACAAATATTGACTGCTCATGAGGATGATGGTGGGAACTATCACTCCCAAGGTGGTGTTCACACAGGCCCTTCTATCACCCCCGAGGCGAAGCCGAGGGATGATAGAAGGGCCGGTTTGACCGGGCCGTTTGTCCTACCAGTTTCGTTTGTCCGTCAGACATAATATGCGGGTTTTCTGCTCGCACGGATCGTCCGTGCGGTTCGCTATCCGCACAGTCTGTCCTCACATTGTTTATTTGATAAAAGGAATCAACTCGGCAAATCAATGTATTTAGACTCATTGTAAATCATGTGGTTGACATTTTTTCAAGAAATTACATTAACTCTCTAAAAAAAAATTAAGCAAATGGGCCAGTCCTGTTGAAAGTAGAAGTGAAAGCTTAGAAGCTTCAGGGTGCGGAGCCCCCGGAAGCGCAGGGGTTTTTGCCATTTAAATTACGGTCACATGAGCATACTTTCTTTTCTATTTCTTTTTCTCTAATTCTCTTTAATATACTTTTTCAAAAGTGTGTGTGTGTGGGGGGGGGGGGGGGCTTGAGCCCCCAAGCTCGCCGTTCCGCGGGACTTGACAAATAGGCCTCTAAATAGTAAATAAGCACATTTCTTGCCTGACTGTAAATGTTGATATTTGTAAGGCTCCAACAAACGCATAAAAAGTTTTTAAAATTTACTTTAAAAAAAATTATGCCATTTCAGCAACATCTGTAAGTCGCTGGTATCAAATTAGAACAAAAAAAAAAATCACTTTTAAAAGTTATTTTGGTGGGGGGGGGGGGGATAGCAACTGGCTGAATACTGCACCTATGGTGTCGAGGGGCTCTTTCTTCATTTTTTTGTTCGGTAATAAATAAGGTTAGTTTATGTGGGTGTCACTCAGGCGCGGATATACGGGGGGAGGGGCGACGGACCCGCCCCCCCCCCCTCTTTGAAAAAAAAGAAAGGAAAGGAAAGAAAAGGAAAGAAAAAGAAAAAGTAAAGAAAGAAGGGCTAAAAAAACGACTTAGAAGTGGACACATCAGGGCACTCACTTATCCGTATCAGGGAAAAAATACACGGGGGCTCGGGGCGAATTAGCCCCCGAAATGCCAAAAGAGCACCCGAAAGTCAAAAAAGAGCCCCCCCCAAAAAAAAAAAAAAAAAAAAAATTGCATAGAGTTCATTGCAAAACAAAAAATAAAGAGTGTTATTTTCATGCAAGCAAGCTTGAAACGTAGCCCCCGAAATTGTTTAAGTATTTTTCCCCCTGATCCGTATATTGGACAAGGCCCTGGGGCAGCTAGCCATACTCCGATATTTGGGTCGTTTTCCGGTCAGAACTAGCCCTAATTATCATTCCAGGATTTTGTTTCAGAACCTGAGACAACGTTCCCCAATCCCTTTAAGTTTCAAAAAGTAGACGTCATTGACCTGTAATATGATAACTATATGATTTCAAGTTGTGTTTATACCCTTCAGAACCAGAGTGAAAAGACTGGTTGTTTACTATAACACTTTTACTAATTTATACGTAGCAGATTCTTCGGAACAAAAACATGCCAAGAAAAACAACTTGTAGTTTTTGTACGATTCAAATTGTATAGGCGGGGGTGGGGTGCGACACCCCCCCCCCCCCCGCCCCCCCCCCCACCTGTCAGGATATTGTCGGTAAAATTGCGCTGCCGTCGGGAAAAAAAAGGAAAAGGGGGAGGGGAAAAAAAGAGAGGGAAAGGGAAAGAAAAGAAAAAAATAAATGAAAAGGAAAGGAAAGAAAGGAAAAGAAAGGAAAGAAAAGAGAAGAAAGAATGAGAAAAAAAGAAAAAGAGGGAGGAGAGGGAAAAAAAGGAAAAGAAAGAAAAGAAAGAAAAGGAGAAAAGGAGAACAAGGAAACAAAATAAACGGGGGGTGAAGGATCGAGAGGCGGAGGTAAGAGCCTGAGAGAGGAGGGGTGGGAGTAAAATAGAGAGGGGGTTGTTGGGTGGAGTCGTCTCGTCGAGGTAGCAAGAAAGACACGATTAAATATGTTGCTGTGTCGGGTCAGCTGTGTCGGTATTCTTGCTCGTTCCTCGTGTTACTCTATAAATGCAGAAGTTTGCAGTCGGTGAGATATATAATGTCGATCGGCCGACAAGTTTTTTTCTCCCTACGAACTACAATACTTGTATTTTCTCGAAGTTTCACTTAATATCAGCTTCTTTTCTCTAATATTTGGATGAAACGCCAAAGGCTACCGCGCTTCGCACGGGAGGGGGAAAACTGAATTCAGATACATTCATACATACATATTAATATTTACATAGCGCCTTTACATAAACGTGCTCAAAGCGCTTACATTAGTAAATAAAAACAGAATAATTATATGCTCTCCAAGTGCATTACACTCTAAAAAAAACAATTTCAATGAAAACAAATGAGTTTTTAGATTTCTCTTAAATGATGCGACTGAGGTGCAGGAACGAATGCTTTAAAAATGGGAGACTATTCCAAATAGTGGGACCAGACAAAATTATATTATAGATAAGGATAAAGAGGTCGAGAACAGTACAACGAATCTTCTGCTTTCTCTCATAATTTAATGAAACGTCAAAGCTTCCGCGCGGGAGGGAGAGAAACGGAATTTTAAAATTTATTTATTTATTAAAACATCTTTTAACAGGATAACAATGATCAGCTCCCAGGCTGTTTTACATAATGGTCCTGCATAAGGCCCAAAAAAAAAAATTGTTTGGTTGTCCTCGATTGCTTTTCTGGAGTAGGGGCGGGCGGGCGGATTTTTTTTTTTTTTTTTTTTTTTTTTTAATTCATTTTTTGTGTGTATTTTTTTGATTTTTTTTTTTTGTTGTTGATTTTTTATCTTCCCCATTTTTTTTTTTTTTTATTATTTTTTTTTCCATAAAAAAATAAATAATTGGGATCGTCAAGCATTTAAACTAGCAAAGTCTATAAAACACTTTAATATGGTAAAAGACTAGTTTAATGTACAATGAATATCAAGACCAACACAGAAAGTATTTTGGGCTTTGAAATACAGCACCTTTTAAATCTCCATTGTACTACTTATAGCTACTTGCGCCCTCTATGTAGCAAACAATGCCTAATCGGTGACCATTGGTCCCCATGATCCTCTTTATCTTATATTAACTGAAAGCTGATTTGATGAGATAACCACCTGTCCAGTGACCTTGCAGGGTGGTCTAATCCCTCCTGTAAACTAGTACAGATGGGCTTTAAAATGAGTTTAAGAATGCTCAGAACCTGATTTGAATGAACAGGATTTTGACATAATAAAAATGGCAAGTTTAATAAATACCTAATTGCGTACTGAAAAGATCAAACTGGCAACGGGACGCATTTTGATCCTTGCAAATGCATAAAATGGTATGTTTGGCATTTAAGATTGCTCCCCCCAAAAGAAATTAAATTTAAAAAAAAATTAAAATTAAAAAAAATAAAAAAAAAATTGAATTATTAAAAAAAATATATATTAAAAAAAAAAAAAAAAATACGAGCGGCCCGAAAATGACGAGCGGGCGGTCGAGGACAACCAAACAACTTTTTTTTTTTGGCCTAAGGATGGAAATAGCAAATTCAAGGGGGGAAAATTCAGACAACTAAGAGTAGAGAACGGTACAACAAATCGTCTTCTTTCTATAATAATTTAATGAAATGTCAAAGCTTCCGCGCTTCGCGCAGGAGGGGGAGAAAGTTAACAGAATTCAGACAATTAGGGTTAAGAGTAGAGAACGGTACTACATATCGTCTTCTTTTTCTTATAACTTAATGAAACGTCTAAGCTTTTTGCGCTTCGCGTGGGAGGCCTCTCACCCACTTCCCCTAAGTGATTCGCTTGCTCACTACCGCCACTCCCTAAAATAAGATCGTAGCTACGCGCCTGCATTAAAGTTGACGAAATAATTCGTATGTCGTCGAGGAAAATGACCATTTGCGCACACGCAAGTACTATAGATAGTTCATTTGGAAAAACAATTAAGCCTTCAGCCCCGGGCTTATAGGGTTAAATTTGTAGATATTGGGACATTTAATTTTGTCGGTAATTGGTGGCTACTTTTGTCGGTAATCGTTGGCCCCTACACCCTCCCCCCCCCCCCCCCCCCACTTAAAAAGGTCTAGCGACGCCCCTGGTCCCATATTTGAACACTAAGTTGCACCTGAAATTGCAACATGTGCATTATAAGCTCCAAACGCTTTCTTTCATACAAATACACACACAAAAAATCCCAAAAGCTTGATGCATACTTTTTCACAAAATGCAATTAAACAATATGAATAATATTATGGTGGTGTTACCAAAGTTCGCGCGTGACCTAAGTTCGCTATCTCAAAAAATCGGTAAGATTTCGAAAATCTGATATCACCAATGGAAAGAGGATCATAAAATTACCCAGAAATAATTTTTTCTTTGGAATTGGGTGTGAACTTGTGAAAATATTGACAAAAGATCGGCAAATTTTGCAGTTTTTTGCGTCCGTTCCGAAAAATTATCAACTTACCGATAAGGGTCTGGAAATCTCCATTTTGAGAGCAGAAATCCTCAAAATGGTAAGTACATAGTAGTACCAACTGATTGTATGATATCTTGCCTTGCAAATTATGATATTACCTTATTTTTGATGGATCGCATTTTTTGATAAATCAACTGTAAACCCCAGTGCGTGAAGTTAGGTCTCGTTGTTTTTATGACTTTTTTAGATACAGCGCGCACGCACGATCGAACATCGAATTTTTAGATCGCAATATCTCCGAAATCCTTCGACGATAAATTTTCTAGTTGAACCAATATCTGTAGTAAAACAACTTTGCCGTCCGTTTGGTAATAATTGAAATAAATAAATTTGTGTAGAATATGAGAAATCAAAGATCGAATATCACATTTTGTAATATGTTCTAAAATGTCCGCGAACTTTCGTCACCCCTTCATAATGATACACTTACATGTGCATGCAAATGCATCATCATTTTTGCGCTTCTTGCTGGGCAATAGTTTCCTTCTGCATTTAATTTTGTTAATGTTATGAGTTTATATTCATATTTTTGTTATCAAACAGGAATAAATAAATGAATATATAAATACATTTGTACAATGATGTACAATGATGATAGAAGAACCGATGAAAATCGCAACTGTTCTTCCTAATTCTTTTCCCACTTTTCTTTTCTTCCTCTTTGTTTTCTGTCCCTTTCTCTCCTCTTTCCCTTTCACTTCCCTTCATTCTCTCTCTCTCTCTCTTTGCTGAGGGGGGGGGGGGGGGAGGGGTACAAATCGGGAAAATTGTAACAGATCTCCCCTACCTTTCTTCTTCCTCTTTTTCCCCCTTTCCCTTCCCTTACTTCTCTCTCTCTCTCATTTAAGTTTGCTGAGGGAAGCAGAGGCCTTTCGCCCCCCCCCCCGATCCACACGATGTTGGTGGGATTAATCGCAACTGATCTCTGCTTCTTTTCACCCTTTTCTTTTCTTATTCCTCTTTTGTGTTCCATTTTAGATCTTCTCTTTCCCTTTCCCTTCTTTCTCTCTTTTTTTGGTTGGGAGGGGGGGGGGGGTGGTCGGGGGGGGGGGGGGCAGAGGCAAAGGCCTTTCTCCGCGATCCATATCTTGTTTGCAGGAAAATTGCAACTGAATCCGTTCTTTTCTTTTCTTCTTTTGTTTCTTTCCCTTTCCTTCCTTCTCTCTTGTTAAGCGGGGGGGGGGGGGGGGCAACAGCATGGGCGGCAAGACCCTTTCGGCCCCCGATCTCCTTCTTTTCCCCTTTATCTTTTCTTCTTCCTTTCCTCTTCTCTCTTTTTTCCCTTTCCCTTCTTTTCCTTCCTTCTCTCTCTCTCTCTCTCTCTCTCTGTTTGGCTGAGGGGGGGGGGGATGACGAAGGCCTTTCGCCCCCGATCTCCTTCTTTTCCCTTTTTCTTTTCTTCTTCCTCTTCTTCCTTTCCCTTCTTTTCCTTCTCTCTCTCTCTCTCTTCATTTTTTGTTGGCGGGTGGGGGGGGGGGGGCAAGGCCCTCCCCCCCCCCCCCTGGATCCGCGCCGGTAAGACCTGTAGTGTCATCCCTAACTAGTTGGCAAAGCTGAATATGGGTTATCTAGTCGTTTCATTCATTAAATACTTGTATTGACTATGTACGTGTGGACTAGAATACGGAAATTTGGTGCGGCAGGCGGACTATTGGTGCAAGACCTCTTCCGCACAGATTGTTCGTCAGACATTTGAGGCGCGCACATAATGTCTGACACGGACATTCTGCGCGGATAAAATCCGCACCGATCGTCCGCTCTCGATCGATCTCTAATACTCGGACGAACGGTGCGGGTTACATTCTACGCGGTCACAGGCATGAACGCAACCGAGGGAGTGATAATTTCCTCCACCATCCGATTACAGAGCAGTCCATATAATGTACCTCATCCTTTTCATTGATTCATGAATAGGTCTAGGAAATATATCTAATATCAAAAGTCTATATGCTCATTACAGTAATATATTTACAGTATTTTGAAGCTCAAAACAAAAGAAATCCAACATACGGAAATCCAATCTATACTGTACATGTTAACAGGTACTGCAGTATAAGGGAATGCAGTTACTGCGGCCCAGCGTAAATTGCATGGCTTGAGCGCGCATTTGAAATCTTGTACGCTGTGTCTGTGCAAAGTCGCGGAGGGGTTAGGATTTCTATCACAGGGTTTGATAGTAGCTATCAAACCCTCTGACGCAATGATAGATCGAAATGCTCCTTGTCATGTGATATAGTTTTGACCAATCAGTGAATGCCAATCTATGTATGAGGTATATAAAACATTCTTTGGACCTGAAAGGAGTTATATTGTCCCTCGTGACCATATTTTCCCTCAGCGCTGCGCGCTTTGGGAAAATATAACCACTTGGGAAATATAACTCCCTTCAGCAGTCCAAATAATGTTATATTACACCCCCTGCCAGTCAATAACTGTATAATATGCCGACCTGTGCCCCCCCCCTTTAATAAAATTATTTCAAACTCCACTAAGCATATTTTTCCCCAGAAAACTCAATATTAATATGGACTTTTCTCAAATTTAGTATTAGGTTTAGCTCATATAGCCTTATTAGAAAAAATAATACCATTCCTTTTTTTTTTTAAAGTGAAGATAATACACAACATAATGTATGTGAATGCCAATTTGTATTTCACTAATGACAACTTCAAAAATTCACATCTTGCCTATTTTAAATCGGATATTGCTCAAATTCTCCTTCATTTGTTACTCTCATTTTCTGCTTTTATTAAAATCAACTTAACATCAGGGTAGGCATCCCCTTTAATAATATTGATTTACAATTAACTACAATCAAACTAATGTGATTCAATATATCTTTATTCAACATACCCCGTGTCCACACACAACATTTTCCGTGATTAGGCGTGATTAGTTATACCGTTTCGGGATAGTTATACTGTTTCGCGATATGTATACGATGAAATTGTGTGTGTGGACGCTTACTAACGATACGTCGTATAACGAAACGTCGTATAATGAAACGATGCCCAAACATGCGTTTCATTATACGACGTATAGATAATCATGCCTAATCACGGAATTTGTTGTGTGTGGACGTAACTAGTATAACTAGTCGAACTAGAGCGGTATAACTGGGCGGGGCTTAACGTGACCTCGAGCGAAAGGAGACCTGACCTCTCATTTTCGCTTCCATTTCATGATCGCAGTAGCAAACTGCGCACCTATGCGACATTTCGCTGTAGAGTTTCAGGATTACTTTCTTCTGTGTGTGGACATCCTGGAATTTATACGATGATTCTTTATACGACGTTTCGTTGTAGAGTTTCGGGATAAATTGTTTTGTGTGTGGACACGCTGATACACCCGTAGTGTTATAATAATTATATTTCTTGTAAAGAATGACGGCCTATTCACCTTGAGGGTCAATTGATATACGGTACTTCTTTTTCCCACGCAAAGTCTCTCAACGAGCACAGTGGAAAATGTGGGTTTCCCCCTTTTATTGTTTCGATTCTTTTATTTTTCTTTCTGTAATTCCTCTTCTGTGGAAGGAATGCATCACCACCACTCTTACATGTTAAATGGAGGTCCCGCGGAACGTTTTTCAAAGTGGAGTATTAACGATCAGGTAGAGCGTAGCGAGCGAAGCGAGTGGAGCTTAAATTAGCGTAGGGCCCAGGGGCTCTGAACCGGCGGGGGTCAAGGGGCTGAGTCCCAAGAAGCTAAGGGTTTTTAGGCATTAAATTACGGTCAGATAAACATATTTAGATACCTTATTTGTGACACTGGCAAGTCACTAATTGGCGGGGGGTCTAGGGGCAGAGCCCCCGGAATTTCAGGAGTTTTAGGTATTTAATTACGGTCAGATGAGCACCCAGGGGCCCTGTTTAGGGCCCTTGGTGGGGTCCAGGGGTCAGAGCCCCCGGACGCTCAGGGTTTTTAGGTATTTAATTACGTGAGAATCCAGGGGCCCGCCTAAGGGCCCTTAGTAGGGTCCAGGGGGCGGAGCACTTGTAAGCTCAGGGGTTTTGGGCATTTAATTACGGTCAGATGAGCATATTTTGATACCTCATTTGTGACATTCGCAGGCCACTCATTTTTTTCTTTCTCTTTCTTTTTTTTCTCTCTCTCTTTAATATACTTTTTTTCAAAAAGTGAGGGGGGGGGGGCTCGAGCCCCAACGTTATGCAGGCCCTGACACGAAGGCTTCTTCTTTTTTCGCCCGACTGTAAATTTGGGAATTTGTAATTTTCCAAAAAATGCAGAAGAGGTATGATTTAGAAAAAAATTGAGAAAAATACCGGAAAATCACGTCATCTCAGCAGCATTTGTAAATTACTGGTATCGAATTATAAATCCCCCCCATCAGCGCGCCAATTTTCAAGGTTGTTGTTGTTGTTGGTAATAGTTTATGGGCGTTCATTCAGTATCAAATATATACGCCATATCTTCAGTATTATAATAATATCAGTTATACAAAAGAAAACCGAAAATAAAGATTTGTAATGATATAATTAATTAGTCAGTAACGCAATTTATTGAGTCTCTGGATGGTTTGCAACTTCGTGTTTTTGCTTTTTTATAAGTCTAATCTGGTCAGCCCGGTTTCGATTGCATGAATCATGTCTTCTCACCCATATAATAAAAAACACACACACGCTTTCCCATCCTCTCACAATATTTCCACGATATGCGCGTATCGCTATTACAAAAACCTCAATTGATAAATGTAGGGGCATGCGAAATGTATAGGAAATTTAATTACTGTTAACTTTTTTTAATGTTCTTTTTGGTTAAAAAATACAAACCATCTTCACTCTTTCACTGTTTTTTTTTATTTTATTTTTATTGGGGGGGCATTTTGGGGGCGAAAATGCGTTTTGCCCCCTCCCCAACCATTTTGGGAGTTGGGGGTGGGGGAGGGGGCGAGCGCCCCCGCCCTCCCCCCCCCCCCACTTCCGGCGACTTTGAGCACACAACTGTTATTCAATAAAATCTGAGAATGTACACTTTTATCTAGATCTATTAAGCATAAATCATTGTCAAAATAATAAACTGGGGTAAAAAAAATTATTCCACCTTTATGACCAACAATGTACATTAATTTCCATTTTGCCATCTTGCTCTTCCCCTTTTCCTTTATATATTTAATAAGTCTAATCTGTCCCTTTCATTTCCTTCTGGGTTTTCCTTTTTATTTCCCTGTAGCCTTTAATCACGGCGGTTTTGCTGCTCTGTCGATCTCATGGTTGATCCTCTAAACGCGCGGAATAGTCCTCTGATCGCGGGAGGTCCACACACGTCTACAGCTTGATCGACATCAATATGGGACTGATAGAGCAGTAAACCCCCTGTGATTACAGGCTACCGTTGATGTTGTTATTCTTTTTTTTTTCTATTTCTATATTATTGTATTTCATTGAATCAAAATTTTATGTATTCAATTTTAATGGACGTTTATATTAAACTCTTGAATTTTTCATTCAATTTATTTCAGCCTTATGGCTGCTATTTAGAAGTCAAAAATAAAAAACATCAAATAATTATATTGAAAGTGTTTTTTTTTCTTCAAATAATTCCTCTTTTATGACACATCGACGAAAACATGGTGAGCTTATTTAATCAGTTTCCTCTGTTTGGACGCCGTAGCTCATGTTCGAAAAAAAGTTTTGATCTTGTGCATCATGCGTGCTAATCATATATCTATGTAAATAATGCAACGCATTGCCACCTATAGGCCCAGGCGCGGATCCAGGATTCGCCAATAGGGGGGGGGGGGGGGGGACGGCAATTTGACAATCGCGCAGACCGTTATTTCAACTTACCAATACTGACAAGGTCATATCAGCTTCAGAGGGGGGACATCCCCCCCCCCCCCCCCCCACAGACACCACTTGTGCGCGCAAGCGCGAAATTGACGCTGGCGCGCCCGGACGCTAATGCGTAATCAGGGGCAGCGGAGCGACTTCCAAAGTGGAAGGCACCAACAAAAAGGACACCTACAAAGCGAAATCTAAAAGCGAAAATATACCTTTTTTAGACATTGGTATATATACCCCTACATTTTGATAGCATTACAAGGGACGATTTCAATTTTTGTTTTTCTTGATATATTATACAAGACATTCCTTATTTAAAGAATCACACTTTGCAGCTGGGTGTGATGGTCTGAATATTCATTTGTGAGCGAGCAAAACGAGCGAGAAACAAAATCTGTGAGGTCGCTGAGTGAAAAATTACATCTTATAAAGAGGAAAAAAATCAATCATGATGGGGTTATAAGCACATTCTCATAATGGAATAATAATAAATAATAATACGAAAAATGTATTTAGCGCTTGTGATATAAAATAGTTTCAAAGCGCTGTACACAAATCAAGATTACTTCAAGAAAAATCAATATTAATAATGGAATTAACATTACTTAAATTACAGAGAAAACAAAATATTACTAACATACCTTAACAAATTAGCATTACTTAATACCGGGAAGATAAAATATTACTAACATAACTTAACAAAAGACTGAAAAGACCTTTGTTAATAAAGTAACATATAATTGTATCATCTATAAATGCAAGCGAGCGTATAGAGCGAGCTTTGGGGAAATTACACGTATTCGCTTTAAATTAGGGGCATGACTAACGATGAGAGGTAAAGGGGACACTTATCAACAGGGATAAAGACACTTATTAGAAAAGAAAAGGAGCATGTGTCAAGGTACAAAGGGTATTTATCAAAGGTTCAAATGGGGGCAATTCTTACACCTGAAAAGAGGCACTCACCAGAAATGAGATAGGGCACTTATGAGTATGAAAAATTGGCATTTGTCGACAAAAAAGGGGCATCCATTAGGAATTTGATTTATCAGAGGTGAAAAGGGGCATTTATGAATAGGGGATAGGTCCCTTATTAGAAAGGAAAAGGGGCACGATTCAAAATAAAAGGGGCAGTTATCAGAGGTGAAAATGGGCACCCATCATAGATGAAAAAAGCACTTTTCAGGAGGGGAAGGGGTACTTTACAAAGTAGAACGAGCATCTCTCAGATTTGAGTAGAGGAAATTGTCGGAGGTGAAGAGCGCACTTATCTGAAGTCATATACTATATAGCTCCGTTTAGTCTCATTTCACAACGCCCCCTATCGTCAGAGTCAGCAGCCATACATGTTAGCCTATGGAATTGTATACACACAAAAAAAAATCGTTACAAATTCATTTTTTGTTTAAACGAAAAGCACATCCACCCCGACGTACGTTATCACTAGCTCTTTCATTGGAACCCTCATGTCCCATTGACTTTTGAAAGTTCACCCACCGTAATTTGATCAAAATAGGTTGCAAGCTCGTCATTGTCTATAATACACATGTGAAACAAGTCCAACTTTGGACTCAGTTTACCAAGCGATTTTAAGATTATAGGTCAAGCACACGAAGGATAAGAAGCATGAATTATCATAGATCAATTCTGCTTGGTTCATTATGTCCATTTCATCCAACCCCCACCGTAATTTTTCCATTTAGTAAAAGCAAACATTTTGCCGAGGTAAGCAAAAACATGAATATTCATGAACGGTCAGACAATACAGCCTTTTAGTACGTAACGTATAGTGAATGGGAATGGGCGATGATCCGTCCAGGAGGTAGAGGTCAGTGGTTTGTGCTGGCAATGTTCCAGCGAGCGAAAATGAGACAATCGGAGCAATATGGAAAAGAATCAACTTCCCGTATATGAAAAAGGTCATTTACCAGCGATCAAGAGGGTCCTTATGATAATGAATAGGGACACTTTTCATAGGTGAAAATGGGCATTTAGGAGAAGGGGAATGGGCACTTTTTTAAATGGTCCTCATCATAAGGAAAAGGAGCCCTTATTTATTTATTTATTTATTTCTAATCTTTTGACAGGGTAGCCCATTCACCAATAAGTAGTGGTCTTCCTTGGGGCCCTGAATAAACATGAACATATTTACATCAAAAAGCATAACGTTTATACAGAACAGTTAAAAATAATACTCGTTTGCAAAATAAACATATATCATTAACCTACTAGTTCAACAGTAATGTCAATAGGAAAATATTAAGTCGCAATTATGTGAATAAGTCATGTTAATATTACAGAACATCCACGTAGTGTATGTTCGGCTGAGCCATCCACAAATTACAACTTTGTTTAAATAATCTCTTAAATATATTGACAGAGGAAGCCGTTCTAATCGAATTATCTAGCTTATTCTATTCAAATATGGAATAAACAATTGGGCTACACTTATAACAATAAGTGTGAAATCTAGGCACACGTAAACATCCATTGTCTATTTGCCTTGTATGATGCTCATGTACATCATTAGGATTGATTAAGCCTACCTGAAGGTAAGAAGGTGCTAAGTTATGAACGCATTTATATATCATCATAACGCGACTTAACTCAAACCGTTTGTCTAGTGTCATCCATTTAAGACTTGTTTGTGAACAAATCAGCCGACGGTGTGTCCCATGTCTTGTTCAATATTATTCTTGCAGTCCTCTTTTGACATTTTTGCAGCTTAGTTGTATGAGAATGAAATCTGTTCGACCATACAACAGAGCAGTAATCTAATCGTGGCAACACTAGGCTGTTATATAGTAACTTTAAGGATTGTTTAGGCAAAAAAGCCTTTGCTCTCTTTATCATGCTAAAGTTTTTCTGAGTAAGTTTACTTACGTTTTCGATTTGTTTAGACCATTTCAATTCTTCATCTATTAAAAGTCCTAAGCATTTGGTGAATTGAACTCTTTTGATCAAATTGCCATTTAATGAAATGGTGAAAGAAAATTTTCTGAGATTAGCACGAGAGATTAGCACGATTCGTCGTTAATGTCACTCAGTGTCACTCAGGGGCGGTGATTTCTTTTCCTGACCGGGGGGGGGGACGAAATGCGATGAACGAAGGAGTACTGACGTAATGAGCAAAAATGTATTTTTTGGGGGGAGAAAAAAAATCCGCATCATCACCGCTCGTACATGTTACATGCAGGACCCGCGGAGCGCTTTTCAAAGTGGGAGTGGGGGGGGGGGGCTAAAGTATTTGCGATCAGATAGAGCAAAGGAAGTGTGGCATAAATTGGCGTGAGGTCCAGGGGCAAACCCCGGCGGGGGTTCAAGGGGCGAAGCCCCATGAAGCTCAGAGTTTTTAGGCATGTAATAAAGGTCAGATGAGCATATTTTGATACTTTTTTGTGACACTTGCATGCAGGTCACTAATCGGAATGGGGTCCAGGGGGCGAAGCCCCCAGAAGCTCAGCGGTTTTAGGCATTAAATTACGATCAGATGAGCATCCAGGGGCCGCCTTAGGGCCCTTGGTGGAGTCTAGGGGCGGAGCCCCCGGAAGCTCATGGTTTTAGGCTTTTGAATATGGTCATATGAGCATCCAGTGGCACGCTTAGGGCCCTGGTTGGGTCCAGGGAGCGGAGCCCCCCCCCCCGAAGCTCAGATGTTTTAGGCATTTAATTATGGTCAGCTGAACAACCAGGGGGCCTTAGGGCCCTTGGTGGGGTACAGAGGGCAGAGCCCCCGGAAGCTCAGGGAAAATCATGGCATTTCAGCAACATTTGTAAATTTGTCACTGGTATCGAATTAGAAATAAACCACGTTTGAATTTTATCGGGAGGGGGGGGGGGGGGGTAACTGCCCCAAACCCGAGTGAGTGAGCATAGTGAATGAGAGGGACGAAAGTGACTACCCCCTCACAGGTTTTGAAGTTTTGTTGTATTACAAAATTATATTCCTTAGCAAAACTATAGTATGGAAAGAAACAATGTACTTTTTTCATACATTACTTTTCTACCATACTTACCTGTACTTTGTGAAGGATATTATGCGAGGGAGCATAGCACCCGAGCCAGGAGATTTTTGCATTTTTATTTGTCTAAACGCTGCACTCTTGGGCCCTCCAAAGCCTAATAGTATGTTGCAGTCTTTAGTCAGTGTTAATTTGCTGTAAATTATTGTTTTGCACTTTTTCAAATTTTCCGGGGGGGGGGGGACGATCCCCCCTACAAAAATCGAGGGGGGGGGGACGTGTCCCCCCATCCCTCCCGGGATCGCCTGCCACTACCTTGTCTTTCTCGCTTTCTCACCGGCTTCTCTCTTCTACTTCTGTCTCTTTTTCTCTCTCTCTTCATTTTCTCTTCTCTTCTCTTTTTATCTTCTCCTTTCTTTTCTCTTCTCCTTTTTTCTCCTCTCCTTTTCTTTTTTCTCTTCTGTTTTCCTTCTCCTTTTTTTTTGCGCCGCCAATAGGGGGGCCGCGGCCGTTTCGGACCCCCTGGATCCGCCACTGTAGGCCTACATCACTCTCCTCGCCGCCTGATTCGAGAACAGTTCGGTCGTGTTTGCAGAATTGTGCTTGCGGTATAGGTTACTCTCTGCTATATAAAGTCATGGTGGATAGCTGCGTGGAAGCTTAGTTTACGTCATTTAAGAGCTACAATTTCTTCACAGAGTAAAGGTAAGATATCACAACAAATGAGGGATGTTGCGAACTTTTCCAGCCACCTTTTAACTCACCAAAATGCTAATTTCATGCATATGCAAACCTTGGGTTGATCCCATAGGGATACATGCGCATTCTCCCCGCAAGGGGCCTTGGCCTCTTGCTAGAACACCAACCATTCTGTTTCTAAGTTCTTTCTTTTTTTTGCGAAGGGAGCAAGTAAAAGATGTTTACTATGGAAGTGGTAAACTGCTATTTCTCGTCATACAGATAATCTAGACAGGATACGAGAATCATATATTCTGGTATTGTTGCTACCCGAATATATATTCAAGCAAGTAACCCTACTTTTAAATTATGAGGATACTTCAGATTGTATGTCACAGAGCGGCGAAAGTTTGGCGATAGCGGAATTAGCGGCAAATCGCGGTTCGTCACAAATAATGACGCATTTTTGGCGACCCAATACTATCCGCAAAATATTTGCAAGTCAGTGGGAGTCCAAATCTGAATAATTGATGAATACTTAGTGGCATGTTTAGTGGCGAAATTTTGAAGAACATCGGGCAAAAAAACTGAAGCAAAGTTAAAGAAAAACTCAATGTGACGAATTGTTCACGAATTGAAAAACAGTCAGCGACATTACGCCGAATGTGGCAAATGTATAGCGACCAAAACACTGCTTGGTGGGAATTTAAAAACAGGCTGAGGAATAGCTTTGGAACAGTCTGCGAATAGCCGGGAATAATATCCTTGTGAGATCACACCCCTTCATTCCAGCATTCCCTATTGGGTCTACATTTTTGGAACATTCTACCTTTAGCTTGCAGAAGTCGCTCACTCTGTACATTTTTTTTTTGAAAAACAAAATGTGTTTAACTAACCGCTTTTTTCCTTACTCGCAGTTCCGTTTTGTATTTGACGTTTTTACCTTATTGCAGACGAATATGCTATTATTCAATGTCAGTTACCTTCTCGAAGAGGAAATCATGTTTTGCGTATTGAAAATGTTCATGTTGGGCCTGTTTTATACTCCTCAGGACAGTTTTGTCAAGCAGTTTGTAAATAAGATGTATGTTGCTATATAATTATTAATAACATTCTAGTCTACTGATATAGTTAGTCTCTTTTGTGTAATTTCAAACATCACATGTAATTCAAATGAACAGTAACTGGTCCTTATGTGTAATGGGCGTTTTCAATCCAAGCATTTACTTTCTGGGTTTTTCGACTACTTCTGCTTTTGAATTTGTTTACTGATTTCTGAATACTCTTCTATTGTTTAGTGTTTACCATAGTGTCAGTGAGAAGTAAATAAATGCGAATTTCAATGAACTATCTCCAAAAAAAGGTTAGGTCCAACATTCCTCTTCATCCTCGGAGGAATCAGTAGAGCTCATCATTTTCAAACTATTGACAAAGGCAGTACCCTGCTACATGATTTCCAGAATTAACAGATGGGTTACACAATTCCTCAACGAATCTGTGACTATTCTGTTAGTATTCTTCAACCATTCGGTGATTTCGCTTACTATTCTGTTATTATTCTTCACGTCACGTTGTTAGGGGGGGGGGGCGAATAATTGAATAATTGTTGTCGATTAAAGAATAGGTTAGCATATTCGCCAAAGTTTTTATTTTAATTTTAAATATGTTCACAATATTCTCGGAAAGTGGGCTAATGTTTAATTATCATGGCGACGACTGTATTGTTAAGGAATAATTGCCAATTCTGGCGAATGTTTGATAATACCTATTTACCGCTTTCGCCAACATTTTGCAACTCAGGCGACTTTCCCATTTTAGACATCTCACTACCCGAAAATAAATCAAAGCCTTAAAATTACTTCCTTGCTGCACATTATGTTAACTTTACAATGTGCGAAAATGTTTACAAACAATCGTAACAAAATATATAATATTTTTTGTTTTGCCGCTACTGTGCGAAAATACCCAAAAAAAAAATACTAATATATTATGGACAGTGACATTTAGATATGATTATAATTGATTTCACTATCAAATTTGCTATTACCTACAACCTTAAATTACCGGTGCTAAGTATGAACAGCTGATAAAGTTTTGGGCATCACTGCGCAAAATAAGTTGTTGGTGACTGGATTCTAACGTACGGATGAAACATGCTGTAAAAGAAAGAAAAAAAGGTAATCTAATTAATTTTTCTTGTTGAATTTGATCTAACTGGGAAACATCAAGCACCGAAACTTAATGCAGTATTCTGATTAAGTCACAACTTAGATCTAGAAAACAGTTTCCTATCTTTGAAAGTAACAAGAGGTGAAAATGTGCGCTGTTTTTAGGTTGCCCTCTTCCTCTTCTCCACATGTGCTTGAATAGCAATATACGTTTGCATGCTTTTCACAGTTCATTCCCATGAACGAGAACAAATGCAGTACATATAAGAGGAACATTATAAGGAAATGATTTTTTTTAAAGCTAAGAGGGTGTAGTCTTCAAGTGCGTGAGGACAAAAGTGTGTGTGCATGTGCGTGTTTGTGTGTACGGTATGTGTGTTTTTGTGTACGTACTGTATTGAAAACATTGCTATTTAAACGAAATGCTCTCAATCGTCTCCATCTAAATCTCTCATTGTATGTATGAAGCCTTTAGGTGTAGGAAAATCTCCATACATATCAGGAAAAAAAATCCTTAGAAATGCAGGGTAAAATACAATCTGATCAAAAGGAGGAAAATTTCTTCAGAGTAACTCATTGAGGTAAAAGAGGACCACGGGAGAAATATATACCGCCTATCGACTAAGACTGTTATAAAGGGGAAGACTAGGGGCCGAAAACATGAATCAAATCATTCCGTATTCATCTTGTTTGAAATTTCTCCACTGATTACTAGAGCGCGTAACTTCAACTTCCTTATTCCTCAAGAATTATTGTCATTATTGTCATTGTCGAAGTCAAAGTAAGAAACTGATTTCAAAATGACAAGATTTTGGTTTGTTACAGAATTGTGACATTTCCCACAGAACGAAGAAGTTGACATTTGGCGCTTCAACAGTGAGATATATATACCTAGTTAGTTCACTGGGCTATAGCTAAGCCTAAACCGGGCACGGTGGCTCAGTGGTTAGAGCGCCCGTCTCATGAACGGGAGGTCGCGGGTTCGAACCCCGGCCGAGTCATACCAAAGACTTATAACAATGGGACCTTCTGCCTTCTAGCTAGGCGCTCAGCATATGAGATTGAAGAAGGGTAGTAATAGTAATAACATATTATGTTATGCAGGGCCCGCTGTTATGTTTTGTCTTAGGGGGTCTATCTTCTTACTAAATTCAAAAAATGTATAAAAAGTTGATGCCCTCTAAAAAGTACCCTTCAAAAATAAATAATTTTTATTATTAAAAGAGGCTGTCTATTAAAGCATCTAAGTGGCTGAATTTTCTCGGTAATTCCAATCCTAAATACATATCTTTCCGAGGTAGAAGACATATTTGTTTAATCACGATTTTCCTACGTGAGGATGGGAACTCGTTCATACCCCCTACTAACCCCTTTTACCATAGGCTTAAACAATTTTCAAAAAAATTAGGAAGGACATGTGAAATACTATAAGCAAGGGCGTGAAGTCAGAAAAGTACAGGAAACAGAAAAAACAAAAACAAAACATGTATCATGTAGTGAATAATGAGTTAAGGTTACAGTCCACTATCTAGGTTCTAAAGTGCTCATTGATACAAAGGGCAAAACACCTCCTTTCTCGATTACCATGCTCCCTAGCCAAATAACATTCTTTTCATTTAACATTAAAAAGAACATCGTGTGCACATAAGACATTTGTTTTTACAGGTTTGAAACTGTGGAATTCTCTTTCAGATGATATTATACAGCGTAATTCGATACAAATTTCCAAAAGGAGACTTAAAAGTTTTCTTCTGAATAGTGACTAGGCTATTGCATTCCCCGATCAATCATATATTATGTGTAGTTTGACTTTATGCAACTTTGATGTTTGTGTACTTTTATTGTTTCTTTTTATGTATGTATTTATCATTGTTTTGCGTTTCATAATAATAATTACTTTTACAGGGGGGCCTACACCCTACAAGCCACGCTTTTTAGTCGACCCTCCTTCCCTTTCAATTTCATGATTTTAAAAAAATGAATTGTATTGTGCAAATTGATCTAAATGTATATTTATATTAATATGTGAATATGTAAAAAAATGTACCATCATTGTACATATGAAACAATTGAAAGAGGAAAAATAAATGAATTGAATTGAATTGAATTGAATATGTAAGATTATATAGCCCTAGAGGGGTTATTGCCCTTAAGTAAAAGGGGGGTATAAATGAAAATTAAGATTTACTGCTGCCTACCCTCATAAGAGAGGAGAAAATTGGTGAATATTAACCTCAGAACTTGATTTGCCTGTGTGATCAAATGTTTTCTTACTTGCAAAGTTTCAAACTACTGCGACTTTGCAAAATAGGATATACGTATAATTCATCCAAAGTGCGACGCTATAAATGCTAAGAACCCCCTCCTCTCCTCCAATTCAACATAGTATTAGTCTTTGTGAATTTCCTCAATACAAATTATTCCATTCACCTGATAAGAATAATAGTATTTCAATAGTCAGAATGCAAACTGCATGTATTAGGTGTGGCAACAACTAATGTATGGAGATTGGATTATGTTTATTGAAATAATATTATTCTTATCAGTTGAATGAAATTCGTATCGAGGCACTTGATTCACTAGGGGCATCATTGAGAACGCCCGTAGAACGCCCGCAAAAAACCGTTCTGGATTTCAGTACCTCAGCGGTCACCCCGCTGTTACTACCGTGTGAGTCAAAAAAACAAAAAATTTGCACTCTCGCAAACAATATCTCCTGTTAAGCGTGAACACATACCACACAACAATGGTACCAAATGATTTGGGATAAAACACTCTTTCATAAGACATATAACAGTTTAATGTTCATCGATGATTTTTTAAATAATTAGCAATTTTCTAGGTGTAAACTTTTGTTTGACTCACACTGTATAGTAGCTTCTCGATTTTGCACACGAACCACAGATTCTCCGTCCGCTGAGCCTGTGAAAACTCCCTATTGTCACACTATCGCGTGATAAACAAATATCCAGGGGTGGGGCTGAAATGTTGAGTGTAAAAAGACAGGTTAAAGGGATAGTTGAGTTCTGTTTTCAGACCGCAAATGCCTTTAAAGTGCATGGTTATTGCTCTCATTCTTATCTATGACATTTCTAGTGCCCTTTTAGGACCTAGAACTGCTATGAAGGTAATTATAGACCCCGAAATGTGTGAAATTTAGCCAATACGATTAATACCAATTCAGCTCCACTTAAAAAAATACAGTGACCGTTAATTAATCAATTAATTAATAATAACAATACATGGGCCGGCTGGTTGCGCGTAATATAATCAACACGAAAAAGCCAATAAAACAGTCAACATCGGCATTGCTGAAATACAACGTAATTTAATTTTTGCAACGGCTTTTTCAAATTATCGAATATTTAAGGTGGTACACAAATATTAGAAATAGTTATATTTATGGATATTTCAACCGTCTCTGAACGGATTTTGATCGAACAAAGATGTAATGGTCATTTAAATTGCACGTTCTTTCAAATTTGACACTGAGTTTTTCATTATCTCACAAAAAATATTTGTTAGCGCCCTCTGTAACATAACTCAACTATCCCTTTAAAAACCTATATATAGGCCTATATATGTTTAAGTGTTTTAACAAAATTCTAGTATTTTTAATTAAGCACTGGACACTCCCCCCCCCCCCCGAATTAAAGCCTTGCATGTTCAGATTATGTGAGAGAACAAATTGTAAAAAAGGGGGAAATCCACCTTGATTTCATTGGTTTTTAATAAAAACGGAAAACGAGAGTATTAAGATCAGTAAAGGTTGGACCACAAACCGATTAAACCAAAAGGTTTTTCATTGACAACTTGTTGATTAACCATTTTGAGGTCCTCCCCCATTTGCCGCGGAACCGGGTGGGGGGAGGCTGGGGCTATTTTTAGTAGAAACGTTTCATAAAAGGGGCTTAAAGATTGTTCGCATGCTCAGTCTCCCCCTCAAAAAAAAAAAAAAAAAAATCAAAAATCAAAAACGCTCCGCGGCCCCTGCTCTATGTAGGGTCAGAATTCAGATTCCCTTCCCCCAAAGGTAAAACTTATTAAGAAAAATTATTTATTACACATCCATACATTAATGCCATTTCTTCCTTTAATAATTGTTGTAGCTTCATTAATTTTGTCACTTTTTTTAAATTCCAAACTGTATTATTTTTGTGTGGGGTTATCTTAAACAATATTTGACTTTTGGAACACTAATAGACATATGGATCATATACGCTATGGTGTTTCGCTTTGTTAAAGCTTTATTTGTCACGTTTTTGTTTCCAAACTTTATTGTTTGTGTGGGGTTATCTTAAACTATATTTGACTTCTGGAACACTAATAAACGTATGGACCATACGCTTATGATGTTTCGGTTTGTTATAGCTTCATTAATTTTGTCACTTTTTTTAATATTCCAAACTGTTTTATTTGTGTGGGGTTATCTTAAACAATATTTGACTTCTGGAACACTAATAAACGTATGGACCATACGTTTATGATGTTTCGCTTTGTTATAGCTTCATTTGTCACGTTTTCGTTTCCAAACTTTATTATTTGTGTGGGGTTATCTTAAATGTCCCATTTGCAGGCACAAAAAATGAAAAGGTTAAATTCCAACTGCATTTGAAAGATAATACTAATTTAGAAATTCCCTAAAAGAAAGGGGGCTTGAAAATAACTTTAAGTGGGAAAATAACGACTATTAGTTGTCGAAACGACTTAGGAGCTATAGAGCCAGTAAGTAATAGTCTTGATTTTCAGACCATTGTACCGCATGGTCGTACGTTTTATGCTGCGCAAAGATTCAATCAGTTTAATTTTGGCCATCACAAGAAGTGGGTTATTGATGTAGACAAATGCTCATGTACCCTTTACAGCTCATTTTATGTATGTTATTACCAAAGAAGAAAAAAGCCAGTCACTCACTCACAAGTGTCTGACAGTGAAGTCTAGCAAGTAAACGGGTTTCCTTGCATAATTTGAATATTAGGACACTGCTAACGTTTAAATTTTACAGATAGGACGTACATGACATATCCATAATTCCTGCAAAGTTCTACAGAATTTCAAGTTGGCTGCAAAAGGGACATAGTATCTTTAAACAATATTTGACTTCTGGAACACTAATAAACGGACGGGCCGCTCGTATTTTTTAAATTTGTATTTATTTATTTTCTTATTTTTATAATATTTTTTGGGGGGAGCAATCTAAAACGCCAAACAAACCATTTAAAGCATTTTGCAAGGATCAAAATCCGTCCCGTCTTTAAGGTACGCAATTCTGTATTTGTTAATCTTGCCATTTTTATTTTTCTATGTCAAAATGACGTTCATTCAAATCAGGTTCTGGGCATTATTAAACTCATTTTAATGCCCATCTGTACTAGTACAGGAGGGATTATATCACCCTGCAAGGTCACTGGACAGGTGGTTATCTCATCAAATCAGCTCTCAGTTAACATAAGATAAAGAGGATCATGGGGGACCCATGATCACCGATTAGGCATTGTAGTACACTGGGGATTAAAAAAGTATTTCAAAGCCCAAAATACTTTGTGTTGGTCTTGATATTCATTGTACATTAAACTAGTTTTTTTACCATATTAATTTTTTTTTATTGACTTCGTTTGTTTTAATGCTTGACATCCTAATGATATTTTGTTTTTTTATGGAAAATATTTATATAAACAAAATATTTTTTAAAAATGGGGAAAAAAAATCAAAAAAAGACCCCCGAAAGAAAAAGAAAAAGGAAGAAAATCCGCCCTCCCGCCCCTACTCCAGAAAAGCAATCGAGGACAACCAACTGATTTGTTTTGGGGGCCTTATTCTCAAGCGAGGTTTTGTTTCCATAATTTACATATTTACATTTAATTACTCAATGATTGAGTGAAAAATAACATAGAAATTAAAATATATACAGTACAAGAATTCTTCCAGCTTAGAATTATTTTCTTTGCTTACACAATCCTACCATAAAAAAAATCTTTGCGAATAAACGAAGGAAGATGGATATTATATTTTCAGTTCAGAAATACACAATATGAAATGAAATCAAGAGGGAGGAAATGAGAGAGAATAGCATCTATGACATTCAATGTTGCCTTAATTTGCCTAACCCCGCCGGCGCATTTTAGTGCATTGATTGGATGTCACGAAGAATACACGGGTATGGCGCGCCATATGCCCAATAACCCCGAAAACACGGTTTATCGCCGATAAACAAGGTTTATCGACGAAAAACAAGGTTTATCGAGCGAAAAACAAGGTTTATCGAGCGATAAACCTTGTTTATCGTGAGAAACTCTGTATATCGACTGATAAGCACAGTTTCTTTCGATAAACAAGGTTTATCGACGATAAACAAGGTTTATCGACGATAAACAAGGTTTATCGATAAACAAGGTTTATCGAAAAACACGGTTATTCGTATTTCGTTAGGAGAGGGCGCTTTTTAAAGTTGCACCCAGCTCAGAGCACTGCTCCGCACGTGCGCTTTACACCGTAGAATATACCAACACCGTATTACACTTGCTCGCGCTCATGACCACGATCGACATTTTCTGAGTGGAGGTATGGCGAAGTATTCCAGGCTTTTTCCCCAATTTTTGAAATGTTATGTTTATATATATATCTCTCTCTCTCTCTCTTTCAAACTTTCTAGGTTTTCCCCTTCTCCTATCTCTCTCACTCTCCCCCTTTCTTTCTCTCACTCTCTCTTTCTCCTACCCTCTCAATATAACCCTTCTGTCTTTCCCTCTCTTTCTTCTAATTCTCTCTTTCCCTTTCTCTTTCCTTTTTTTTTTCTCTGCACTCCCTTCTCTGCCTCCTCCCCTTTTATCTCTTTCCCCCGGTATGTGAAATAGGGTAAAGCCTGGTTGGAGAGAGAGGAGAGATAAGTGAGAGATAGAGGGGAGATAGAGCAGGTGAAAAGGAGAGATAGAGCGGGGATAGATGGGTGGATATAGATGGAGAGAGAGAGAGAGAGAGAGGAGAGATAGAGGAGAGATATTTTAAAGATAGATGGATGAAGACAGAGGAGAGGTAGAGCGGGGATAGATGGATGGATATTGAGGATAAATAGAGGAGAGATATGGGAGAGATCGAGCGGGTGAAAGATGGATAGAGACAGATGGAGAGAGAGAGAGAGAGAGAGAGGAGAGATAATAGAGCAGGGATATATGGATGGAGATTCGAGAGAGAGAGAGAGAGAGAACAGATAGAGCAGGGAAAGATGGATGGTGAATAAGGGTAAATAGAGGAGAGATAAAGGAGAGAAAGGATAGAGATAGAGGAGAGATAGAGCAGGGATAGATGGATGTAGAGAGAGAGAGATAGAGAAAGAGGAGATATAGGGTAGAGATAGATGGATGGAGAGAGAGGAGATATAAATGAGAGATGGAGGAGATAGAGGAGAGATAGAGCAGGGAAAGATGGATGGAGATAGACGGAGAGAGAAAGAGATAGAAGAGATAGAGCAGGGATAGAGGAGAGATAGAGTGGGGATAAATGGATGGATATAGATGGAGAGAGAGAGATATATTTATATAGAGGAGAGATAGAGCGGGGATAGATCGATATCTCTCCTCTATCTCTCCTCTATCTCTCCTTTATCTCTCCTCTCTCTCCATCCATCTACCCTGCTGTATATCTCCTTTATCTCCATCTATCTATCCCTGCTCTATCTCTCCTTTATCTCTCATTCATCTCTATTCTCTCCTTTATCTCTCCTCTATCCCTGCTCTATCTCTCCTATCTCTTTCTCTCTCCGTCTATCTCCATCCATCTTTCCCTGCTCTATCTCTCCTCTATCTCCTCCATCTCTAATTTATATCTCCTCTCTCTCCATCCATCTATCTCTACCCTATATCTCCTCTTTCTCTATCCTCTCTCTCTATACATCCATCTATCCCTGCTCTATCTCTCCTCTATCTCTCCGCTATCTCTCATTTATCTCTCCTCTCTCTCCAACCATCTATCTCTACCCTATTTCTCATACCGGGGGAAAGAGATAGAGGGGGGGGGGGATGCAGAGAGGGAGTGCAGAGAAAGAAAAAGGAAAGAGAAAAGGAAAGAGAGAATTAGAAGAAATAGAGGGAAAGACAGAAGGGTCATATTGAGAGGGTAGGAGAAAGAGAGAGTGAGAGAAAGAAAGGGGGAGAGTGAGAGAGATAAGAGAAGGGGAAAACCTAGAAAGTTTGAAAGAGAGAGAGAGAGAGATATATATAATAATAACATATCAAAAATTGGGGAAAAAGCCTGGAATACTTCGCCATACCTCCACTCAGAAAATGTCGATCGTGGTCATGAGCGCGAGCAAGTGTTACGGTTTTGGTATATTCTACGGTGTAAAGCGCACGTGCGGAGCAGTGCTCTGAGCTGGGTGCAAACTTTTATCAAAAAACATTATTTTCCATATATCAAAATCGGATTATTGCATTTTGTCATAACTTTCCGGGAATTTGCTTATGTACAACGACAATATCCTGTGCGAGGGAGAGGTTTATATATCGTTTCAATACAAAGTTATAGCAATCCAAAGTTTTTGATTTGATTTCCACAAAAACAACATTTTTGCCTACATGTGTATTAACTGTATGCATATACGTGCATTAGTGTATTAAGGACCTGTTTGGTGTATACATCGAGTTTTAAAGATAACTTTGAACTAAAACCTCTAATCACCATGTATTTGGTGTCAAAAGATGGATAATTAAAATACCTTCATTCTGATATCAATTTCAATGAGTGATGTAGTGTGTGAAATACAAATTTTGAGCCAAAAAGGTGCTTTATTCATATTGCTCCGTTTAGTCTCATTTCACAACGCCCCCTATCGTCAGAGCATTGTCAGAGTCAGCAGCCTAACATGTTAGCCTATGGACGTTTTTTTTTTAAATCCTCAGAAATTCATTTTTTGTTTTAACGAAAAGCACATTCACCCCGACGTACGTTATCACTAGCTCTTTCATTGGAGCCCTGATGTCTCATTGGCTTTTGAAAGTTCACCCACCGTAATTTTTCAAAATAGGTTGCAAGCTCGTCATTGCCTATAATACACATGTGAAACAAGTCTAACTTTGGATTCAGTTTGCCAAGCGATTTGAAGATTATAGGTCGAGCACACGAAACATAAAAAGCATGAATTATCATAGATCACTTTTGCCCATTTCATTATGTCCATTTCATCCAACCCCCCACCGTAATTTTTCAATTTAGTAAAAGCAAACATTTAGCCGAGGTAAGCAAAAACATGAATATTCATGACACACCATGGACTATTCGGTTATTAACAGAGGGGTGCAATCGGTCATCACGCCAAACTCCCCTAATTGCCACCAAGTATTTCATATAATTATATAGTTTGGTATGTTTCTTTTACTCACTCATGAATTATTAAATATCAATGATGGTTTAAAGAAATGTAAAAGAAATTTTAGTTGATATTTATTAACAAAGTAATTTATATTTAGCAAAGCAATCTCACATACAAAATTACTATCAAGTGTCGTCTGCTACGCCGATTGTCGCCTGCTTCGTTAAAGGCACATATTTATCGTTTGGACTGTAAGGTATACCAGGGAGATTTGTATTGTCCTGCAGTACAACGTATAGCAGGAAAATGTTGTATATGCGGATCCTTTTAATGATTACGTAATGGAAGTAGCGAGGCGGTATGGTTTGAATAACTTAGGCAGGTGAAAGTTATTGTATTGAGAAGGAAAGGAATGTTCAGAAAGGCATAGAGAGGGAAGTGGGCGTGGTAGCCATTCTAGCTTTGCACCTGCACCTACATCAGTACGAGAATACACCCGGTACCCTGCAACACAGTGGAACATTCTAAGAAATTAAAAAATTATCTACACAATGGACCTCTTGAATCATCTGAGAAGTAACTTACCCTATTCTGATGACTTCAATGAATGTCAAGATAACAATGGCTGCTTTTCCATCCAAAAATAAAACTAGTTTGCGATTAGAAATAGTCAATTTCTCGATAATTTCACAAAATATATTTGCCGCCGCATTCAATATGACGTCATTGACAGCTGATTGGCTAGTTTGGTAGTGACGTCGAACGAGCTCTGTTTGTGCTGCAGTGATCGAGCGAGCGAAAATGAGACAATCGGAGCAATATGGTAGATATTCCTCTGATTTTTGCCAGTATATCGGTATATTAACTGGACAAGAGTGATTAGACATTTAGTAGTGCAGAAAGTTCAAAGGATTTAGAGCGCTGAGTGCAATTGATAAGTTCTCCTCCTGTACTCTGGGATGTTTCAGGAAATGTGGACATTGGCAGTTGCCCCCCCCCCCCCCCCACCCCCTTCCAGCCGCTTGTCATAATCTTGCCAATGCCCTTTCAAGCTGATCTAGCTCAATATTGAGGTTGGGGTATTTTAGGGACGTCTGACAGACACCCCCACCAGGCGCGCCGGAAGCAGTTTGGGATTGGGGGAGGGGGCAAACATTCCAGGGGGCTCACCTTTCAGGGGCAGTGGCGTAATGAGCAAAAACGTTTTTTGGGGGCAAAAGAAAAATCTGCACCACCACCACTCTTACACGTTACATGCCGGCCCCGCAGAACGTTTTTCAAAGTGGAGTATTAACGATCAGGTAGAGCGGAGCGAGTGCAGCGTAAATTGGTGTGGGGTCCAGTGTCTTTGCCCCGGCGGGGTCAAGGGGCGAATCCCTCGGAAGCTGCCGGGTTTTAGGCATTAAATTACGGTCAGATAAGCATATTTAGATACCTTATTTGTGACACTGGCAGATTACTAATTGAAGTAGGGTCCAGGGGGCGGTGTCCCATGAAGCTCAGCGTTTAAGGCATTTAATTATGGTCAGATGAGCATTCAGGGACCCGTCTTAGGGCCCTTGGTGAGGTCCAGGGTGTGGGGCCCCCGGAAGCTCAGGGGTTTTAGGTATTTAATTACGGTCAGAAGAGCATATTGTGATACCTCATTTGTGACACTGGCAGATCACTCATTCTTTCTTTTTCTCTTTCTTTCTTTTTCTCTTTAACATACTTTTTCAAAAAAGTGAGGAGGGCTCAAGCCCTAACGTTCTGCAGGCCCTGACATGAAGGTTTCTAAATAAGCATGTTTTTTTGCCTAATTATGAATTTGGGAGACTTGTCATTTTCCAACAAAGGCATACAAAAGTATAATTTACCTCCTAAAAAGAGAAAAAAATCACAGAAAATCATGTCATTTCAGCAACATGATCAAAAAGACCATATGATTTATGCAACAGGCAGTGATAGAACTCTAATGTAGACGGTGATGTGTTGTCAAAATTATAAGCTGGTACCTAATGACATTTTCCAATCATCAAATCGTGAGATCCTTAGAAGTTCAAGGAGTTAGTAACGATTTTAAATTATTCATGGCTAAGCAGAAAAGATTTCAAATTGATCTCAATTGTAGTTATGGAACTTCCTATTTGAAACACACAAAGACTTAAACTGAGATTCAATCGAATCAAGTAGTTTCATAATGTTCCTTCGATTTTTGTACTGAATTACTTGTAATCCAGAGAAAAAATAACTTTGCATACCTAGCCGAAACCTTTTTTTGAGAAAAGTTTATGTCATTCTAATCTTATCACAATAGGAATTATGCGGAGTATTGGTTGCTTACAAGAATACACGTGTTTTCTGAGTAGTCAGGCAAAATAAACCATTAAACCAAATATGGCGATATAATATTATATTCATGTTGATCGATGCACTAACTTTTTGGCTCAAAATTTATATTTCACACACTACATCACTCATTGAAATTGTTATCAGAATGAAGGTATTTTAATTATCCATCTTTTGACACCAAATACATGGTGATTAGAGGTTTTAGCTCAAAGTTATCTTTAAAACTTGATGTAAACACACCAAACAGGTCCTTAATTAACTAATGCACGTATATGCATACAGTTAATAATACACATGTGGGCAAAAATGTTGTTTTTGTGGAAATCAAATCAAAAACTTTGGATTGCTACAACTTTGTATTGAAACGATATATTAACCTCTCCCTCGCACAGAATATTGCCGTTGTACATAAGCAAATTCCTGGAAAGTTATGAAAAAATGCGATTCTCCGATTTTGATATATGGAAAATAATGTTTTTGATCAAATTCAATTTTTCGAAAAAAATCACAAAAATCATGTTTTTTACTTAAATTTGCGATGTTAATTAATCCCAAATTCTTTGAATTGGTATCAAATGTAGATAATTTAACTCTCTTTCATATGGCACCAAACTCATGGTGGTTCAAGATTTCTTAAAAATATTATTTACATCATACTATTTTATCGTCAAAAGGGCCATTTTTGGTGGGGTCATCCCCCTGGCCACACCCACCACTTAGAACATGCCAGACGGTCAATTTGTTATGTGGAGCTATGCGATCTTTACATCTGTGCACATGAAAATTGGTTTCCTTCCCAGCTAGGTTGACTCCTCCTGGCTCCCGGTCTAGGACCCCCCCCCCCCCCAGGAAATGAAGGAGGGGTCTGAAAATTTGGACCCCATCACTTTTGGCCAATTGGGACCCTTTTGAAGCCAAAACAGCAAAAAAAATAACTTTGGCACAAAATTCTACGGGAATTACATACCATACTGCACTAGCAGCACTCATTCCGATCACGCCACACCGATTGGTTGCTCACCCTGGTTGCACATTTTTTTCATATAGCTACGATGCTGACTAGTCTTGACGAAATAAACCGAGGTCGATGTAAATGACCATGTGCGGATGCGCAGGTATAGATAGTTCGATCGTAGGAAAAAAATAGCTACCAGGCCGTTAAAGGTAAATTAATAAAATGAATTTACTCTAAATAAAATTACACCCACCATAAACAGATGATGAATTTAGCGCCATTTGAAACTAAACAAAGATTTTGATCCAATTTGTGTACGCTTCAAAGGGCGCTTGTGCACTTTGTGGTATTCGCACTGACACCCATTAAAACACGAGAGGGCTCACTTCCGCGGGACATTGACCACAAATGTCGTCATGATTCCGTCATCAAAATGAAAACTAAATATTATTTCTAATATAGAGCATAACCTCAGCTACAACATATTAAAATTTGGGATAAATTTGAATAAAGATAAACGATATATGGTCGAAAATGCATTGTCATCGATTACGAAATCAATTAAAATTAATATTTTTGTCGGAAATCTGATTAGCCAAAAAGACGTATGAAACGATATCTACAACTCATTCTCTATCCGCATATATTACAAAAATTGGGACTATCCGTGCATTTAACGAAGTAAAGGCCAATTAACATAGGCATGATTTTACCATATTTTGCAAATGTGCGCGCGCGTCTTTTTATCTTTGACGCGCGCGTATTCCATCATTATGAGTAAAAAAATGACTGAAATTGAAAGGAATTTTTGAGGAAAGTGTCAGGTATCCAAAACATGCCCCCAAAAAACTGAATTTATCCGAGCCGCGTGCGTTATGCACGCAAATACGCGCACACCGACGCGCACGCGCGAATATTTTTGAAACGTTATGGTCTGAAACGTATCGAAAATTACTTGGTTTGGGGTTTTGAAAGCTTTTTTTAAACTTATACAAATGCCTGCGTTTGGAGGGGCAGGCGCATGCGCATATGTACCGTGCAATTCACGGGCCGGCTGTTTGTGCGTATTATAACCAGGCCACGACTTATTATCTCGAGGCCACGACTTATTATCTCAATGCCAAGACTTATTATCTCGAGGCCACGACTTATTATCTCGAGGCCACGACTTATTATCCCGAGGCGACGACTTATTATGTCGAGGCCACGGCATCTGTTATCCACCATTGTTTAACTGTGTGCGATCATTAAAGGGCAATCCAACCCTTAATTGCAATAAGTTGATTTGTATGAAAACAGAAAAATAACAACAGAAAACAAAAACAGAATGGCAAAAGTTTTAAAAGATCGGACCAATAGTAAGGAAGTTATGAATGTTTGAAATATGAGATCACTAAGTCTATGCGAATCTCAAATCAGTGGATTGTAACGTAGGACGTGGAAACTCTCCCATTTGCCGTGTACAAAAATATCATTAATTTCTGTTTTTCTCGTAAGTTCCTTCTCCCTTGGGGCACTACTAAAAATATATTATGGATAGCATATTATCATAGGTCCTCTAAAAAGAAAAGAGCCTCCTGAACAATGAATTTTTAAAAATTAAAAATTTTAGTCATTTTATATGTTGGAACAGATGGGAAAGTAGTCCGGCACTACACCACATTGTCATTACCGCGTTAGCCAAGTTGAAGAGCTCATACGTATAGTGATTATAACTTTCAAAAATTCATAACTTTCTTATATTTAGTTAGATTTAATTGAAACTTACGTCTCGATAACTTTTTTGGGCCAGAAGGTTGTTCACTCGTATACTTTAACACATTGTTGATGCCTTTATGTCCTTTAAAGGCACACTGTCCTACTTGTAGCTACTTGCTCCCTCTATATAGAAAACTTCCCAAATCGGTGCCTGTTGGTCCCCCATGATCCTCTTTTTCTTATGTTAAATGAGAGCTGAGTTAATGAGATAGCCACCTGTCACAGTGACCTCGATGGCTCGCTGTGTGGTCTAATCCCTTCTAGCTGCAGTAGTAACGCCTACCTTTAAGAGACAATACCATAATAGCAACTAGGCATACCATGGGCCTCATGGATTAAAGATGCAGAGTAGTGGGCTCTCATGGGGAATTCGACACCATTCGAGTGTTTACCCAATAACAGGTGTTGTCATTCACCAGGAATAGCCTTCATTTTATATGTGACCAACGGGCCTTATGTAATGCTTTCCCTTTTCCACCCGTTCCCCCATCTGGTAAAGTCATTATCTTACATTTCTCTCACCCGAAGACTCTCCGAGAGACTAGGATATATTTATTGATGGGACTACGGGTTTGCTCTGTCTTTGTGCGAGATTTGTACACACATTAGTGGGTGTACATTTCCTCCAAGTCTGGAAACTGACAAGAACCTCCCTTTAAAATAGAAAGTGGTATTGAGTGCGTGTCGCGTAATTGTGATGGTACCTGCTATTATTAATTATAGTAACAATCCTGACAATTATAAATGTTTTTCGTTTACTTTAAACTCATTTGCATCATATAACTATTGTTTCTCGTGCTGTTTGTAAGAACAACATGGAATAACACTAGGCATAATCATGAACGAGAAGGTGACATTGGCTCTGAGGACATTCACAGGGCTACGAAAGTTCACTCGTACTATGGCCGACCTTTCATGACGAAATCATCGAAAAGAAATATCATGGGACAACATAGTCAAGTTCCGAGGAAATGATTATTAAAAGAACAACCAAATCAGGAGCCTTCTGACCATGGGGGGTTTGGGAAGTTTTCACATGTGCTTGAAGGCCAGTTGATATGTTTCTGATAGATTGTGTGGGCTGGTCACATCGAAATTCCCAAATTGACTTAGAGTTCTATATATAGTCCACAGGGAGTCACACGAAAGCTTGTTGTTGTTGTTGTTGTTCTTGGGTTTTAAGGCTGACCAATCTAAAAATATTATTTCTGCCTGGCTGTGCTGTTTTTTTTTCCAGTTGTTCATCACTGATGATTAGATGGCGCTGTTTCTTTTCCTCTTCAGTGGGTATCACGTACTGTGCAGCTTCCGTTTATTCGATGGTGCGGGCAATAATTTAGGTGTCGACCATGAACAGGGTGCGAGTATTTTATTAATAATAGGGGTTAACTGTGCAGTGCTAAACTATACTTTCCATCCCTTCCTCTCCCAGAGAGTTAGTTATAACTCGTTAGCTATAATAATTGGTATCTTCCTGTAGTTTTTATGAAAGCCAACAGAGTGTGCAGATGATCCTCATTCCCCAGTAAATTCTTTAAACTCTTATCTTTAATTTTCAACAGAGAAAACAACCTTCTGAGATAGTAAGTTTTTATTATAGGCACTTACCCCAAGTGTAAAGGTCATTCAGTTAGAAAAGAAATAAAATACATAATGGTAACTGATTTTTTAATTAATATTTTATCCACTCTGTAGAAAATATTAATTACAATGTGAGGATGATTGCGAATTTTCATTGAGGTACAATAATATTATTAATAAATCTTTTTCCTTCTCAAATGATCTTGGACAATATTTTCACTATCCATGCCGGATCTGCCATTTATTAACAAATAAATGCAGTAAATGTGTTACTTTGTAAGCCTTTGCATAGAGAGATAATTGACATATCATAATCATATTTCGTCTATGTATAGAGTAAGTTCATTATTATTTTTAAAAATCTTCAATTTTAAATACTATCTTTACAGTTTGTAACAGAGATATATGTCAGAAAATTAAAGTTGCTCTTTGTAATAAAAATTAATTTGAACTGTTCCCATTATACTCTTGATCGTGGTAAACATGATATCGTCAAGAAATGTTCTCTATTATAAATTATTATCCAATCCGTGTTCGTAATGAGAGAACTCTACTTTTAAAATTCTCCCACCTCCCATCACCACGCTATTGCCTTGTTATCTCTCATTTCACCCACCAAATATTTCAGGTGCAAACCCCCCCCCCCCCCCGAATGTCCCATATGTTGCTATACCCACGCTACGCCACTATCACTAAATTAAATGTGCCTGGCATGTCTTTGTGTGATCTTGCAACTCCATAGATTCTAATTTGAATGGCAGAACATTGGGTGCCTGTTCTTTGTCTACTTGATTTTTTCCTTTTTAATTTCTAAATGCGCTTGTTTTAACATTCATATCATTGGCAGTGCATTCATTCAAGGCTCGAAATTACCAAAAAAATAAAACAAAAAATAAACAATATTGCTTAAGAAAATTTGAAGGAAAAAAAAATGGCTTGTCGATTGTAACCAACATAATAAACATCGATCAGCCGAAATGAATTCAAAGTTGAAACTTCGTAATTTAATTGCGTTATGGATATTTTTTTACAGACACATTTTCTTTTAGTCAATTAATGCGCATGCAGCGTAATGAGGCTGGTTATTATTATGTTTTTACATTATTTTTTTCTTTTCCATTCTTTCCAATTGTTCTTGCAGAGCTTCTTTTGTATGATAAGTGACTAATTGTGACGTCACAATGGATGTTCGTCACCGGTTGACTAGGGGAGTCAAGCGATGGTTTATCCTGACTGGTGTATTCTTTGTCTCTTTCCTCGAGACTGGAACTGTGAGATCATTCGGGGTCATCTTGAATGATTTGACGTCAGACTTTGGTACATCGACCGCTTACATCGGGACGATCATTGGCATGGCCCATGGAGCAACGTACTGGTTATGTAGGCAATATCAGTCTCACTTATCTTTCTTCTATCTTTTTTTCGCACACCCCCCCCCCTTCCGCATCTCCTTTTTTAAAAATCCTTCTCTCAGACATTCTCTCTTCTTCTTCTCCTTCTTTTCTCTCCCCCTCTCTCTCTCTCTCTCTCTGTCGCTGTGCATCTTTATGATTTTCATCTCAGGACATCTCTTTCTCTTCCTTCCACCCCATTCTCTCGCAATGATATCTCTCCGTATCTATTCCACCTTTCTCTCTCCCTTTCTAGATTATCTGCCCCATTATAGGAATATTTTCCAGTTTTCCTTTGTGGTAATCTGGAAGATTCGAAAAAGGAAAGAGTGTCATCAGTGTAGTTTCATGGTCAGGTTAATTAGCTGTGAATGGTTCTTAAAACGTGACGAATTTGACAAAATATAGGGCTTGTAGTCGGTTTGGTAGCACGTTTGTCACCTTCTTTCCTCGGACGAATATGAAATAGGATTCCGTGACTTTGCACTAGTATTTGTCTGAGTGAAGTATTTGATTTATAGAAACAGTCAGGTTCACCGAAAATAGGCGGAAATCGATTTCTCTAAAATATCTCCCGACTTGTGACGACAATGGATCTATAATTCCCACATCTTGAAGAGGAGAGGCATAAAGAACACTTTTAGAAAACTGGTGTTGTAGCAAATTAAATGTTGCTTTGGGTGTTTTTCGTTGAATTTACGAGAAGTGGTAAACGCTGAGTCCGGAGATTAGATTAACGGAATAATAATAACAATATTCCGCTTTTATATAGCGCCCAATACATCCATCCAACGATGTGCCTAAGCGCTTTATATTATTACCCCGGTCGTCGGATTCAGGCTTTCTCGCACACAATGTATGCACATGTTCCACTCCCTGGGGAGCATTGTTGTTGTTGTTGTTTCCATTCAATATAAGATTCCGTAATGGCCCCCTCCCCCTTGACCGCGACCACGCCTCTCAACAAAATATTTATCATCTTACTTACTAAATTGATCTCTGATATTATGTAAACTCATTCATCCATTTCTCCATCCCTCACCTCTATACAGCGGTCCTGAACACACCCCTCCTCAGACGTTTCTCTGTTCGTCAGGTGGTGATGGTTGGTGGTCTGGTGGGATCCCTAGGGCTCATCTTATCAGCCTTTGCAATGACCGGACCTTACTTTGCTGCAGCTCTCTTCATGTTTGGTAATGATCCTTTGGGGTTTTTTTTTCTTCAAATGTTTCAGCATTTATTGAAAAATCAAATTCAAAATATTCAAATAACAATAATAGAATATAATATAATTGATTTACATTAAAAGTGACAACTGAAATACACACAAAATGCATATATAATCAAAAACTTGAAAGTATGGAGGTAAATTAAAGAATCAAGATAAATGCAGAGGCCAACTATCATAAGCATGAATGTTTGAGTCGATAGCAGCCGAGATAGCAGCCAGATCTGCCTCTGTAATTCTTCAGTACATGCTATCACTGCGGGCCATGGTTTTAAGGAGGGGGTTGTATGGGAAATGGGGGTGCAAATTGGGGGTGCAAGTTATTATTGTTTTTTTGTTACATACTTAGGTAGTACATGCTAGTTGGGTTTCAAAGGTGGAAGATGGAAGCTAGGGTGGAAGCTATACAGGTAAATGTGTGCATAGTAATACATAGTAGATGTGAGGCATTTCTGAATTAGTAGTTACAGTTTGGTCAACCATGTTAATGCCTTAGGAAATATGCCACCTTTGAATGAGAGCATATATCGGATTTGGGGGAAGAGGTATATATACCAAAAAACAAATTAAGTGTCGTATATATAGGAGATGTTGAATTATCATTTTATTTTTGAAAACTGCTTTTGGATACGAGCTTCTTTCCATGATAATTTAACCAAATTAATTTTATACACCACTATTGTTGATAGGCTAATATTTTGGTGTCGTTTTTCATGAGTAGAAGTTAAGTGATAACTCACTTGCAAACTTAAATATTTTAGTATAGAGAAGCAACTTAATGCATTGTGGTATGATAATTTGTCTGTGTCCCTGCATGTTTTAGTGGTATATTGATGTAAAGCTAATGTATTTTTGTCTGTTACGTTCTTTAGGAATCGGTTTCAGCACGGTTGTCTTACCAGCCAACTCCAGTCCTGTGGACTACTTTCCAGACCTGTTTGAGATCGCATCTAGTATCAACCTCACTGGAGGAGGCATCGGTCTCATGATTCTACCACTTCTCTTTGAGGTCTTCGTCAAAAACTACGGCTGGAGGGGTGCCCTGATGCTTCTAGGAGCCATTAATCTTAATACCCTGGTGAGTGGCGCCCTCTTGGAGCCAGTGCCAAAGGCGAAGGAATCAGCAAAAGGAGAAGTGCCTCTTGATGATACGGTGGAGCTAACGCAGAGAGACATTGAAGGGGAGCACAGCGGTCATTTTAACTCGGGACAAGATGGAGCAAATGGAAGTGTTGAAGAACAAAATGGCAAGACTGGTCTTGACGTTGATTCCCTAAGTGAACCAGAGGACTTGTTATCTCATCAAAGACACTCGGAAAACACCAACACTAACTCCAAGTCGGACAGCAAAGTTCTTATACACCGCATTAGTAACTCCGAGGATGCAACCCCAAATGCCTTCCCAAACTACGCCTTTGAAGCGGACAAATCTGACAACATACACCATCATGAACTTTCAGCATCATACAACACCACGTCTGACAGTGTAACTGTCGAAGAGGCAATCGCCTCTGAGGATTGTCCCGAAGACACCCCAAATCAGACATGTTTTGGGAGATGTTGCCATAGTGTTGCAGAGTTATTTGACCTTTATCTATTTAAAGATTACCCTGTATTCGTCGTCATCTGCTTTGCTACCATTCTCTTCGGTGTCTCCTACGATGGCTGGGTACTTTTTGTTATTCCAAACGCAGAAGCAAAAGGCTTCGACTCACAGATGTCTGTCTACGTCGCAACAGCCGGAGGCGTCGGCAATATATTCGGACGCTTCTGTATAGGATTCTTCACAGCCAAGAAGTTAATTCCTAATGAGGTGTCCTATCTGATAATGAACCTAGTGTCCTCAGTGGCATTTTTCGTCAACTATGGCGCCACCACTTTCTGGTTTCTGTCACTCCTGTCTTTCTTCAATGGGTTCTCTCTAGGAGCCAAGACATCACTGCAGTTCATCATTGTCAATGAAACGGTGACCACCAAGCGGTACAAGGCAGCCGTCTCTATGCTACTTGTGTCTCTTGGTATTGGCTTCCCCATCAGCGGCGCCCTATTAGGTGAGTTAAAAAAGGGGCAAATTAGCACTTTTGTATTCTGTCACTTGAATACCGCTCCATATCCAAACTGTTGCGTCGGGAGACTGTCGTTTCAATGGGCTTATCGATAGTTTTTCACTTCTCTCTCAAACAAGCAAATAGAATAAAGAAAAAAGCCATTCATACTTAAAATCTACCGACAGTAATGTTTTTAATTGGGGTGTCAGCTTCCCCATTAAGAGCGATGCCTTTAGATCCAAATAATTACTCTAAAGTCATGTACATGAAATAATTGTAAGATATAATTGTATTCGAAATTTTCTCTGTGTTGAATATATTCATTCATTACAAATCCGTTCTGTTTCTTACAGATTCAAAGCGTTCCTCCAAAGTTTCTAATACTATCAAAGCAATATTCATCATTTCATAAAAACCTATCTGCACTAGTTTGGCCAGGAGGGATTAGACCTCCCTGCATGGTCACTGACAGGGGGTTATCTCATCAAATCAGCTCTCAATTAACATAAGAAAAAGGGGACCAAGGGGGAACAATATGGTCACCGATTGGGCATTGTTTGCTTTTTAGAGGGTGCAAGTAGCTATAAGTAGTGCAGTGGGGCTTTTAAAAAACCAAATAAGTGCAAAAGTGTAAAATAAAGATATTCTTAAAAGGAGTGCCTGTTATGACAAACCAGACATGACGAAAAGTGAATGGTATTGATAGATCCCGTTTCTCTCGTTTTCCATTTTTGTAATCAGGTGGAATTTACGACAGGACAAGATCGTACAACATCTCTTTCTGTGTGATAGGGTTTATAGATGTCGTCTGTGGGATTCTCATCATAGCCCCTCTCATAGCAGCAGCTTTAAGAAGACGTAAGGGCAGAGAGTCCTCACCAACGGATGAAGTGCCTATATAACGCTTGAAGACATCGTGCCATGAATTCTTGAGGCGCTCACTGTTGCCATGATAGGGCTTATAGATGTAGTCTGTGGGATTCTCATTACAGTGCCTCTCATAGCAGCAGCTTTAAGAAGACGTAAGGGAGAGCTCCTTATCAATGGATGAAGTGCCTATATAACGCTTGAAGACATCGCGCCATGAATTCTTGAGGCGCACACTGTTGTCACGTTCGTGTAATTTTCGCATGACTTTTGATTGACGTTTATGTGATGATCTTAGAATTGGATGGAGGAAGAGCTACGACACAGACGTTTGATTTGGAAAAACACAATGGCGCTCAAAGCAATTCTATTGAGATCATACAGATGATTGTTGCTCTTGATAGAAGTATTGCATCAGAGTGAACAAAAAATGGCGTCATATCATAGATCGATGTAATTCTTTCTTGAAACAACAGAGCAGATGATCTGTTTGAGGAGCGCCCTCACTTTCTTCTTGTTCGTTGATTTCTGATATGATCAAGAGAGGAGAATGCTGATGACATGTTTGAAGAAAACCTAAGTTCAAAGAGAATTTCCTTTTTTTAGAGAGAGAGCTTTCACAGGTTTAGGATACTGATGCTATATTTAGTTAAGCTGTACTCGTCCCGAAAAGAATTAGCTATTTTTAGAGACATTTTATGTTTTTCATTTTTATCTTGAGTTGAGGACACTGATGATAATATTTTTAATGAAACCTTAGACTTTCCAAGGAAAATTACTCTATTTTTTAGTTAAAGAACTTGTTATGGTTTCTATTCGTTAGTGGCTTCATGAATGAAATGAACTTGAGAGAATTACTGGTCGTGAAGGACACTCTACACTTTGCCAGGGATGTGGTATACCAGAATAGACAATGTTTACTGGATTGGTCGCAAAAACTGTCAAACTGTTAACCGATTCAAAACTTGTCTTAAGACACATTTTATTCAAAATTGCTTTTGATGACTTACTATGTTCACATTGATGTGTTTTTCATATGTATTGTAATTTGTAGGTTTATTTGCACTTGTTTGTTTTGTTTAATATGTAATTGTTTATCAGTCTATTTTGTTTGTTATAGCGCTTAGGGAATTCGGTGGTAAGTGCTTTATAAGCAACGGTTTTATCGTTATTATTATTAAAGATGGAGGATCATTCTAAATGGAGCCATACGCGACTGTTAAACTTCCATTGGTGTAAATAGAGGTGTATATAGTGGTCTAGTGGATACGTTTCTGGACTGTGGACCACAACGGTCCGCAGTTCGAGTCCCGCCACGGCACCAATGTCCTGAGGTAAATGGGTACCTGGGGTGCATATTCCTGGGCTGAATAACTGGAAAATATTAACGTATGGGAAGGAGACTACCCTCATTGAAATGGAAAGATCTGATATTGTTCCAGACTTGGCAGATTAAGCCTATGTAGGTTTAATTCACGACAGTGAATCAGAATTCACATAGGGTTGTACGCAAACAATTGACATTCCTCTCCCATATAGATGTAACACAAAATAAGGCATTTGATTACATTGTTAGTGATTATATATGATTTGTAGTAGTCAAAGATGGATATAAAATCAAAAATAAGATGAAAGCAACAAAAAAAATTGACAAACCAGGAAGCGAACCTAGGTCACCGGAATGGGAGTCGAGTACTTTTCCTTTCTTTCTTCTACTTGTATTTCATTCTTTCATATTTTACGTTCCTTTCAATTCTTTCTGCGAAACCTTCTTTATGAATATGTGTATATTGGTGTGTATGTGCGTGATTTTATTATGCAAGTCTTTTACTTGTTATTAATTATGTTCATTATCATGTTCTTGGTTGTAAAAGGGCCCTGATCACAAGCAGAATTCTGCTCCCTAGTGATCCTAACCATAGTATTGTCTATTGTCATTTTAGATAAACGTTGAATAAACATTCTGCAGATGAACAGCCATAGGCTGAAGCAAGTGATCCGTGTTGAAATAAAATAAAATGAAATGAAATGTCTTGAATGTATGTAATTGTGTGTATCATGTATACTCCTGCTGCGGTTGACGACAAATAGTCAAGTGAAAAATAAATAATAAAAAATCGTAGGATATACGAAATATACTAATTTTCGGTTTTAAATCTTTCTCAAGTAATGACAAATTTATCCAAACCAGCGGTCTTCAACACTTAAAAAAGGGATCCAGCACTATATATATACATGCAGTTCTTGAAGTTACTTTGTTGCTCCGTGATTAACCTGTCTGTATAGTTTCATGTGCTTCTTAATTTCAAGTATCTTAGTCGAAATTGATATCACCATATTTTACTCAGAAAAATGTACATTATTCTAGATTATTTTGGTTGTATTCGCTACTGATTTTGTTAAAGCATTAATTTCATCGTTTAGGGTTCTCCTGAAAAAAGAGACCCAAATTTTCCTATAAATTATTCAATAATCCTGAATATATTTTGGTTAATGTGCACATAACAACAAAAACTAATAAGTACATGAATATTTTACCTTCACACCGCGATCAAGGTTAATTGTCGCTAAGCCCTACACATAATAACTTATTAAAGAAATCCTTTGTAATAAATATGACAGGAACGTAAATATATAAATACAAATGCAAGGCAAAAGGATATAGGTTTAAATGGGCACATACTTATTTACATATGACGAAATTGATAATCACGAGAGAAATACCTTTTTAATTTACCGTGTGCAAGGTAGGTCTTTGGACTGGCCTTAAAAGTGTTAAAATGGAAGATGAGAATATCAGGATTTATATCGTGAGCTTCGATAGTTGATATTCCCGAATCATTTGTCTTTTTAAAACAACTAACTTCGACTGGTTTTGTTTTTCTGTCACTGCCACTTCTGACCGTCTAAACTCAGTCATGTGTGATTTAACGATCATATTCTTGTTGTCATGTGATAGAAAGGAATACGAGGTTCTCAGTGATGTATATATTAGTGAAAACATAATTTGGGATTATTGAGTAATTACATATTGTAGCTAGTTTCAATGTTAAATTGCTGTGAATGTCCTTTGTATTATCGTGCACAACAAGAACTTTTTTAAAGCAAGCTTGGTAATAAAGTAAATGGTAGAAGGGAGAGTTGGTATTCTAATTTGCATTGCTTTTATTAATCGTTTTGAATCAATATTTTATATCCATTATGGATATAAAATATGATATTTCCATTGTAATTTAAAAACATATACAAACTGTAAATATTCTTTACAACGCTGTTGAAGCTAGCAAAAAATGAAATAACACGAGATCATTAAATTATTTCATGCAGTTCATATTAAGGTACAGACACAGGGATCAGGCTCGTTGCACAAAGCGGCACCAATCTAAAGAAACCTCGCGTGTACTGCATTCACCGCTATTGCACGCTGGGCCGTGCGTTATTTGTATTCAAATGTATTCGCTATTCCACATCACAAGATTGCAATTATAAAGATGTAATTTTTTTGTAATGCTCGAGTTGACTGATACAATGAAAGAAACAAGAAACATGCACATGCCTCTCAACAAAGACTACACCAAAGCCATAACCTGTCACTAATTATAGTGAAACTGGAGAACATAGAGCCAAAATATAACTAAAATACTTTAAGCCCCTTATTCCTGTCTACTCCAACAAGTCTGAAAATCTGAGACACAAGACTAACCCAATAACACATTCCTCTATCGATTGAATTGCTTCAGAGGAAGATTCCAGTTCTCTGTCTAAACAATTCAGTCACTAAACAAGTGTACTAGCCCCCCTCCCCCATGACATCAGTGCCCTCTCAGTGACTCAACCCATGCTACACCATTAGCACTACTGATTGATTATCTAAGGATGCGTTTATTGTCCAAATTTTTGGCTAGAATCAGGTTTCTCAAACGTCTTTCAGGCAAATTTAGAAGGTGATAAACGCAAAGCCTTTTTTAAAGGTCTTTAGATATGGGCATATCTAAAGACGCAAAAAGGTGTGTTTTGAATGTGACATACAGCCAGAATCACGTTTCTGAGAGATGATGAACGCAAAGCAGTTTTGAACCCCAGGTTAATTGTGTTGTGTACAAGCATGTGTGTGTAGCTGTCCTCCGAGAAACTCTCTGCTTCCCGGGTCAAACGGCGCAAAACAGCTGCGCAAACACAAGGCCTTTATTGAATCGTGAAGAGACGATAAACGCGACATCCCGCAAATCACTTTCGTATAGTGGGGTTTGATAGTGGGGTATGATAGTGGGGTACGATATGTACGTATCAAGTGGCAAGACCCAATAAACGCACCCTAAAATTATCGCGGATGATGCTATAAGCTTCGTACGTCTTCCCGCGCCGCGCGTGCAAATAGTTCGCGACGATTGAGCTTTATAACTTCGCATGATGGAGGTTTTTCTGTATAGAAAAGAATAGATTTACAGACAAAATTTAGAAATTCATAGGTAAATTTTGATTCATAATGTCGATCGAAATGGATTTGTGTATAGTGTGAACTTATGAAACGGCCCCCTGGTTTAATTTGAGATAGGTCTAGAGTCTATAGCCTAAGGCGTATAGATCTAACTTAAGTCTTAACCCTTTACTCACTAGATCTAACGTTATAGGCTACATTTATATCTACTATTGCTACGCTCCATTTATATAATAGATATACGGTACTAACAACCACTCCGAAGTTCACACTATGCACAAAACCATTTCGATCGATATTATGAATCAAAAGTTGCCTTTGAATTTCTCAATTTTGTTTGCAAATCCATTCTTTTCCAGAAACACCTCCATCATGCGATGTTACAGCTCAAAATAACTCTTTCATGGGGTCGAAATGACCACTTTAATACGTGATTGCTAATATGACCACGTATGTTATGACCAGGTTTTTAAAAACAACCCAGAATAACAACCCCGAAAAAGCGACCACGGCATAGGTGTTACTAGATTTCGACCCCGTACTGGGGTTGTATATGACCCCGACGTGGTTACATTTTCCAACCCCAACACGTGGTCATTTTGCATTCCACGTACACCGTGGCCATTATGACACCTAGGCCCCGTCTTATAAAGAGTTTCGATTGATCAAAATCAATCGCAAGTCCTCTAAAGAATCTCATTCAAAATATTGTTAATTGTCTATAAATCATTGAGTGGTCAAGCCCCTAATTACATCACAGAATTACTCCAACTCAAAGTCCAATCACACAGTCATAGCCTACGCAGTTCCACAGATAAATTATTATTTCAGATTCCCCATGGCAAAACTAAAATAACTCTTGGGGACCGTGCTTTTGCTATTGCTGCCCCCAAACTATGGAATAGCTTTCCAATAGAAATACGAAGCACTCCATCTCTCAATGTTTTTAAATCCAATTTAAAAACTTATTTGTTCAACTGAGAGATCTTATTTAATTTGTAGAATTTAGTAAAAAGGAGCTCTTAACCAGCGCAGCTGAATATATTTTGTATAAAAGCTGCGCTATATAAATTTATTATTATTATTAAATTTATTATTATTAATCAATCGCAAGTTTGCAGTCTCCTATCTCTTATGTACATAGTTGCGATTGATATCATTCACGAATAAGTTGCGATTAAAATCAACTGTTTATAAGATGGGGCCTTAACGTGGTAAGGTGCATGGTTGACTACCAAAGCGTGGTTAAAAACGACCACGACGTGGTAATTTTTTGACCACGTATTTTTAAGAGTGTAGGCCTACAATCAAGATCGGCGGTCGTATGCGCTGTGTGCAAATGTAGAAACCAAATCAATCAATAACTGTATGGTATCCGCGCTCGCTCAAAGAACATTTTAATACGTAAACCAATGGGTATCGCAGCAAAATTTTACTATTTGCATGGTAACCGGAATTTAGAGGGATCTCATTCTTGGACTATTAACTGGTTTTGGCATTTTTCGTTTCTTTACGAGAATGGCTAAAATCACGACTCCATTTTCAACCAATCAGATGGCTGGATTTCTTAAGTGAGGTATATAATAATATATATGCCGACCTGTGCCCCCCCCCCCTTTTTTTTATTACAATTATTTTAAACTCCACTAAGCATAATTTTCCCCAGAAAACTCAATATTAATATGGACTTTTCTCAAATTTAGTATTAGGTTTAGCTCATATAGCCTTATTTATAAAAAAATAATACCATTCCTTTTTTTTTTAAGTGTAGATAATACACAACATAATGTATGTGAATTTTTACACAAACGGTTATCATAGAATTGAATGATAAGATAAATGCATCGAAATATTTGTAAAATGGTTATTGAAATATACCTTATATTTCAAAATTTCTAATCACCTATAAAAGTCATTAAAGTTGGAATCATCATCCTCAAGTAGAAGGAATTTACATTTCTGAAATTCAATAAATAAACATAGCTATGTCAATTTAATTCAATATGTATTTCACTTTGTTAAAAATCTTTATTTAAATTCATCATAGGTCGTAATGGCCTTATATGGAAGAACCAATTCCTACTTCTAACGGAATAATAATAATAATAATGGCTCGTTCTTATATAGCGCTTTTCAGGACCGGAGGCCCTCTCAAAGCGCTTTACAGATAAGTATATTATTACCCCGGTCATTGGATTCAGGCTTACCCGCACACAATGTATGATTGAGAATAAGGAGCCTTCATCAATATTCCACAGTGCTCCTACAAAATAAGCTATTAATGTACTCTTCGTTGAATAATGACTAATCATTTAAATGTGAAGGACACTTTAACCCTATAGTTTATTAGAAAACAAAACGGTTTCCTTGTTCGTCAGTTCGTACCCACATCTTTGTTCGATTTACAATTATTGCATTTACCTCTGGAACCTACAACCAACAATTGCAGGCTTTCCTTTTCGATCATATCCTCATTTTCAATTTAACTTTGTCCTTAAAAGGGAGGTCTATCCTGAAATTAAGTTAGTTTTTAATAGAAGCAGAAAAATGAGCTTAAAAGAAAAGAAAAGGAAAAGAAAATCACGGATTTTCGAAGGTGCAATCAATCAAACACGAATTGACAACTCTGTGACGAGTTCCACTCCCAACTGCCCTGTACTAAAAAACTTCAAAAATAAATTAATCATTCACCATAAATATAATTATTGCAAATATGTTTTTATAGAAGCTCTCTTTGATAAAAAAAATCTATTCTGTTAGCATTAACTAACAAAATGAAAGTGTTGCCAATTTGTGTTTCACTGATGACAACTTCACAAATTCACATCTTTCCTGTTTTAAATCGGATATTGCACAATTCTCACTAAGTTGTGTCTCTCATTTTCTGCTTGCATTAAAACCAAGGTAGAGGTGTAGTGGTCGAGTGGATACGTCGCCGGACTGTCCGCGGCTCGAGTCCTGCCGCGGTACTGATGTCCTTTGGCAAGACATTGATCTATATTTGCCACACTCAACCCAGGTGATGTAAATGGGTACCTGGCAGGAATTAATTTCTTGAAATGCTGGAGCGCTGTATAAACGGCAGCTGGTCATTCAACAGTGTCTGACAGTGAAGTCTAGCAAGTAAACGGGTTTCCTTGCATAATTTGAATATTAGGACACTGTTAACGTTTGAATGTCACATATAGGACAGGCATGACATATTCATAATTCCTGCAAAGTTCTACAGAATTTTATGTTGGCTGCAAAAGGGACATAGTATCTTTAATAATGTTGGTTTACAAGTAACTACAATTAAATCAATGTGATTTAATATATTATAGTTAGTTCATTCAATAAACATCTGTAGTGCTATAACAATTATATATGTAAAGAAATCGATACGTGAAATATAAATATAAGTATAAAATGCAAAATAGGCCGTATTGAACTGAACTAAACTGAAGCATTCGAATAGCGGCCTATTCACCTTGAGGGTCGCTTGTAAAACATTACAAAAATCCTCTATGTGGACATGCCTTGAACCATAATGCATGGCCCTACAGAGGATTTTTTCCTGTTGGGGATTGGGGGAAAATGCAATGAATCATTGATAATTTATTGTATTTTCTTTCTTTTTTTGTGTGTGTGGGGGCGTCGACGTACCCTAGCACCCGCTGCGTACAGTCATGATTCATTGGCTAAGCAAAGGCCTCGTTACTGTGAGCCCCCAGGATAAAAACCGTGTCGATGTGCTATATTAGTGCCCTTTTATGAGGCATTAATCCCCATTACTGTCAGTTATGACTTAAGGACGTAGGTCCCCTAGTTGATTAGCACAGTAGCACACACATGCTTTAGCAGTCACGCAAAACAAACACTCCCCAATTGTCATTCAATACAATTTGAGAATGTATACTATTATCTAGATCTATTAGGAATAAATCATTGTCAAAATCATTCAATAAATTGGGGCAAAAATAATTATTCCACCATTATGACCAACAGTATATAATTATAGAATAACAATGATAGGCCATACTTATGATAATAGTTTTTATGTCTTGCCGATGTAATTTTGTTCTCTCACGACTATTCCTCGTCACTGTCGACATTAATCTATTATTTTGAATCTCAATTCTTAACGTTCTGTCGGTAACTGTGTTAACTTATTATGGGCGTTCCCACTCAAGCTATGCTTTCTGGGTTTTCGACTCCTTCCGTATCTGAATTATTTACTGTATACTCTATGTTGAAACAATTGTTACGTATATAATTTGTATATACATTGTGTTTCATATTGTACTGTTGAGAAGGAAATACATGTTAATAAATACAAAATACAAAAATACAAATAAATAATTAGATCGTAATATACAAATTGTCAATGCCTGAATTTGAATACCTGACTGTAGTTCCAATTTTAATCATCATTGTTTTATGCTATTGTTCTACATTCATTTCCATTTCTCTTTCTTACTCTTCCTCATTTCCCTTTTATATTCAATCCGTAAAATCTGTCGTTTTCATTTCCTTGTGGGTTTTCTTTTTCATTTCCCTGTTGATGTAGCCTTTAATCACGGCGGTCTTGCAGCACTGTCGATCCCATGGTTGATCCTCGAAATGCGCGGTATAGTCCTCTGATCGCGGGAGTCCACACACGTCTACAGCTTGATCGACCATGCATATGGGACTGAAGGCAGCAATTCCCCCGTGATTAAAGGCTACCGTTGATGTTGTTATTCAATGTTTCTTCTATTTCTCTATTATTGTATTTCATTGAATCAGATTTAATATTAATGGACGTTTATTTTATGATCTTAAATTTTTCATTCAATTTATTTCAGCCTCAAAAACATCAAATAATTATATATTGAAATTGCATTTATTTTCTTTTTCTTTTAGGACACATCAACGAAAACATAGTGAGCTTATTTAATAAGTTTCCTCTGTTTGAACGCCGTAGTTCATGTGCGATTTTTTTTTTTGATCTTGTGCATCATGCGTGCAAATCATATATATATATGCAACACATTGCCACCTTTACATTACTCTCATCGCCGCCTGATTCGAGAACGGTTGCTGTGCTTGCGGTCTAGGTTACTTATCTGCTATATAAAGTCATGATGCATAGCTCCGTGGAAGCTTAGTTTCCATCATTTAAAAGCTGCAATTCCTTCACAGAGTACAGGTAAGATAAACACAACAGATAAGGGGTGTTGGGAACTTTCACAGCCACCATTTAACTCACCAAAATGCTAATTTCATGCATATGCAAACCTTGGGTTAATCCCACAGGGATACGTGCGCATTTTTTTCCGCAAGAGGGCTGAGGCCTCTTGCTAGAACATCAACCATCCTGTTTGTAATTTATTTTCTTTTTAGGCGAAGGGAGAAAGTAAAAATATAAGATTTTTACTATGGTAATGGTAAACTGCTATTTCGTCATCCAGATGCATTTATACATTTTCAAATATTGACGAATTAAGAGATGGGTTACACAATTCCTCAACATATCTGTAACTATTCTGCTATTCATTTCCAACCATTCGGTGTATTCGCTAATTTTTCTGCAATCATTCAACTATTCGTCACGTTCTGGAGGTGGGGGGGGGGGGGCAAAAGATTGAATAATAGTTGTCGATTAAAAAGAAGGTTTTCAGACCAGTTGAATGAAGAATAGCTAATGACAGTGGTGCATATTTGTAGACCGTTTGGGGGAAGAGTCATGCTCGCCAAAAGTTGTGGAACAATATTGATATGTTCTCGACAATTGACAATTTCTCAGAAAGTGGGCGAACGTTTGGTGATCATGACGAACAATGTATTAACAGATTGGGGGGGGGGGGGAATTGACGATTCTGGAGAACGTCTGATAATACTCATTCACCGCTCTCGCCAAGATGTCGCAACCCAGGCGACATGCACACTTTAGACATCACAATGCCCAAAAATAAATATAATCCTTAAAATTACTTCCTATTGCTTCACATATTATCTGTTAACTTTACAATGGGCGAAAATGTTTACAAAAAATCGTAACAAAATAAATTATAATTTGAGTTTTTCCACTATTGTGCGAGAAGAAATAAAATGATAGTAATCATAACAGGAGCAGTGGCATTTAGATACGATTATAATTATTTTGACTATGAACTTTGCTACTACCTTAGACTACTAGTACTAAGTGATTCAAAAGCTGATAAAGTATATTTGGTCATCACTGCGCGACATCGCACATTTTTTTCAAAAATAAGTTTTTGGTGACTGGATTCTATGACTCGGACAGATGTAACATGCTGTAACCAGAAACAAAAATTGTTATAATAATAATAATCAAAATGGGTTTTTAGGGGGGATTTCAATCCAACCAGGAAACATCGTGGACCAAAACGTAATTTAGTATTCTGATTAAGTCACATATTTGATTTGGAAAACAATTTCCTATCCTTAAAAGGAACTAGAGGTGAAAATGAGCGATGTTTTTCAGTTGCCCTCTTCCTCTTTTACAAATGTGCTTGAATAGCAATAGACCTTCGCATGGTTTTCAGAGTTCATTCCCATGAACGAGGTCAAATGCAGTGAATAAAAGAGGAAGTATGAAACATCAAGGGTGATTGATTTTGATACATATCGAAAAGAGAAAACGAGTTCCAATTAGCGATTTTCACAAAGGTGTTTTTGTTTGAGCATCTGTATTTAGCCTGAGATTGTCTCGATGTGCGTCATAAACACAAGTGAGTCATGTATTTGTGGGTTGGAGGAGATGTGAGTTGGCCCGTTTCATATAAGGAAAGGATTTTTTAGCTAAGAGGGTGAAATCTTCAAGTGTGTGGCGGCGAAAAAGTGCGCGTGCGTGTGCATTGTTTGTCTGTTTCTCATGTGTAAACTGTATACATGCAAGTTTTATATAAAAATGTTTATTTGTTAAAATAATAGAAAATCAAACCCCTATGTATGGTAGAGAATTACCCATTTCGAAACTCGGCCTTCATTTCTAGCATAGTGCAACCAGTACCAAAATGATATGTACATAATTTGAAATGATTTATGCAACTGTGCGTCACGATTTTGGTGTTGTTATTGCATACATTTGGCACCCATTGTTAATGTGCACTGGTTGATCTTCATATCTAATCACTTTTGAGCAGAAAAAGAAATCTCACAAGGCACACCGATTGAGGAGAGAAGCTGATACATAGAGTTTGTTCAATATTGAAAGCAATGGGAAATAAAGTGGGCAGCACAAAAGATGTGATTTGGTCTAGCGGTACTTACCCAATAAACAGAACACTAACAGGTAACCTCTTTTGGGAGTGTATTTTAGGTGATTTTAAAGTATAGTGCCTTTTGAACTAGATTTAAACGTTATCGACACGTGCCTTCATTTAAACAAAAAGGGTACTCCTGTTCACGTTTTCATCTAACCTAAAAACCACCAGTTTATCACGCGACTGGAGTAACGTGATTCCACTTACCTCTGCAAATCAAGTGTTTATGACCAAATAACCACTTGACCAAGCAACGAGTTTTTTGTCTGTTAACCGATGGTGGCGATAAATACGTAATTATTTGGTCTTGTAAGCACCTTTATCGATTGGTTTCACAGGTTATCCAAGGTTGATGGTAATAATCACGTTACTTACACCAGCTAATCGTCTTATTGTTCTGTCCGTAAATCTCTGGTTATATTAAATTAGTCATTCTGAGGTGTCTTACACACCTCTTTAAATGGTTTCAAAGTTACCATAAATTTCTTGGTTATGATCACGTGGCTCAAGCTGATTACTAATCTAAGCTGTAAATACGTGATATGTAGGTGTGAAAATTAGTAATTATTAAGTGTTTTAAAACATCTTTTTAAATGGTAGTCAAAGTTGCCATAAGTTTCGCGGTGATGATCTCGTGACTCAAACGGATTATTAATCTAAGCAGGGCATACGTGACTTATAGGTGTGAAAAATTAGTAATCATTACGTGTCTTAAAACACCTTTTTAAATGGTTTCAAAGTTACCATAACTTTCTTGGTGATGATCACGTAGTTAAAACTAATCACTAATCTAAGCTGTGAATCCGTGATATTTAGGTGTGAACAATTAGTAATTATTAGGTGTCTTAAAACACCTATTTAAATGGTAGACAAAGTTGCCAGCAGTTTCACGGTGATGATCTCGTGACTCAAACTGAATACTAATCTAAGCTGGGCATACGTGACTTTTAGGTGTGAAAAAATAGTCATTATTAGGTGTCTTAAAACACCTATTTAAATGGTAGTCAACGTTGCCAGCAGTTCCGCGGTGATGATCTCGTGACTCAAACGGATTATTAATCTAAGCTGGGCATACGTGACTTTTAGGTGTGAAAAATTGGTCATTATTAGGTGTCTTAAAACACCTATTTAAATGGTAGTCAAAGTTGCCAGCAGTTCCGCGGTGATGATCCCGTGACTCAAACGGAATATTAATCTAAGCTGGGCATACGTGACTTTTAGGTGTGAAAAAATAGTCATTATTAGGTGTCTTAAAACACCTATTTAAATGGTAGTCAACGTTGCCAGCAGTTCCGCGGTGATGATCTCGTGACTTAAACGGATTATTAATATAAGCTGGGTATTCCGTGTTTTCCAGGTGTGAAAATGAGTTATTCTTGGGTGTCTTGATGGTTTCACAGTTACCATTTAAGCTCCGTGGTGATAATCCCGTGACTGTTGGCATATTTCTATGTTCACCAGTTGATAACTGACTGTTGGCATATTTTCATTGCACCAGTAAATAACTGGAGTGTGCATATTTCCAGTTGCACCAGTTGATGACTGAGTGTTTGCATATTTCGAGTTGAACCAGCTGACACCAATTAATTTGCATATTGAATATGGGGTGCGTGCAGATCTATGTTTTTTAAACAATTTATCTGAATTTACAGCATATTTCTTAATTACTGATGATTTAGTTATATGCAATTAATTTCGAAAATACTGCAAATATAAATTACCAGTTATTAGGACATTTCGCTACTTCGTATAAATTACATTTAGTTAAACATGAATAAGGGAAACATTAACTATGAACTAAAATAATTTCAATAAAGTACAAGTATACGACATTTTTCGATTAATTCAATTATGTAAGTCCACTTATTACCAATGCCTTTACATTGGAAATACAGACGTACCAGTATTGAAGTATTGTTGCTGTTCAACTGGTTGGAAGTTTTACCAAATGGTTCTAATGGCTCAGCTAGACCAGGTGAATTATAACTGGCCTGGATCAACTGGATCATTTAGCCCATTTCAATTTCCAGGGTTACCAGTTGGCATTAAATGGTTCATCAACTGGACCAGTTGCAACTAGCTTTCTCTTCTGGGATGTTTGCACCCCCTCCCCCCTCCCCCCAAACCCCTCTAATCCCAAACTGCTTGTGGCGCGCCTGGACGTAATTATGGAAGATCCAAGACACGATGTTCAGAAACGTCATTATTTTGGTTCATTCATTGTGTAACATTTGCGTAATTATTGGGTTGAACGCGGGTTACAGTAACATACTTCCTCTTCGACGTAAATTTCACGTGTATGAAGAACATAATTCAACTCAAGTCAGCCTCGTAATATTCACGTGAATTTCACGCAGATATTTTGACTAAAACTATCACTAACGCTTCACGTGTTTCTGTGACGCGATAATTTCGTTTATGAACATGTAATTTCATAACCAAACAAACACGGGAGTATTAAGTTTACAAACCATGGTCTCCAAGGTAGGGATAATCACGTTATTATAATGGTGATATTGCAGTGACAATTGCGTGATTTAGTGTACGTGTGTTTTAAGTTACCTAGTGCAATAAACGTATTAACACATTTACGTAAATGTCAGGTGTTTGAAGAACGTAACTCTCCTCAAGTCGATACCTTGATATTGACGTGATTTTCACGTGATTTTGTTTATTGGGTAGTATGTCAGCTCTGTCTGTTCGCATAGTGAGTGCGAAACATTTCATATGTACATCTAAAGTTCAATAAAACCAATAACAATAATTTGGTTTCTATTTACCCAGGGAAGCTCTACAGTGGCGTACCTGGGATACTCCGTCAGGGGGGGGGGGGGGGGCAAGCGACCGAAACAAAAAAGGCGATGCTAATTTTCACTTCTGGCGAGCGAGTGAGCGAGCAAAAAAGAAATCTTTAAGTAACGTTTGGTATATAAACTGGTATTGTTGCAAGTCGGGGGTGGGAACATTCACTTGTTAGCGACGTTAATTTCATTTTTTGCCAACGAGCGTAGCGAGCAAGAAAAAAAATCACTTCTTTTTTAATAATTGCCACTTAAACTTGGTTCAATTGTCCCATGCAGGGCGCGGGAACAATATTGTGTTTAGGGTGATTTTATACCCATTTTAGCTAGCGAGCGAAAATAGATCTTTCTCTCAATGAATTGCTGTATAAAATTTGTTTCATTTTTGCACGTCGGGGGCGGGCACAATCGTGTTTAAGGCAATGTCAATCCCATTTTGGCGGGCAGGCAACCCCCTACATTTCTCTTGTTAATGATATTGTAGCAGGTCAGTGGTGGGCACATAACTCCACGAGCTCGCGAGCGTAGCGAAAGAGCGAAAAAAATCACTTCTCTTTTATAGGGAAAATATGGTACATAACACTTGGGTTCATTGCTCCATGTCAGGGACGTGATTATTAAAAGCGATGTTATTTCTATTTTGGCGAGCGAGCGAGCAAAATTTTGGTAATGATAATTGGTTCATAAATTTCAGATTTTTTGGTTGCAGGTCAGGGCTTACACAATCATGTCTAAGGTGATGTTAATTCCGTTTTGGCGAGCACGAGCACACCAAAACTTCTTTGAATAACGTTTGGTACATAATTATTAACTGGTTGTTGCAGGTTGGGGCGAGCACGTTAGCGATGTCAATTTCATTTTGGCGAGCGAGCATACCGAGCAAGCAAAAAAAATAAATCCTCTTTTAATAGAAATTAATAAATAAACTTGTTTTTATTGGTGCAAGTCAGGATGGACGCGATCGCGTTTAACGCGATTCAATTCCTTTTTGGCGAGAGGGCGAAAAAAACTCTTCCATTTTTAATGATATTGTTGCAGGTCAAGGGTGGGCACAATTGTTTCCAAAGCAATGTCTATTCGTTTTATTCGCGAGCGAGCGTAGCGCGCGAGAAAAATGAATTAGTCTCTTTTAGTAACATTTGGTACATACATTGTGTGTTATTGTTGCCATGGTTGCAGGTCGTGGCCCGTCGGGGCAGGCACAATTGTATTCTAGGCAATGCTAATCCTTTTCTTTTTTCAGGGGGACGAGCAAGTGAAAACATTTAATACAAAATAGGCTAGCAAGCAGTTTGCGCCAGCGAAGAGTTTCGAATTTGTTATATCACTTATATTTTCCTTTTTTCATTTGTCTTAATTTTTCAGGGCCGTATGCGGAATATGTGTTGTGGTGGGGGAGGGGGAAAGATGCGTTAAAAGTTTTCGAAGAATCTCAAAAGCGAAAGGAGTGAAGGGAGTTCGAGCGACCGAACTGGTCATGAGGGTACTTTTGCATTTTCAAAAGTAGAATTGAAGGATTTGGTATAGGCCTACACTACATTTTCAGGAAAAAAACTGTATGTTTTCAAAATATCTGGGGTCAACTGCCCCCCCCCGTGCGTACGGCCATCGTCTTTTTTTTTTTAATTTCCCCAATTTTTTCCCTTTTCTTTTCTTTTCCCTTTTTCTTCCTTTTCTCTTCTTCTTCCTTTTTTCTTTCCTTTTCCCTTTTTTCCTTTTTTCTCTTTCTTTCCTTTTTTTCTTCCCTTTTCCTTTTTTCTTTTTCTTTCCTTTCCTTTCTTTTCTTTTCTTTCCCCTTTTTCCCCCCTTTTTCTTTTTCCGCTGGAGCCCGTCAGGGGGGCACTCTGCCCCCCTGCCCCCCCTCAGGTACGCCAGTGAAGCTCTATCAGTATAAAAGATGGGTCCCTAAGGGCCCTGCAATATCTGGATTTAGAAAGGGATGAATGTGGGCAAAACCCCTTGTCGAGGGATGTAAGCACCGAGAGTCAAGAGTCAAGAACCTTCACTAATATACCACAGTGCTCCCATGAAAATATATTCAAATTGAACAAAAACTGCACTTATCACTGCTTAATAATACAGCCTGGTTTATTGCATGATTATTTCAAATTTTCCATCATTATAATTTTAACTCTCTGAACACGAATTCGCTCGATTCCATAACCCTACGTGACTCCCTTTGTGTTTGGATAAATATAATGTTCGCCAAAGTAAACTGCTAGTTCATCTAAAAAATTAGTTTCAACAATCATACATTACAACCCTATTATAATCCCCCTATTTCTGCATCCTGTAATTTGTTGCAAGAAAGAAAGAGGGAGGAACAGAGGTTCAATATTAGTTGTTTGCCATGGCATGAAATGTTAACAAAATATACATTACAATTTAAAGAAAACAAAATCGGTTTGGATGTATTTTGATAATATTCCTTTTTGATTGTCAATGTATTTAAAAGTCTAATATTCTCCCAAAACTAGTATATATCCAGTACAAATTTTAGACGAGGAGTCTTTTAATTGTATTTATCATGAGCGATTGCCTCCATTATGTGTGCGCACGACATTTTGTCGATATATGATTATGTTTACACGGAATCGTCATAGTTTTAAACTTCTAAATCTGCAAAACCTTGGAGTTTAAAGCAACGATATAATACCAACGACATGGGCTTTCATTGGACCAAAACTACGAGTGTTTGACATTTTAAACTTCGAGCTGAGCAAGCAATCTTTGAAGGACAAGGCTGCGAAACCTTGAGGTTAATTGCATCCTCACGGCACGCCATTGAGGACCCACGACTGCTCGTAGCTATCGTGTTAATCTAAAGTCACATTGTACATTTCTGTTACTGTTAGTTTGTTCGATCTGATTATCAACCATGCCCTGCGCATGTAAAAATCTCATATTATTTCATTTTATGTTTGGAAATTAAAACAAATGAAATGGGTTCCAAATCGATCGATTGTGTTGGAAAAGTTCGAACAGCCGATCGCCGCGAAAATGTGCATTCATGTCAAGTGAAGTGTAAATAATACTATGGTTATTTCGATTTTTTGTTTGAAAAAATCACTCATTTGGACATTTAGGGTAATTTATGCAATTAAGGTCATAACATTCACATTTTGACCCATAAATCATATATTTTTAATATTTAAGCATTTTTTTCACTACATAATTCGTTAGACCATTTGGAACAATAATACGACAAAGAAATTGGAAGAGCCAGGTTATTCCTTATTTTATCTCTTGTTTTGATAATTTCCTGATAATTTCTTATGTATTTCATTGTTCTTTAAACTTATGTATTTTAAGGTTTTTGTTGTTATATTTCGTTTCTAACTACAATTGAACTATTTCGACCCCAAAACAAACACCAAAACTTTAAACAAAACCAAATAATCAATGTTTTATCTCTTTTTAGGTACATATTGCTCCGGTTGTCTCATTTTCGCCAGCACAAACGTAGCTAGTTCGCGTATATAGCAGACGGCAATCGGCGGATCAGACGACACTTGAAGTGATTTTGTATGTGAAAATCACAAAAATTAGCGATTTTCGGGCTGACATGCAAAGACAAAAGGTCACGTGACTTTATAAGTCCGATTTTCAAAAATATTGTTATGAAAGATGCGTAAGACTCGAAATAAAAAAGTCATGAAAGGAAAACTTTATATCTGCCGTGGTTCCTAAAGTCGCTAAATTACTACAGGGGGGGGGGGGGGTCAAATTGACCCCCCCCCCCAGGTTAACATGGGGTTAAATCCATTATCCGAACTTTAATTTTACGGTCTCTCGTGTAAACCTAGCTGTCTCTCTGCGGGGGAGGGAGGAGGTAGGATCATCACTCCCTTCAACTTTCTCCACGACCAAATAAAGAGAAAATACGGAGAAATGGATATGAGAGGGAAAGATGACAATACACACACCAACAAAATAAAGAGGAGAGACAGATAAAGCCTATTCATTGTTTACCTCTGCCACTCTCTTCCGTATTAAATCATTTATTCAATCAGGTACATAATTATTCCGTCAAAATACCATTAAGGTACATATTGTAGGGCCTATTATATTTTGTTTGATGGGGTCTATCTTCTCACAAAAATTAAAGAATTTATAAAAAAAAGTCTACGCCCTCTGAAAAGAAGCCTTCGAAAAGAAATCATTTTCATTATTAAATAAGGCTGTCTATTAAAGTATCTAAGTGTCTGAATTTCCTCAGTAACCCCAAATTTATATACATATCTTTCCAAGGCAGAATACACATTTGTTGAATCATGGTTTTCCTACTGGAGGATAGAAACTCTTTTCATACCCCAACAGCCCCCTTTACCACAGGCTTATGGAATTAAATTTCTTTCAAAACTTTCAAAAATAAGGAAGGATGTTAAATGCTGCAAGCAGGGGCGTGAAGTAAGGATATTGCAGGAAACAGAAGAAGAAAATATAACAAAACATATATCATGCAGTGATTAATGAGTTAAGGCTAAAGCACAGGTTCTTATGTGCTTATTAATGCATGTTGGTAGGGAAATCTTCTTTATCTGTGTCTATGCTCCCTAGCATAATATATATATTACTTTTTATATACTAAAGATATGTAAGCCTTAGAAATTACAAAATTATGTTTGGTACACAAATGACAAAAATTAGCGATTTTCGGGCTGACATCCAAAAACAAAATGTCATGTGACTTTGTAACTCTACGTCCGATATTAAAAACAATTTTTTTTCAAAAGATGCGTAAGGCTTGAAAGAAAAAAGTCATGAAAGGAAAACTTTATATCTGTCGCAGTTCTGAAGAAGTCGCTAAATGTCTACAGGGTGTCGAATTGACCCCCCCCCCCCCCCCCCCCACCCGGTTAAAATAGGGTTAAAAGGAACTAGAGGTGAAAATGAGCGATGTTTTTCAGTTGCCCTCTTCCTCTTCTACAAATGCGCTTGAATATCACTAGACGTTTGCATGGTTTTCACAGTTCATTCCCACGAACGAGATCAAATGCAGTGAATAAAAGAGGAAGTATGAAACATCAGGGGTGATTGATTTTGATACATATCGAAAAGAGAAAACGAGTTCCAATTAGCGATTTTCACAAAGGTGTTTTTGTTTGAGCATCTGTATTTAGCCTGAGATTGTCTCGATGTGCGTCATAAACACAAGTGAGTCATGTATTTGTGGTTTGGAGGAGATGTGAGTTGGCCCGTTTCATATAAGGAAAGGATTTTTTAGCTAAGAGGGTGAAATCTTCAAGTGTGTGGCGGCGAAAAAGTGCGCATGCGTGTGCATTGTTTGTCTGTGTGTGTTTGTGTGTGTTTGCTGCATTGAAAACATTGCTATTTAAATGAAATGCTCCTAATCGTCTCCATCTAAATTTCCCATCAAATGTAGAAAGCCTAGGTATAGGAAAATACCCAGACATATAAGGAAATACGTCCTTAGAAATGCAAAGTAAAATGCAATTTGATCAAAAGAAGCACAATATTCTCAGAGTAACTCACTGGAGAAATATTTACTTTGTATCGACTAAAACTGTAATAAAGGGGATAGCTAGGGGTTGGAAAACATAAATATGAAAGAAATCAGCAATGAAGTTTTAAAGACATTTTAGTCAGTCCGTATTCATCTTGTTTGAACTTGCTCCACTGACTAATTGAGCGCGTAACTTCAACCTCTTAATTCCTCCATAATTATTGTCATTCTGTAACAAAATCATTCATCGAAATGAATCAATTCTTAAAGTCAAAGCAAGAAAACTGCTTCAACAGTGCACGAATAACCCAGTAATTTCCCTTGACCGTAGCTAAGCCAAAACATGGATTAAAGTTCCATGTATATCCGCCATTTGAAAATACATATACTGAGTATTAAAACATTAATGCTCTTCGCCTCAATATGATTATATGTAGATCAAATTGCTCAATGTCTGAGCTATAACTACCAATGGCAAATGACCCCGGTCCCCAACATAACAAAATCCTCTGGACGGCCATGCATTATGGCTCAAGGCATGGGCACACAGAGAATTTTTTGTTGTTGGGAACCGGGGTAAAATGCAATAAATTATTGAAAATTTATTGCATTTTCTTTTTTGTTTAAATTTATGGAAACTGCCCCCTACCCTAGCCCCCGCTGCGTTCAGTCATGGTTTAGTGACAAAGCAATGGCCTCGTAACTGTGAGGCCCCAGATCAAAACCGTGTCAATGTGGTATATTAGTGCCCTTTTGTTGGGCATTAATCCTCATTACTGTCATTTATGACTTAAGGGCGTATGTCCCCTAGTTGATAAGCATAGTAGCATACACATGCTTTAGCAGTCACGCAAAACACACATTGGCAAATTATTATTCAATAAAATCTGAGAATGTATGCTATTATCTAGATCTATTATTTTTAAATTATTTTTAAAATAATTCCATAAATTGGGGTTAAAAAAAAAAATATTCCACCTTTATGAGCGACAGTGTATATAATGTTCGCCAAAGTAAATTGCTTGTTCATCCAAAACACTTGTTTCATCAATCATCCATTACAATCCTATTATTATCGTTCTATTTCTGCATCCTGTTATTTGTTACAAGACAGAAAGAGGAAAGAACCGAGATTCCATATTAATTGTTTGTCATGGCATTAAATGTTACCGAAATATACATTTGAATTTAAAGAAAAAATGGTATGGTTGTATTTTGATATAATTCCTTTTCTTTGGTCAATGTGCTTAAAAGTCTAATATTCTCCAAATCGACAGTAAACAGTTTAGACGAAAAACCTTGTATTTGTTTATGTGTCATGAATGATTGCTTCCATTATGTCTGCGCACGTCATTACAAGCGTCGATATATGATTATGTTCACACGCAATCGTCGTAGTTTTAAACTTTCTAAATCTTCAAAACCGTATAGAGTTTAAAACAACGATCTAATACCAAAGACACGGGCTTGTATAGGACCAAATCACCGTGTTCAGGGTTTTAAACTACGAGCTGAGCAAGCAATCTTTGAAAGGGAAAGCCCGCCACCCCCCCCCCCCCCCCACTCAGTTATTTAGGGTACGCATATGCATGTTCCCTCCTTTTGAAAACACCCCCTAAGTCCGGTGTGTAAAACGGGCTTTTGTGTACTACGAGCCGGACTTTGGTGCGTGAAAAGTACCCCTTTACCGGACCTTTTGGTAACACTCATGGTATCCCTCCGATTACGGAGTGGGGGGGGGGGGCGGGAGGACAAGTTAGTGAATGGGTTCCAGTCACCTCTGGGGTACCGCAGGGCACAGTTCTCGGCCCACTTTATATCCTTCATCAATGACATAGTAGATGGGATCTCTTCCAAAATCCGACTCTTTGCTGATGATTGTCTTCTATACCGTCCGCTCACTGATGTCACTGATAGCCAAGCCCTACAACAAGATCTCAACAGGCTGCATTCATGGGCTAACACATGGCAGATGAAATACAACACCGAGAAATGCTACCACGTCACATTCTCCCTACGTCGGAAAGCCATCACCACGACATACACGCTAGGAGACACTCGTCTTGCGTTGGTAACAGATCTCCGGTATCTAGGACTGACTTTCTCATCCAACTTGTCCTGGCAAGGCCACATGAACAACATCACATCCCGAGCCAATCGGATGATGGGACTAGTCAGCAGAAATCTCCGCAAAACCTCACAAAAGATCCGCCAACAAGCCTACACCCACAACAAAAAGTGAGTCATTTGACACATTTAAGCTTAAATTTCGTGAGTCAGGTGTAAATTGACTCATTAGTAACAACCAATGAGTCTCTATTGACTCATTTATATTTCACCAGTGTGTCAATCATGAGCTGACGCATTTGCAAAATGCTTCGACTGACTCACATGGTCGTAAAAAATGAGTCAAGATCGACATAAGAGCATTTTAGAAGAAAAAAGTGAGTCAACTTGAAAGTGAGGCTGTATGCATGCGCGCGCATGCTTTCGTGACGTCATCCAAAATGCGCATTCTCGAGCCATATTTGAATTCCCGATCGACGACGCGACGTCGCCATCTTATATCTTGGATTCAGAAGAGTTTTGACTGCAGCTAGTGAAAAATTGGTACGCATAATTATTCATATGGTTTTAAACGATGATTTTTATGACTGGATTCGTGGGCTGAATCTTCTGATTATTATACAAATGATGCATGCGTTCATTTTACGATATCCGCACTCGAGTTGATGAGGCTGTGTGTAACTTAACTATCACTATGAACATGACTGACAATGAGAGCGGACAACATGTACAGTTCCTCAGGTAGACAAAGGAACATCCCTTCACTGCTATTATGTAAAAATGTGTAGAACAGGTGTGACATGCATATTCACCTTTTTACATAATAGCTGTGAAGGGATGTTCCTTTGTCTACCTGAGGAACTGTATATTTTGTCCGCTCTCATTGTCAGTCATGTTCATAGTGTATAGATTCTACTGTATCGCACGAAGCCGTGTCGAATGAAAACATGCATGATCTTGCATCATTGTTTTATACAACGAAACTCCTAGATCCTTGTTATTTGATGTAAAACGAATTAATTCAAGATTGTTTCGTGACAGTATGGGTGACAAATAAATCTCAAGTTAAGGCTTAATTTAGTGCGTACAAAGTAGATTTTTCAGATTCGGGTAGCGGGGCCACCGATTACATCGCTAAAATGTGATATTTTAGGATATATTTTCCATTGCAAATGTGGACAGTGACTCTGGCATGGTATGGTATGTGTGTGATAGGCCTAGGGAGTAGGGGTCTATGTCATGATGCACCCACAACAAAAAGTGAGTCACCCTTACTCAAATTGATGAGTCACTGGTTTGTCCGTACAGCGAAACACTTGAAGGATCATGTGAGTCACTATGACTCGATACAAATGAGTCTTATTTATCTAACACTCACTTCAAGTGAGTCTTTAAGACTCATTTGTATCGAGTCATAGTGACTCACATGATCCTTCAAGTGTTTCGCTGTACGGACAAACCAGTGACTCATCAATTTGAGTAAGGGTGACTCACTTTTTGTTGTGGGTGTACTTCTCTCTTGTTAGACCTCATCTGGAATACTGTTGCTCGGTCTGGAACCCTCACACAAACAAGCATATATCCAAAATTGAGGCAGTACAAAGGCGAGCAGCAAGATTCACCTTCCAGAGATATCGTCGTATGGCCTGTGTCTCGGCCATGATTCAACATCTGAAATGGGAGAGCCTGGAGAGGAGAAGAAATGCTGCAAGCCTCCACCTCATGTACAATATCCAAAACAACACAGTAGCCATCAATGCACACCATTACACAGCACCCATGATTGCCATCAACACACGACAGTATCACTCAAAGAAGTTGCTGGCTATCCCATCCCGCACCCAACTCTACCATAACTCATTTTTCCCTCGGACAGTAACTGCGTGGAATGCACTTTCAAAGATCACCCTTGACGCTACTTCACTGGAGGGCTTCAAGGGAGCGCTTCCACCCAGCATCTAGACCAAGAACTAGATAGAAGTAGAAGTATAAATATCGCTCGCCCCGAGTACATATTATGTACCATATTAACATGTCTTTGCAAGCTGGCTCACCGGCGCACAGTGGGCCAGGTAGGAACCAAAGTGCGCCAAAACTCATTTTTGGTAAAAAAAAAATTCTTGCCCAGTTGAAAGGTGATACATTGAGGAATACCTTTGTAAAATATTTAATTCCGGTTTGCACAATAAGGGTATAAATTTACTTCTTCAAACAGAAAAATCCTACATTTTCACAGTTTAAGTGCAAAAGTTACTTATTTTATAAATCTTTCAATTTAACATGAAGTTTTTAAGCTATTGATATGAAATTGCTCTCACAAATTCCTGATAGTTCATTTCGTTGCATGAATGGGTTAAAATTAATAGAAACGCAATCTTCATGATATATTATAGGGTATTTCACTGAAAATGGACTAATTATCCATGTTTTTTCATAAATCTAGAGGAAGTGTTTAGGTTTCCGCGAAAATTAAAGAAATGCAATCAATTTTCAATAATTCATTGCATTTTGCCCCGACCCCCAACATTAAAAAATCCACTATGAGGCATGCCTTGAACCATAATGCATGGCCCTATAGAGGAATTTTTCCTGTTGGGGATTGGGGGAAAATGCAACGAATCATTGATAATTTATTGTATTTTCTTTGTTTATTTTTTGTTTGGGGGCGTCGACGTACCCTAGCGCCCGCTGCGTACAGTCATGATTCATTGGCTAAGCAATGGCCTCGTTACTGTGAGCCCCCAGGATCAAAACCGTGTCGATGTGCTATATTAGTGCCCTTTTATGAGGCATTAATCCCCATTACTGTCAGTTATGACTTAAGGACGTAGGTCCCCTAGTTGATTAGCATAGTAGAACACACATGCTTTAGCAGTCACGCAAAACAAACACTCCCCAATTGTCATTCAATAAAATCTGAGAATGTATACTATTATCTAGATCTATTAGGAATAAATCATTGTCAAAATCATTCAATAAATTGGGGTAAAAAATTATTATTCCACCATTATGACCAACAGTGTATATGTATATAATTAGCGATATGATAATCAAAGGAACAATTGTAAGATAAACCAAAGAACATTAACTAAACTGTGGAGATTCCTTTGTGTAAGAGTGATTAACAATGATTTCAAGTAATTCATTTAGAGAAATCAAAGTTTCCCTCTCATCTGAAATCCCTCTAAATATTATACTAAATTGAATGCACGTAGTAGAAAATTGATCACCCCAAAAAATGAAATTGAATGCCCAAAACAGGCTCATCGTGAGCGCCGCGTTAATTTGAATCCACGAAGTAGGAATTGTTCGCACATGCGTGAATTTGATTTCACCGAACATGAATAAGAGTGCCGATAAATGAAATTATTGCTCTGAATTTTAATTTGAATGAAAAAATTACGAAATTGGCCGCAATTATTATAAATAATTGTATTGTATTACGTCTGTCATGATTTTGTTTTCCATTGTAATCCCAGTGGCATGAACGGAATGAAAATGACGAAATGTTTCGGAAAACTCCACTCAGTTGTCCAGCTTCTCCTCATTCTTTGGATGACATACCTCATCCACATTGCTGTTGGAGGTAGGTAGAATTGAATAAGAGTGTACCGGTTACGAATTCAATTGTTTATCAATGTCTATAGGGCTATATTTTGGGGGAAAATTTAAATATTTATCTATCACTGTCTGCTTTATAATACACATACTCATAAATGAAGAGTTAACAAATGAAATATCCTACATGGGAGTGAAAAAAGGAGCAGTTTAAAAAAGTAGATTATGCTCTTGTGATTTGTGGTTCATTCTCCTGTAATTGGTCGTGTAGGTCTGTTTACAGTGATTGACATTTGTTTCATGTATATATATATTATACATTTACAGTACGTTAAATTCTGTTCCGAGCACGTAAAAGTAGGCCTATTTATCAAAACTTGTCAATATTTATAGAACTTCGAAACTTTTGTTTAAAAAAGGTGTTTAAAATGACAGAAAGGCTGCACGAACCAAAACTTAGATTACATATTGTATTTCATTCAAAAACACATAATATAATAAATTAGTGTAGTCATAATAAGAAGCGAGTATATAATAACATTTATCATCTTCTCTATGGTTTTAGATTTCTTTCCTTGTTCGGTATCAAGCACGAACGTGTCAGTGACTTTGGTTTGCGATGGACATTACGACTGTGACAACTATGAGGATGAATCATCATGTCGTAAGTAACAGAATACCTCCTTAGTTATGATCCTGAAATTCCTTTTGACTAGATCCTCGTGATCTGCCGTTTCATGTTCCTCTGTCTACTAACATATACATATTATAGACTACAACTTAGGCAAATGTGCAGAAATCCCTAATAGCAAATCCCCAAATTTATGCACCAGAGGTCTAGCTGTTTCATAAAACTTGTTCTTAATAACTAATTCTAAATTATATGAAAGATTTGCTCTGAGCCAGTCAAATGCCACGATTTCAGTAGCTAATATTATAACGGTTATTTTAACTTGTTATTGACAACAATGTTTATGAAACAACTAGGCCTATAACGTACACAAATACAGAATTGTTGAAATGCCGATGCGGAAATATGAAGCCCTGTATTTCGCATTCTCTCACATTCTTCTCCTCTAGCTGTTTTATAAAATTGTGAAAATCATCATTAGAGTCTTGCATTTTTACTGTGAATTTTCTCCACTCTTTTGAAGACACAGTTATTTTTTCTGTCTTGTGGACTTTTTTTGATATTTTAATGGCTTTTGTGCTCTCGGCCCATTATAGGTTATCCCATTTTGTTCCAACGACTTTTCACAATTTTGAATAAGCCAAAGACCTGAATAGTAGGTCATTTCACTCATACAATTTTACCCCTCGAAGTTACTGAAATTACCCAATTCATTAATAAATTATGACAGTCTTAGTGTATCTATCGGGTTACCCCCCCCCCCCCCCCCCCCCGAATCCCAAAGTTGGGGGCCAAGGAAGTCGTATGTCCGTATATCAGGACAGGCCAGTCGTTATATTTTATAATAAACAGAGAATATTTCCCTTTTTTTGTTACTGTTTTTTTCTTTAACAAAATTCCTACAGATTATACAGCAACATATCTTGAGGGAGGCGAATTGCATTTCATCTCCATACCAACCACGTACACAAAACGATTTTATAAGGCAACCTTACTACGAACAAACGCTACGAACGGATTCCGAGTTGCGTTTCAAGATGTGTTCATCGGTCATGATGATGATGAAGTCCAAATAGGTACAGGTAACGATCCGTCTGATATACAGTCTGTCATCGCATCTATCCATGGATTTGTACGCTACGGTCATGATGGTGTCTATGTAGATACCAATGAGATGTGGTTTGCTGTCATAGGAGGGCGGATGAACAGTCATATCTATATGGATGTTGGTATTACTGCCATTGATTTGCTGAGTGAGTATATTTGCATCAATCGGACTTTTATACTGTTCAATTTCCTGTGGCTTTTTTAGATAATAAAATGACCGGAGTTAACACAAGAGACACATAAATGCGTTGATCAATTTGTATTTATTAAGATTTTCGCTTTATTTTTTTGACAGTGACATCCCTAGATGTAAAAATAGGACGTTTGGAGGCTGCCCGAATAGTAGATTTCCCACCAACTTTGACAAAGATTATCGCGCTCTTTTCCATTAACAAGTATAGGTTTTTGCAGCCAATTTCACACTTTTTTCACTCAAATTCATGAACGTGCTTTCAAATTTACATAGAGGTCGCTCGCAGGTGAATTCGGGCATTCAAATTCAAAATCCGAGCAATCAATTTTATTTATCGGCACTGTTATTCATCTTTGGTGAAATAAAATTAACGAATGTGCGTACAATTTCCTTCTACGTGAATTCAATTTAGTGTAATATTGAGAGGGCGGATTCCAGATAACAGCGAAACTTTTATTTCTTTAAATAGATTACTTGGGATTATTGTTAATTACTGTTACACAATGAAATCTCCATAGTTAAGGTAATGTTCTTTGTTTATCTGACAATAATTGTTGCCTTTTGATAATATATTTGATTATCATATCGCCAATTATATATAAACATGAATATCCCGTACTACACTCTTTTTCAATATGTATACAGGTTCTAAATAATTGGAAACATTGGTAGAGTTGTATAACATAAAATCTAGTGATTTGGAGGTGATGTCTGCAATAGTACTGCGGAAATGCATTTTCCCTCAATTAAAACAAATATCAATTACTTTGAAATGCATTTCCACAAACCTGAATTAAAAGACTTTTGCAATAAAATTGTTCCTTTTGTATGATTTATATATACCAGTTAGGGTAGGTGCAGGGAATTGGAGACCCTTAAGCACATTTACATAATTTACATAAACATGAAAAATGTTACACATACAGACAGTTTTGTATTCTCTTCAGTCACTTCTTTTCTTTATTTGGTAACAAAATTATGGGCATGATGTAACTGATTAATAAGATAACAATGATTAATAACGTCAGCACCAAAGGTCTCTCATTACCAGCATGTGCAGGTAATAAGGGAAATTTTAAATACAGGGACAATAAGGGATATTTTAAATACAATTTGAATGAAAATGGAAATGTTATGGTTAGTTCAAACAATTTTTGAAAGAGATATATGCAGCCAATGAACTTACTGTAATTTTTTTGAAACGATTTTAAAAACAATGTGGCCCAAAATATTTCTGTACATGGGCAATTAACCAACCTCGGCATACTCCACATTCACAACAAATGACCCCCATCTCTCTCTCTATCTCCTTCTCTCTCTTCAAACTTCTCTCCTTCTTTTTTTTCTTTTAACCTTCCCTTTTCTCTCTTCTAGCATGTACTTATATGATGATAATTGTTGTCTCGCCGAAATCTGACTCTCTTAATTGTCATTAATGTATTACATGTAATTAGGAAAAATATGTTTATTTGTCATACATTTTACATCTATAAGTTTTGCATTCACCACTGCCTTACTCGTGTTGTAAGTAGCCATATTCACTTGCCTGTCATACCTTTACATGTTAGTGCACAATCTGCACGGTTGTGCGAGTTTACACAATGAAGGTGGCTATCCTAATAGCCTTTGTATCTATTGTATGCATTGTATGTTACACTGCTGATTCTTGTACTGTACTTGTGCATTATACCACTGATTCACGTAATGTAGCTGTACAACATAAGGGAAAGTACAAGTACATTGGTACTCCCATTCAGCGGTATGCTAATTCTGTTTCAAGATTTCGCATTTCACTACTGATCTCGGGAGACATCAGCCCCAACCCTGGGCCTTCCTCTCAAGGACCTAACTGTTCTGATGATTCCTTGACTATAGATTATACCTATGATAGTCAGACTCTTCATGCCCTTAATATTTGGGATGGTCGTTCCTCTGGAAAATGGCGAGAGGAGAATCACTTTGTTTGGGATCGGCTGGTGTCTCTCGGGATCAGTAGATCGTGTCGAAGGCGGAAGACACATCGGGGTAAGAGGGGTGGGCGCGATCGCTTTAAGGACCATCTCAAATTTGGTACTCTCAACTCCCGCTCTCTGCGCAATAAATCAACCATTTTTCAAGACTTTGTCGTTGACCACAAATTAGATTTTGTCTGTATTTGTGAAACATGGCTATCATCCGATGATGATGCAGTCGTGGCTGACCTTTGCCCAGGCTCTTACATTTTCAAACACTGTCCACGAGTCTCTGGGCGGGGTGGTGGGGTGGCTTTTCTTTATAAAGACAGCCTCCAGGTTATTATGTCATCTGAAAACTACGACAGTTTTGAATGTATGTCTGCAACTATCTCCAGTGACTCAAGCTGTATGGACATCTCGGTAATCTACAGGCCGCCTGGTGGACATAGCTTCTCCAAATTTCTGGAAGAATTCTCTGACTTTCTTGATGGTAGAATGTACAGAACTCCACCTTTCGTCATCACCGGCGACTTGAACATTCACATGGACAATAACTCTGCACCGAACACACAAAAGTTTAATGATCTTCTCACTAGTCACGGCATCTCCCATCTAGTCAAATCTCCTACCCATGACAACGGTCACATCCTGGACGTTGTCATGGTGCGGAACGCTGATGATCAAATCCTGTGTTCGAAACCTCAGGTCATACCTGGCATCTCCGACCATTCTGCTATCTTATGGAAGCTAAACTTCGTTAAGCCTAGTCGGACCCACTCTACATATGTCAGTCGTAACATCACAGATATTGACAGAGAGACCTTCGCGAATAGCATTGCTGACTGCAACATCATTGCTCCTGCTACATGTAGTGTTGAAGAAGCTGTTCATCACTACAAGTTAGAACTCGGGAGGGTTCTAGATGCTCATGCTCCTCAGAGATCACGGAAAGTGAGGAATCATGCAGACTGTCCGTGGTATACCAATGACATTCGTTCTCAGAAGAGGATACGTAGACAACTGGAGAGGAAATGGAGGGCCAATGGCCGACTTCAGACCGACAAAGAACTGTACTGTGCCCAGCGTGACCTCGTAAATTCACTTGTGAAAAGGGCGAAGCGCTCATACTTTGTAGATCTTATTGAAGACTGTCGGAATGATTCCAGAAAGCTCTTCTCAGTAGCAAACCGACTTCTGAATCGTCGACAGTTATCACTACTTCCAGCCCACACGGACAAACAGCAAATGGCCTCTACATTCACCCACTTCTTCCAGACGAAAGTCAAGACCATCTGCGACAGTTTATCACCTGACGAAACACCACACCATCCCCTTACTTCCTCTTCCTTTGAAGTAATACAACCCACTACCCCTAAGGAGATTATGTCACTCTTACGTAAACTACCCCCAAAATCATGTTAGTTAGACCCTGTCCCCACTAAATTATTAATGGACTGTTCCTCCACATTCGCTCCCATCCTTTCTTACTTGATTAACTTGAGTTTAGAGCAGGCACATGTTCCTTCCTCATTGAAAATAGCTCATGTTACTCCGTTGTTGAAGAAACCTTCTCTGGACCGAAATTCCCTCCAAAATTATCGACCAGTTTCAAACCTACCTTTTTTGTTCAAAATTCTTGAAAGGGTTGTGTTTTCTCGTCTTTCGGATTATTTTCTGGACAATGATTTGTTCGACCCTTTCCAGTCAGGTTACAGATCCCATCATAGTGTGGAAACACTGCTTGTGAATGTGTCCAACTATATCCTGCAAGGGATGGATAGGGGTAACTCAACTGCTCTCCTGCTGCTAGACTTGTCCTCCGCCTTCGACACCGTTAATCACACTATCCTTTTGAACACACTTAGTTCACTTGGTGTCAAGGGTGAGGCACACAAATGGTTCGAGTCTTATCTGTCATACCACTCTCAGATCGTTTGTATTAATGGTTACAAATCAGTTGCTTTGCCTCTCTCTTGTGGAGTACCACAGGGTTCTGTGGGCGGGCCTACTCTCTTCTCAATTTATTTAATTGGATTGCGACAAGTTTTGTTACAACATGGCATAGATTATCATATTTATGCAGACGATATTCAACTTATGATTTCCTTCAATTCAGATCAAGCCGCTGCAGAACGAGCCGTTCATCGCCTTGAATCTTGCATGGCTGATGCTCATGATTGGATGCTCGCACGTTCCTTGAAATTAAATCTAGACAAATGTAAATTCCTTATATTTGGTTCCAAAGTACAGCTTAGTAAAGTTAATATCAATTGCATTTCATTTTCTGGCCACATAATTCACTTGTCACAAACGTGTCGCAATCTCGGTGTTATGTTTGACTCACATATGACAATGTCTGACCAAGTTTCTAATATTTGTAGATCAGTAAGGTACCAATTGCGTAATATCGGTTTTATTCGTAAATATTTGTCCAAGTCTGCCACCGAAAAATTAGTTCATGCTCTGATTTCCTCCCGTCTTGATTTTGGCAATGCCCTCCTAATCAATCTACCCCAGAATCTTCTGTCCAAACTCCAGAAGCTTCAAAACGCTGCAGCTCGTATTGTTTCTCTGACCTCCAAGCGTACCCACATTTCCCCAGTTTTGCAGTCGCTTCACTGGCTCCCAGTAAAAGATCGCATTGTTTTCAAAATTTTGTTACTTACCTTTCATTGCGTTCACGGCTCTGCTCCTCAATACCTTATCTCTCTAATCCAAAACTACACTCCTGCAAGACCTCTACGCTCATCCAATTCCAATTTTCTTGTGACCCCCAAAATTACCAAAACGTGGGGGGAAAGATCATTTGCATACTCTAGTCCTAAATTATGGAATGACCTTCCTGAAGACATCAGAAAATGTTTATCTTCTGATTCTTTCAAAACTCATCTCAAAACATTCCTTTTCAAGTCTTGATCGTTTTTCCTGTTTACACGCGCCTTGAGCACTCTACAGAGTGGATTTGGCGCGATATAAGTCACATTATTATTATTATTATTATTATTAATTATGATCATTCCATTCCCTGCTCTCTCTCTCTCTCTCTCTATCTCTCTCTCTCTCTTTCTTTCTCTCTTTGTACCTCCCCTTTTCTCCCATCCTCTCTCTCTCTCTCTCTTCTCCATTTGCTTTATCAATCTCACTTTCATGAGCCATATACCTTCCCCTGCCCTTGTATTTATATATATATCTTCTGCTAGTACATCCTTTCACGTAATGTACATTAACGAACGCAATATAATTGCAATGACGAATATGACGAATATCGTCATTGCCTTTTTCGTTCACGTTCTTCCCCATTAATATTCTTCTCCCCCTTAGTATCGTCAGGAAATCGCATTCGTTTTGCACGTAGTGTTTGTTATTCCTAGTTAGGTGCTTTCCTCATGTTCATTTCCTTTCAAATTTCATAGGCATAGTCTCTAGCATCTCATCAAGGTCACCTATTTTTTCGATTTTCGAAATCACTCATGCATAACCATCCAGGCGCCAAAAATTGTTCGTTTCTGGTTCATTTTTAGGCCTTTCTTGCTTCCTTCCTATCTCCAGTATCCTAGATCCTACAAACTTCTAACAAATTCCTCTAGATAGTCTAAGAGATTTTCTTTTATCTGCGACTTATAATCTGACCTTCAGAATGCCATCTTCATACTCGAAATTTAAATCTGAAACCGACTCCGTCAAAAATCTTGAAAATTCTTGAAAAATGGACCCCTACAAATTTAAAACTGCCATAACTTTCTCATATAAATTCCATTTTGTATTTAAATCTTACAGTATCTTTATCTCATAATTGCACATAGCCATGCCCAATTTCACGCTCCAATGGCTATGCAAAACATAAATAACGCCCTCTAAAGTTCTGGGAATTGGCTTTTTTTCTGTGGCCGTATCTCCATTATGGCTTGGCAAACCCGTACCCTTTTTTGGATTTAGATATTTGAAGATATGTCCTTTCCAGCCATATACAAAATTATATACCCTAATATTGACCAAATTTGAGAAAATTGCCCTCCAAATATGCATTTTTCAAGAAAATTGCGAAATAACTTCAACTTGCTCTAAAATTACGATCCTTAAACCTACGTCAATGAAACTTGGGAGACAGATATATCCATATACGTGACAACGGTCTGCCAAGTTTGGTAAATTTCAATGGCGTCAGCGCAAAGTTATCGCCAAAAATGATGAATTTACTATGCATTACGTAATAGCGCGTTTAATGCGTGCAATACATTGCGCACAGATGACAGTGGTGTCGAATGATACCAAGTATGGTATATGTTCACACAGAAAATTGTGAGTAAATCGCATTTGCATTCGCAATGTATTGCACGCATTAAACGCGCTATTACGTAATGCATAGTGTCTATGGGGCAAATCGGGTTCACGCATTTGGCCCCAGAACGATCTTTATTTTTCTTGAAATGGTTTTTATAATTTGTCAAGGGGGCATTTTAGACACCATATTATAGTGTTTATGATTATGCATATGGCTCCGGTTAGTCTCATTTCACAACGCCCCCTATCGTCAGAGCATGATCTGAGTCGGCAGCCTAACATGTTAGCCTATGGACGTTTTTTTTAAAAATCGTTAAAAATTCATTTTTTGTTTAAACGAAAAGCACATCCACCCCGACGTACGTTATCACTAGCTCTTTCATTGGAGCCCTCATGTCTCATTGACTTTTGAAAGTTCACCCACCGTAATTTTTCAAAATAGGTTGCAAGCTCGTCATTGCCTATAATACACATGTGAAACAAGTCTAACTTCTGACTCAGTTTACCAAGCGATTTGAAGATTATAGGTCGAGCACACGAAACATAAAAAGCATGAATTATCATAGATCACTTCTGCCTATTTCATTATGTCCATTTCATCCAACCCCCCACCGTAATTTTTCCATTTAGTAAAAGCAAACATTTTGCCGAGTTTAGCAAAAACATGAATATTCATGAACGGTCAGACAATACAGCCTTTATAGTACGTAACGTATAGTGAATGGAATGGGCGATGATCCGTTCAGGAGGCAGAGGTCAGTGGTTTGTGCTGGCAATGTTCACGCGAGCGAAAATGAGACAATCGGAGCAATATGTCTACATCTATTATTTTTAAATTATTTTTAAAATAATTCCATAAATTGGGATAAAAAAAAAAATTCCACCTTTATGAGCGACAGTGTATATATAACACACAGAGGAGGGACCGATTCGATGGTTCGTTGACCGTCGACGATTTTTTTAATCATGTAAATATTCTAACGCCCACAAATATCCTGGAATTCAATGTTCGTAGAAAAAAAAAGTAATCGAATGAGTGACCTTAAATGTATTTAAATATTGACGCTGAATGTTTTATGCATGTGATTATGAAATATGTTCACGATATGTAACATAATATATATATATATATATATATGTACGCTATAAGTGACATTGAAACGTTGGATTGCGATGTTATATTTTCATGAGTGCGTGAATGAATTACCTTTCTTCATGTGATGAACGTATCAATTACTTATACTGAAGACTACCAATTGGTACGCGGTACACGGTGTGAATTCATGAGAACGAAGTTTATTCAAAGGTAAATACAAACAAAACACATTTATATTACAGTTTTCCCTACTTCTGAAACACTCTGGCAGCTATATAAACAAGAACAAGTCTGAAATGATTACCGGGTCTTAATTTGGAAGATGGAAGGGTCTTAGTTTAAAAGGTTTTTTTTTTTTTTTTTTTTACTTTTGAATAACCGGGTCTGGAGAAAAGACTACGCTCAATACTCATGTTCTTCCACAGGAATAAGATGATGGGGTCTTAGTTTTGAAGATTTTTAAAAAGTTTTGAAATAACCGGGTCTGGAAGAAAAACTACGCTCTAAACCCATGCTTTATTACCGGGTCTTAGTTTGGAAGTTTTTTGTTTTTTGTTTTTTGTTTACTTTTGAATAACCGTGTCTGGAGGAAGACTACGCTCGATTCTCATGTTATTCCACAGGAAAAGGATTATGGGGTCTTAGTTTTGAAGACTTTTTAATTTTTTGAAATAACCGGGTCTGGAGTAAAGACTGCGCTATACCCATGCTTTATTACAGGGTTTTAGTTTTGAACAAATTCGACAAAATATCACTTCAATTGTATTACATTTGTGGGTAAAGTCATTATTACTGTAACGAACCAGTTCGCCACAATTTAGGTTATCTTGCAGAAAACGTAGAGGGCGCAGTAAGCTTTTGGGCGTAAGGGCTCAGAGCGCGATTACGGACGCACCATGCGTAAATCAGCTCTCAGAGCGTCTCAAAAGCTATAAATAGCAGTGACCAGCAGATATTTCGGCACTTCGACGCTGGCTCTCGTCTTGGTCAGATAGCGAACTCTCCGCTTTGCTCCAGCTGAGCTAAAGTAAGGAAACTAGGACTGGAAGCGAGAAATAAGAGTTCCTACAAAAGGCAATACATGCCTTTACTACTTGTTGGGATTAATCCAGGTAATTGGTGTCGGTGTTAACTATGATAACGTGTTGGAGAAGTTGACTTATGTTTGTATTAATAAAGTATACAGTTAAACAATCCATCGTTTCATAACGTGTGATTAGTTGAGTCTCCATAGACTAACGTAATATAACCCTCTCATAGAGAATACACATCCACCTATCCAAAACTTCTCTCATCTCCACACTCATATACTTTGGGAAAACGGAGCCACGTCAGGGCCTCTAAACAAGCCAAATAGAAACCGCTCGCATTATTCAGGATGGCAAATTCTTCGTCAGATGACGGTGATAGAGGCAAGGGACAGGCCAGCCCTTCAGCATCCAGGACCCGTTCTAGGATGGAGGGCCGTAACATTACATTTGTGGGCGATTCAAAATTGTTACATTTGTGGGTGAAATTATTACATTTGTGGGTGTTATTACATTTGTGGGTAAAGTGTTATTACATTTGTGGGCGTTATTACATTTGTGGGTGTAACAGGGGTTTAGAGCACTTTTTTTTTTTTTTTGGACCCGAAATTTGAAAATTTGGCTGATCGATATTTCGTTTCGTTGGGGGGAGGGGGAGGGGGGGGGGGGTCACCCATTACCACACTTTACAAAACTCAACTGATTTCACTAAACATCGGTACTTTAAAACAATTTATGACACCTAAGCAATAAAATACAATTATTATTAATAATAACTACTGTCAAACTTGCCGATCAACCACATCGTATTTATTGCGTGCATTTGTGTGTTGTGTGTGTATTGACTATTCATGTGTACAATTGCTGCCAATTAGCACGTTTGCAGATTTAAAGGTCAATAGCATTAGCATTGACTATCTATGCTTTGGTGGAGTGGTTTAGACTAGGTCGACAATTTGAACTCTTTAAATTAAGTTACATGGAGCGATAAGCCGCCGAAGGCGGCCCTTTCGCGAGTTATTATAATTCTGTTTAGGATATAGCTTTCACCAACTTATTTTGTTTTTCCAATCCACCATTGTGTCAACTATCGAGTACGTCCTTTCAGCACCCCCGCCCCCACTCCGTGAACAGAGGGATACCATGCTGTTACGTGTCCGGTAAAGGGGTACTTCTCACGCACCAAAGTCCGGCTCGTACTTACACAAAAAAGATTTACACACCGGACTTAGGGGATGTTTTCAAAAGGAAGGAACATGCATATATGCGTACCCTAAATAACACTAAGTGGAGAGGCCGGATCAACACCTTATTTCGCTCACACCAGGGACGTGATAGAGAAGGACTTGAATCAAGCCGTTCTCCTTTGACCCCATGCTCCAAGCCGCCGGAAAGTTATGCGCTAATCTGCAGCTGTCGACCAGGTGGTGAGATAAAAGAGCGCATGAAATTTTAGGATTTAGAATTCCTACATCAGAAAATGGTATCACAGCAACTGTTCGCTGTCCCTTCCAATGATTTCTCATCCATTGTTGAATGTGTAAAGAGTAGAACAAGCGAACACAAACTTGTGTAATTTCATTCTTTTTTAAACTTGAAAAATACAAAAAACACGCGAAAACACGCATTAGCAAACTTAATGTTATTGAAGATTGTAAATCATGGGTCAAATAACGGGACATTAAAGCATGCACAAATTAGCGCATCATCCTAAAAAATTGAGTTTTTGACAGGATGTAATTTTTCTTTCACCAACTCTGGCACACAATTTAAAGGCAGGACGGAGTTCTAAATTTGAAAATTTGTTTGATGCACTATTCCCAATAAAACTCCCATATAAAGTTTTTAATTTACACTATAATTTTGCCGGTAATTTAATATTTTGTAATAAATGTAAAACTGGTGCCTGGCTTCCGAAATTCCCCGCAGTGGAAGCGCGGTTCGGAGCATGGAACTTCAAAGCCAAGTGGAATGTTACACATCCCATTGTTACGCTTTAGAACTCAAGAATGCGTTTGAATAAATTACAAGAGTTTCGCCTCCTGTTCTTTCACCTCCCTGCTCACACAAAGCGCGCGAAAGGTCGCCGAAGGCGGGTCTTTCGCGAGTATAAATCCCGGGGTATAAATAAACCGTATTGAACTGAACTAAACTGAAGCATTGAGGTTCACTTGATATATTTGTTTTTCCCATGCAAACTCTCTCAACCGAGCGCAGTGGAAAAATGTGGGTTTCCCCTTTTTATTGTTTCGAATCCTATATTTTTCTTTCTGAAATTCCTCTTCTGTAAAAGGAATGCATAGCGTCATGCATAAAATTATTGTTCCCCTGGCTTGTAAGAGAAAATTCAGTTTTGAGTTTGCTGATTTTTCTTTTTCTTTTTGGAGCTTCGTGGGAAACCAGTGTGTCAGAAAACGAGTGTCCACTAAAAAGGACTGCTTTTCAAATGCAATGCCCTAATATTTGAAGAAAAACAATCGCTTGGAAGACTTTCCAAATCTTTTATGCCAACGACGTGTAAGTCCACATACAAATTTCGCTGTGCTGTGCAGCTGTGCTGTTTACTGTAAAGTAGAATCACCCCCGGAAAATAACCAATATGGCCTTTACTACCCCCCCCCCCCCTCCCCACACCAAAAAAAGATACTATTTTCGGGAGAGAGCAAAATGGAGAGAAGCTCGCAAGATACGTCACATTTTTGCCAATTTGTGTTTCACTGATGACAACTTCGAAAATTCACATCTTTCCTATTCTAATCGTTTATTGCTCAAACTCTCCTTCATTTGTGTCTCTCATTTTCTGCTTTTATTAAAACCAACTTAATATCAGGGTAGGCATCCTTTTTAAAAATGTTGATTTACAAGTAAAAATGCAGTTTTGTTTATTCAATATACATCTATAGTGCTATTACAATTCTATTTCTTGCAAAGAAATTGACACGTAAAATAAAAAATATGAAAATATAATAAACCGTATTGAACTGAACTAAACTAAAGTACTCGAATGACGACCTAGAAAACTTGAGGGTCGCTTGATGAATTTCTTTTTTCTATGCAAAGTCTCTCAACCGAGCGCAGTGGAAAAATGTGGGTTTCCCTCTTTTATTGTTACGACTCTGTGGAAGGAATGCATAACGCCATGCACAACTTTTCTCCTGGCTTGTAAGAGAAAGTCGAGTTCTCTTAAAGGTACAAAATTAGTTTTGTTGATCTTTTTCTATTTTGGCTTTGTGGGAAGTCAGTGTGTCAGAAAACGAATGTCCACTAAAAGGGATTGCTTTCCAAGTGAAATCCCTGATATTTGAAGAAAAAAACAGCTTTGAAGACTTTCCAAATCTTTTATGCCAACCTCGTGTTAGTCCCTCATTCAAATTTCCCAGTGCAGTGCTGTTCACTTTAAAGGAGAATTACCCCCGGAAAATAACCAGTATGGCCTTTACTCCCCCCCCCCCCCCCCCCCCTCCCCACACCAAAAAAGGAAACTATTTTCGGTAGAGAGCAAAATGGAGAGAAGCTCGCAAGATACGTCACATTGTTAACAATTGTGTTTCACTGATGACAACTTCGAAAATTCACATCTTTCCTATTTTTAATCGTTTATTGCTCAAACTCTCCTTCATTTGTGTCTCTCATTTTCTGCTTTAATTATAACCAACTTAATATCAGGGTAGGCATCCTTTAAAAAATGTTGATTTACAAGTAACTACAATCAAACTAATATGATTTAATATATCTTATGCAGTTATGTTTATTCAATATACATCTGTAGTGCTATAACAATTCTATTTCTTGTAAAGAAATTAACACGTGAAATAAAAATTGAAAGTAAGCCGTAGTGAACTGAACTAAACTAAAATATTCGAATTACGACCTAGAAAACTTGATGGTCGCTTGATGAATTTCTTTTTTCTATTCAAAGTCTCTCAACCGAGCGCAGTGGAAAAATGTGGGTTTCCCTCTTTTATTGTTACGACTCTGTGGAAGGAATGTATAACGCCATGCACAATTGTTCTCCTGGCTTGTAAGAGAAAGTTGAGTTCTGTTAAAGGTACAAAATTGGTTTTGTTGATCTTTTTCTATTTTGGCTTTGTGGGAAGTCAGTGTGTCAGAAAACGAATGTCCACTAAAAGGGATTGCTTTCCAAGTGAAATCCCTGATATTTGAAGAAAAAAACAGCTTGGAAGACTTTCCAAATCTTTTATGCCAACGTCGTGTTAGTCCCTCATAAAAATTTCCCAGTGCAGTGCTGTTCACTTTAAAGGAGAATCACCCCCGGAAAATAACCAGTATGGCCTTTACTCCCCCCCCCCCTCCCCACACCAAAAAAGGAAACTATTTTCGGTAGAGAGCAAAATGGAGAGAAGCTCGCAAGATACGTCACATTGTTAACAATTGTGTTTCACTGATGACAACTTCGAAAATTCACATCTTTCCTATTTTTAATCGTTTATTGCTCAAACTCTCCTTCATTTGTGTCTCTCATTTTCTGCTTTAATTAAAACCAACTTAATATCAGGGTAGGCATCCTTTAAAAAAATGTTGATTTACAAGTAACTACAATCAAACTAATATGATTTAATATATCTTATGCAGTTATGTTTATTCAATATACATCTGTAGTGCTATAACAATTCTATTTCTTGTAAAGAAATTGACAAGTGAAATAAAAATTGAAAGTAAGCCGAATTGAACTGAACTAAACTAAAATATTCGAATGACGACCTAGAAAACTTGATGGTCGCTTGATGAATTTCTTTTTTCTATTCAAAGTCTCTCAACAGAGCGCAGTGGAAAAATGTGGGTTTCCCTCTTTTATTGTTACGACTCTGTGGAAGGAATGCATAACGCCATGCACAATTGTTCTCCTGGCTTGTAAGAGAAAATTGAGTTCTGTTAAAGGTACAAAATTAGTTTTGTTGATCTTTTTCTATTTTGGCTTTGTGGGAAGTCAGTGTGTCAGAAAACGAATGTCCACTAAAAAGGACTGTTTTTCAAATAGAATGTCCTGATATTTGAAGAAGAAAAAACAGCTTGGAAGACTTTCCAAATCTTTTATGCCAACGTCGTGTTAGTCCTACATACAAATTTCCCAGTGCAGTGCTGTTCACTGTAAACGAGAATCACCCCGGAAAATAACCAGTATGGCCTTACCCCCCCCCCCCCCCCCAACACCCCCCAAAAAGAAACTATTTTCGGTAGAGAGCAAAATGGAGAGAAGCTCGCACGATACGTCACATTTTTACCAATTTGTGTTTCACTGATGACAACTTCGAAAATTTACATCTTTCATATTTTTAATCGTTTATTGCTCAAACTATCCTTCATTTGTGTCTCTCATTTTCTGCTTTTATTAAAAACATCTTAACATCAACGTAGGCATCCCCTTTAAAATGTTGATTCACAAGTAACTGCGAGCAAACCATTGTGATGTAATACATCTTATGCAGTTATGTATATTTAATATACATCTGTATTGCTATAACAATTCTATTTCTTGTAAAGAAATTGACAAGTGAAATATAAAATATAAAATATAAAATAAACCGTATTGAACTGAACTAAACTAAAATACTCGAATGATGACCTAGAAAACTTGAGGTTCGCTTGATGAATTTCTTTTTTCTATGCAAAGTCTCTCAACCGAGCGGAGTGGGAAAATGTGGGTTTCCCTCTTTTATTGTTCAGACTCTGTCAGTGGAAGGAATGCATAGCACCATGCATTATTGTTCTCCTGGCTTGTAAGAGAAACTTAAGTTCTGGTAAAGGTACAAAATTAGTTTTGTTGATCTTTTACTTTTTTGGCTTTTCGGAAGTCAGTGTGTCAGAAAACGAATGTCCACTAAAAGGGATTGCTTTTCAAATGGAATTCCCTGATATTTGAAGTAATTAAAGGAAATAGCTGCGAAGACAAATTAACAAAACTTTTAGTCGAACGACGTGTATGTCCCTCATACAACTTTCTGTTGGCAGTACTGCCCATTGTATAGGAAAATTGGCAATATGACCTTTAGTCTCCCCCCAAAAAAGAAACAACAACAACAACCAGGCCTGAGGAAAATGTCACCCGGAGAAAACCCTCCTAGGACAATTACACCCTGGACAATTATCTACTTGGACTTTACCTCTTAGGACAATTACCCCCTTAGGACAATAACCTCCCAGAACAACAACCCCGAGGAAAAAATACCCTAGGAGTGATATCCCAGGGGTGATTCTCTTCGGGGGGGGGGGGGGAGTGATTGTCCTATTGGTAAAAGAATTTAGGATTGGGAGAATCTTTTCATTCTTAAGAGGGTACCGTGACTAACAAAAGGTTGAAATAACGCTGCTTCATAAATTATAATTAAAGGGAAATGTGTAGTAATGAGGAAGATAACGTGCTATAGTATTTGAACGAATGTGGGTTCATGCATGGGATTTTATGGGCTCGTAGCCATCTCTTATGTTTCTGATCGTCTTTTGCTATTGAATACAGATTGTCTACGAGGGATAATCACTATGAACATGATGGAAAAAGAAAGAGGACAAAATATACAGTTTCTCATTCTACCCTCAACAATTGCTGTGGTAGACAAAGGAACATCCCTTCACTGCTATTATGTAAAAATGTGTAGGACAGGTGAATATGCATGTGACACCTGTTCTACACATTTTTGCATAATAGCAGCAAAGGGATTTTCCTTTGTCTACCACAGCAATTGTTGAGGGTAGAATGAGGAACTATATTTTGTCCTCTCTCTTCGTCCGTCATGTTTATAGTGAATTGTCCTATGGGGGTAGTTGTCCTCGGGGATAGTTGTCCTCGGGGGGGGGGTAGTTGTCGTCGGGTGTAATTGTCCTCGGTGGTAAATGTCCTCGGGGGTAATTGTCCTCGGGGGTAGTTGTCCTCGGGGTAAGTTGTCCGCGGGCGGGGGGGGGGGGGGCAAATTCTCCGGGGGTTATTTTCCAGGGGGTAATTGTCCTTGGGGGTAATTGTCCTCGGAGGGTGATTCTCCAGGGGGTAAATCTTCGGGCGGGGGGGGGGTAATTGTCCTTGGGGGTATAGTTCTCCGGGGGGTACTTTTTCGGGGGTGATTTTCCAGGGGGTAATTGTCCTGAAACGGTCCTAAGGAGGTAATTGCCCTAGGCGTGATTATCCAGGGGTTTATTGTCCTAGGGGTAATTGTCCTAGTAGGTAATTGTCCTAAAGGATAATATTCTATGGGGTGATTTTCCAGGGCGTACTTTTCCTATTGATAATTATCCGGGGGATAATTATCCTTGGGAGTATTTGTACCGCTGGTAATTGTTCAGGGGGTCATTGTCCTAGAAACCTATATCCGCGCTTTTTTCACGTGTTATGGAATTATTTCTCATTTATCGATAGAGGACATGAAGTTTGGCATCTTTTGTTTAAATGCTAGATGAATTTTATGCTAATCGATTGCAATTATTTCATTACCGGTAATCATTAGTAATCGCATTTTATGTGTTGCCTAGATTTTTTATTTTTATGAATGTTTCCTCACCATTGGTAAAAATGATATCTTTAACTTTAATCATGTATCATTTATAATTCAGTTTTCATATTTCCGTTTTCTGGCCGTTACTCATGTATCATTATTTATTCAATTCAAACATATTCGATTGCTGGCTGTATGTCCCCTTATATGCCTAAACGGCCAGATGTCGGATATGTTTGACATCTTTTACGTTTCATATCTGTTATTTGATATTAATATTTTTCAAACTCTCGATGAATAATATTAAATGTTGATCATACACTACTGCAATTCTGATATTATTAATGATAGTTAATTTAATGATAATTATAGTAATAAGGATGATTATAATAGTATATATACCAATGTCGATAATAAAAAATAAAACACAATAATACAAATTATTTTAAAAGAATAACAATTGTATACTTATACTTATAGTTTGATATGTCTTGCCCATGTAATTTTGCATTTTCACGACTATTCCTCGTCACTTTTGAGATTAATCTACTATTCTAAATCTCAACTTTTAATGTAAACGGATCGCAATATACAAATTGTCAATGCCTGAATTTGAATAGCTGACTGTAGTTCCAATTTCAATCATCATGGGTTATGCAATTGTTCTACATTATTTTCGATTTCTCCTTCTTACTCTTCCTTCTTACTTTTCCTTTTTATATTTAATCTGTCTAATCTGTCATTTTCAATGTGTTTTTTTCCATTTCTACATTATTGTATTTCATTTAATCAAATTTGTATGCATTTTATTTCAATGGACGTTTATTTTATACTCTTGAATTTTTCATTCAATTTATTTCAGCCTAATGGCTGCTACTTAGAGGGTTTAAAATTTAAAAAAATACCCATATTGCTCCGGTTGTCTCATTTTCGCCAGCACAAACGTAGCTAGTTTGCCATCTATAGAACGTATATAGCAGACGGCAATCGGCGGATCAGACGACACTTGATAGTGATTTTGTATGTGAGATTGCTTTGCTAAATATTAAATAAAAGAACCTTTTTCCATATCTTTAAACTATCTTGATATCTGACAATTAAACAGTTAGTAAAATAAACCTACCTAACTACATAATACAATGAAATACTTGACTGAAGGTAGGGGAGTTTGATGTGGTGCACAACTGCACCCCTCTGTTAATAATCCATAGTGTGTCATGAATATTCATGTTTTTGCTTACCTCGGCAAAATTTTTGCCTATACTAAATGGAAAAATTACGGTGGGGGGTTGGCTGAAGTGGACATAATGAACCAAGCAGAACTGACCTATGATAATTCATGCTTCTTATATTTCGTGTGCCTGACCTATAATCTTACAATCGCGTGGTAAATTGCGTCCAAAGTTTGACTTGCTACACATGAGTTATATATGCAATGGCGAGCTTGCGACCTATTTTGATCAAATTACAGTGGGTGAACTTTCAAAAGTCAATGGGACATGAGGGGTCCAATGAAAGAGCTAGTGCCAACGTACGTCGGGGTGGATGTGCTTTTCGTTTAAACAAAAAAAAAGAAGAAATGTTAACGATTTTGTTGGGGGGATAAAAGTCCATAGGCTAACATGTTTATAGGCTGCTGGACTCTGACGATAGGGGGCGTTCTCAAATGAGACTAAACGGATCTATATGAAATATTTATATTAGAATTGTATTTCTTTTTCAAATGACTGTTTTGATCTTGTGCATCATGCGTGCTAATCATATATCTATACAACGCATTGCCACCTACACATCACTGTCCTCGCCGCGTGATTCGAGAACAGTTTGGTCGTGTTTGCAGAACAGTTACTGTGCTTGCGGTATAGGTTACTATCTGCCATTTAAAGTCATGATGCATAGCTCCGTGGAAGCTTAGTGTCCATCATTTAAAAGCTGCAATTCCTTCACAAAATAAAGGTAAGATATCACAACAGATGAGGGATGTTGGGTAATTGCCAGCCACCTTTTAACTCACCAAAATGCTAATTTCATGCAAACCTTTGGTTCATCCCATAAGGATACGTGCGCATTTTTCCGCAAGGGGACCTCTTGTTAGAACATCAACCATCCTGTTTTTATTTTTTTGCGAAGGGAGCAAGTCAAAATATAAGATTTTTACTATGGTAATGGTTAACTGCTATTTCGTCATCAAGATGCACTAAACAGGATACGAGAATCATATATTATGGCATTGTTTCTACCCGAATATAACGATATTCAAGCAATTAACTCACTTTCAAAGTTTGAGTATACTAAGCTCGTATGTCACTGAGCGGCGAAAGTTTGGCGATAGCGGAATTAGCTGCAAATCGCGGTTCGTCACAATTACTGACGCACTTTTGGCGACCCTATACTATCCGCGAAGTATTTACAAGTCAGTTGGAGTCTAATTCTGAATAATTGATGAATACTTAGTGCATGGCATGTTTAGTAGCGACAGTTTGAAGAACATCAGGCAAAACAACTGAATCAAAGTTAAAGAAAAACTCAATGTTACGAATTGTTCACGAATTGAAGAACAGTCAGCGACATTACGCCGAATGTGGCAAATGTATAGCGACCATTACACTGATTGGTGATTTTTTTTTTTAACGGACTGAGGAAGAGCTTTTGAACAGTCTGTGAATAGCCGGGAATAATATCCTCGTGAGACCATACCCCTTCATGGGAGCCTACCCTAGTGGGTCCACATTTCACGATCATTCTACCATTAGCTTGCAGAGGTCGCCCTCTTCAACGTATATGTACACTTGTTCTCGAAAGACAAAATGTGTTTAACTACACGCTCAACCCCTTTCTCATATTTACGTTTTTTATTTGACGTTGTTACCTTCTTTCAGAAGAATATACTATTTTGCAAAGTATTCTTGAAGAAGAAATCATGTTTTGTATATTGAAAATGTTAATGAAGGGACTATTATATATTCCTACTTTGTACTCCTCGGGACAGTTTTGTCAGGCGGTTTGTTAATGAGATGTGTGTTGCTTATTATTAATAACACTGATATATTAAGTCTGTTTGGTGTCATCGCAAACACCTCATAATATCAAAGGCCGAAACAATGGACGCAATAACATGCAATTCAAATGAACCTATCCTCCAATGCCTAACTCTCTTCTCAGTTTCTAATGTAACTTATCTTTACGTGTAATGCAATGGACGTTCCCAACACAAGCATTTACTTTCTGGGTTTTTCGACTCAGTCTGCTTTTGAATTTATTTACTGATTCCTGTATACTCTTTTGTTTGTTTATTGTTTGCCATAGTGTCAGTGAGAAGGAATGAAGTGTGATTTTCAATCATCTTTCTCTATAAAAAAAAGGGGGTAGGTCCAACATTCATCTTCATCCTCGGAGGAATCAGAGCTCAGCATTTTCAAAATATCGACGAAAGGCAGTACCCTGCTACATTTATTTAATAAGTTTTATTTAAGTAGGGTAGTTCCATTCAAGCCGAAAAATAAATTTAATGGCCTACTTTCCAAGGAAGCCCTACTTAAAAGATGGATTTCAAGAATGAAAAGATAGGTTACACAATTCCTCAACGAATCTGTAACTATATTGCTATTATTTTTCCAACCATTCGGTGTATGTGCTGGCTATTCTGTAATTACCCTTCAACTATTCATCACATCCTGGGGGGGGGGGGCGAATAATAATATTGAATGATAGTTTTCGATTAAAAAGAAAGTTTGCAGACCACTCGGATAAAGAATAGCTTAGGACAGTGGTGTACAATTGCAGACCATTTAGGGTGAAAGTCATACTTGCCAAAGGTTGTTGAACATTTTTATTATGTTCAGAGTTTTCTTGGAAAATGGGCGAACGTTTGGTGTCATGGCGAACACCATTTTTACAGAATTTTTAAGGAATAATTGATAAGTCTGGAGAATGTCTGATAATACCTATTCACCGCTTTTGCTGGCAACCCAAGCGACCACCAGCGACATTCCCACTTTACACATTTCACTTCCCAAAAATAAATCATTGATTTGAACTTACTTCCTATCGCTTTACACATTATCTGTTAACTTTACAATATGCAAACATGTTTACACACAATCGTAACAAAATAAATTATTGTTTATGTTTTTCCGCTACTGTGCAATTTTTTAAATATTGATAGCAATCACAATATGGACAGTGACATTTAGATATGACTAATAATAATAGGATATTTATATAGCGCACATATACACCATGCATGGTACTCAAGGGCTCCAACTATACCCCGGCTCTGCTAGGCATCCGATTTTGGCGCTCACAGCATTCAAGGAATTGCTTCCTACCGGTACCCATTTAACGCCTGGGTTGAGAGTGGCAAATGTAGGGTATGTGTCGGGGAATTGGAGACCCTTAAGCACATTTGCATAAATTACATAAACATGAAAGATGTTACACATACAGAAAGTTTTGTATTCTCTTCTGTAACTTCTTCTCTTTATTTGGTAACAAAATTGTGGTCATGATGTAAATGATTAATGACCGTCACCAAAGTTCTGCAAATAGCAGAACTTTGGTGACGGTCATTAATCATTTACATGTCAATCGCTAAATACCTTTAAATCGGCTCTGGTAAAACATCTCAATCTAGATTTTTGAAATAGAAGTGTCTTGCAATTTCTAACTTGTATTTCTGTTGTTGTATTTATATTGAACTATAACCTATGCCATGCTTCGATATTTTATGTATCAGTATTTACTGTGTAATTATGTATGCCATTTTACTGTCCATATCTGGGTTACAAACCTGTATGGGTTTTTCTAAACCTTGTTTTGTAACCCAAGAAATGTATATATTTTTATATTGTCTGAATAAAATCAAATCAAATGTGTAGGTAATAAGGGAGAGTTACAAATCAAGACATTTTAAATAAAATTTGAATGAAAATGGCATTGTTATAGATAGTTCAAACACTTTTTGAAAGAGATACATGCAGCCAATGAACTTACTGTAATTTTGAAACGATTTCAAAACAATGTGGCCCAGAATATTTCTGTAGTTTTATGTTTACAGTAATAAAGGTGCTTTTAATTATGTTTAAATACTTTCAGAATAATGTTCTGGCAATGTGACTTTTACATTGATCAAACTCACAGAATAGAAACAACTTCTTAAAGATAAAGGTGAGATCTGGTCATCCGATTGCATTGTGAAAGAAAGGTGTGGAATGGAACGAGGTCAAATGCAGTGAATAAAAGAGGATCTATGAAACGTCAAGGGTGATTGATTTTGATACATATCGAATAGAGAAAACGAGTTCCAAATGCGATTTTTCACAAAGGTGTTTTTGTATGAGCATCTGTATTGATATTTAGCCTGAGATTATCTCGATGTGTGTCATAAACACGAGTGAGTCGTGCATTTTGTGTGTTGGGGGAGATGTGGGTTGGCCCGTTTCTTATAAGGAAAGGATTAAAAAAGCTAAGAGGGTGAAATCTTCAAGTGTGTGGCGGCGAAAAAAGTGTGCACGCGTGTGCGTTTGTTTGTATGTGTTTGCTGCATTGAAAACATTGCTATTTAAATGAAATGTTTCTAATCGTCTCCATCTAAATTTTCCATCAAATGTATAAAGCCTAGGTGTAGGAAAATCACCAGACCTATAAGGAAATACATCCTTTGAAATGCAGGGTAAAATACAATTTGATCAAAAGGAGCACAACATCCTCAGAGTAACTCAATAAGTAATAAGATGACCACTGGAGAAATATATATTTTCTTTTGGCTAATACTGTTATAAAGGGGAAGGCTGGGGTCGGACGACAACATGAATCAAATCAGCAATGACATTAAAAAGATATTTTAGTCAGTCCGTATTTATCTTATTCGAACTTTCTCCACTCATTAATGGAGCGCGTAACTTCAACTTTATTATTCCTCAAAAACTATTGTCATTCTTTAACAAAATGATTCAACAAAATGAACCAATTTTTACGGTCAAAGTTAGAAACTGATTTCAAAATTAAAAGATTATTTTTGGTTTGTGACAGAGTTGACTGTGGCACTCTTGTTTATCCAGGGTAGCTCTATTAGTATCAAACATGGTTTCCTGAGGACCCCGCAATAAGAGGATTTAGAAAGGGACGAATGTAGGCAAAACAGCTTGTCGAAGGATGTAAGCATCGAGCGAGGATCGAACCCAGAAACTCTCGTATGGGAGTCAAGAACCCTCACTAATATACCACAGTACTCCCATGAACAAATATTCAAATTGAACAAAAATTGCAATTATCATAGCTTGATTAGACAGTCTGGTTTATTGTATTAATATATCCATCATTATAATTTTGACTCTCTGAACACGAATTCGCTGGATTCCATAACCCAGTTACTTAAGAACGGTACCTTGACTCCATTCATTGAAACGTTGATTATAACCTTCCATGACCTGGTATGAATAAACGTATGAATAAAGAGTGGCCTACTTGGGATACTGAATAAACACTGTCTTGTATACAAACATTTCAAGCTAGGCTCCGACTCGCAGGCCCAGGTTTAAAACCAGCTGGCTGATCCCACATTCACATTGTCCGAACCTCGCGAGTCTTCTCATTCTATTATATCCCAAGTTGGCCACTCAATATTCAAATTTGCATCTTCTTTAAAAAAATATCTCTATATAACAAATTGAAATCCAACTACCACGTTCATCTGTGAATCCTGATGTGCATCCACTATTTCTTTTTTTCTTCTTCTTTTTCTGTCTTTTTCCCCTTTTACCAATATTTTGTTCCTCCATATTTGTATTATTATGTATCCTTTAGGGGTTGTCATACTATCAAGCTTTGTTTACTTTGTCAACCCTCCTGTTTGATGTTTTCGATTAGTTACAGCCAGCCTTACTTTATTCTACATATATTCTTTTGTCATGTGTAAATTTGCAGTGTTAGTTTGTTATATATTTGTAAAAATGCAAAAGAAAAAGAAAATCAAACAAAAATAAATAAATCAAATCAAATAAAAAATGTGCTATGTAAATCCGATTGTTATTATTATTATTATCATTATAATTATTTTAATTGTATCGTATGACATCATTGTTTTGTTTTTTTAAACCCCAGTGTCGTGAACAGAAAGAAAATGAAGTGTTTCAGGAAACCACACTTAGTTGTCCAGCTTCTCCTCATTCTGTGGATGGTATCCCTCATCCACATTGCAGTCGGGGGTAAGTAACATTGAATAAACGTATACCGCTTACGAATTTAACTTTTTATCAATGTTTATAGGCCTAGATATTTTTTTTTTTTTTTTTTTTTTTTGGAGGGGGGGACATAAATGTAAATCTATCACTGTCTACTCTGAATTCCACGTACACGTGAATGAAATGGTAAAAAAAGGAGATATCCTACATTGTAGTAAAAAAGGAGTAGTTTTAAGTTTTTTGACAAAAATCTGGCATTTTCTGAAAGAAGATTATGTTAATTCTCATGATTTTTGGTTCATTCTCCTGTAATTGGTCATGTAGGTCTATGATATATAGGCACACGGTTTTAATACACTGAATGTACTCGTAGAGTTTGATTTACATTCAGTACATGAATATGATATCAATTTACAGTACGTTAGTTTCAGTTCCGAGCACGTGCGAGTAGGCCTATGTATCAACAATAGTCAATAGTAATAGTATTCATACTAATCATTATAAATAGCGAGTATTTATTAACATTTATCGTTCTCTCTATATGGCTTTAGATTTCTTTCCTTGTTCGGGATCAAACATGAACTTGTCAGTGACGTTGGTTTGCGATGGACAATACGACTGTGACAATTATGAGGATGAATCATCATGTAGTAAGTAATACCTCCTTAGTTTTGATACTGAAATTCGTTTTGACTACATGCCCGTGTAAAATACTGGTGCGAAAATATGAAGTCATATATTTCACATTCTCTCACATTCTTTCCCCTGTCTTATAAAATTATGAAATTCATCAATATCTTGTATTTTTACGGTGAATTTTCTCCGTTAGTTTAAAGATAGACTTGTTTCGTCTGTCTCGTGAAATTTTCTTGGATATTTCAGTCATTGTGGTTATGGCTTTGTGCTCTCGGCCTATTAGGTTATCCCATTTTGGTTCATTCTCCTTTAATTGGTCATGTAGGTCTATGGTATATAGGCACACGGTTTTAATACACTGAATGTACTCGTAAAGTTTGATTTACATTCAGTACATGAATATGATATCAATTTACAGTACGTTAGTTTCAGTTCCGAGCACGTGCGAGTAGGCCTATGTATCAACACTTGTCAATATTAATAGAATTTCGTAACGTTTGTTTTAAAAAAATGTTTAAAATAAAAGATAGGGTGCACGAACCAAAACTTAGGGTACATATTGTATTTCATTAAAAAAAAAAACTAATTTCAGTGTAGTAATAATAAGAAGTGGGTAAATATTAACATTCAACATTCTCTTAATGGTTTGAGATTTCTTTCTTAAATTGAGATCGAACATGAAAGTGTCAGTGACGTTGGATTGCGTTGGATATTTTATGAAACAGGGCCGAGGTTCACATTCACGGAATCGGTTGAATACTGGTGCGGAAATATGAAGCCATATATTCATTAGTTGCAGTTTACGGTGAATGTTCTCCATTATTTTGAAGACAAACTTGTTTTGTTTGTCTCGTGGACTTTTCTTGGATATTTTAGTTGCTTTTGTGCGTCCAGCCTATTAGGGTATCCCATTTCGTTCCAACGACTTTTCACAACTTGGTAGAAGCCAAAGACCTAAATAGTCAATCATTTCACTCATACAATTTTACCCTTAAAGTTATTGAGATCATCTAAGTTAAAAGTGTGGCAAGCTGAGTGAAGCTGTCGGGTCACCTTCCCCCTAAACCACCTCAACATACCTCATGAAATCGGGTCCTGGGTCCAAGCAACATAATTTGTCAATATGAAGTTATATGTCGCCATGTCAGGACAGGCCAGTCTTTATATCTTGTTATGAACAGAGAATGTTTTCCCCAAAGCCTGTGTCCATATGATTTATAGGGGAAAATGTCCCCATTCTTTAAGGGGCGTCTGATATTGACATATTTGTCAAGCGCTTAGAGACAGTGTATTAAGCGCTATATAAAAGTAAATATTATATTAAATATCCCTAATCATGATCTTTCTCGTGTGTGTATTGTCCAGTTATAATTTCTACCAACGAAATTTCGTGCTTATGGAAGATGGGTTTAAATCGACTTCATTTTGTGCTCGGTACACGAGCACGGAATTGTTGAAATGCGGGTAGGGAAACTATATGAAGTCTTATATTTCGCATTCTCTCACATTCTTTTCCCCTGTCTTGTGAAATTATGAAATTCATTAATATCTTCTATTTTTACGGTGAACTTTCTCCATTATTTTTAAAATAAAACTTGTTCGGTCTGTTTCGTAGAATTTTCTGGAATACTTTAGTCATTGGGGTTATGGCTTCTGTGCACTCGGCCTATGAGGGATCGAGGGTATCCCATTTTGTTCCAACGACTTTTCACAACTTGATAGAGGCCAGGGACTTGTCCTGAAATTTTCACTCATTTCACTAAAAAAAAATGACCCCTCAAAGTTACTGATCATTTCTAAGCCATTGATAGAATGTGTGTCAGGCTGAGTGTAGCTGTCGTGTTAACCCCCCTAAATAACCTCAGCAGATTCCATGAAATCGGTTCCAAGCACCAAGTTTTGTCGAAATTATATTGAACAGAGAATGTTTCCCTATAAAAAAATTGTGTCCATATGATTCATAGGAAAACATTTAAAATGTTTGTAATGTCCAGGCATTATGTCTCCCAAAAGATAATCGTGCATGAGGTAGATAGGTTGAAACCGACCAGACTTTGGGCTCTGTTTTGGGAGCTCTGACAGATACGGTCAGATCGACAACCTTTTTGGGAATGACCTATATACTTCTATATCTAAGTAAATAAGGGGGTCAAATTGTATGAATAAAATAAGGTAGGGTAGGTGCAGGAATTGGAGACCCTTAAGCACATTTACATAATTAAAGGCCCGGTCACACAGGGAGGACGCATGGGGAACGCACGGCCGGCGCATAGAAAATTTGCTATTTTGGCCAGTGCGTTGTCGTTCGCTAGGCGTGCGTCATCACTCGTTACTCGTTCGTCGAGCGCGCTGGACCAACGCTGGACCAGCGCTATGCATGCGTCGACATTCGCTGTGTGCGTCGGGATTTTTTGAGCATGCTCAAAAACGTGCGCCGAGCTCGACGCATGAATATACACGCCAAAGGCACGCCAGACATGCGCCGGAGCGCGCTAGACCAGCGCCAGACATGCGTGGAGCGCGCTAGACCAGCGCCAGACATGCGCGGAGCACACGCCCTGTATACGCACAGCGCGCTAGCTACACGCTGTGCATTTTGTGTCAGCTCGGTAGCTTTTCCAAAATTATGACAAAAGTTAGGCACACGGCCTTTTCCGATTTCCAATGCGCTGGCCGTGCGTCGTAGAACGCGGTGCATGCGTGGACCATTCGTCCAGCGCGCTAGCAACACGCTGTGCATTCGTGGAAGTTGTTATCATGTGCGCTCTGTGTGCGCCCTGTGTGCGCCCTGTATGCGTCCAGCGCGCTAGCAACACGCTATACATTTGGTGTCAGCTATCTGTATCTTCGACAAAAGTTGGGCGCACGACAACGCACTGGCCAAAATTGCAAATTTTCCATGCGCTGGCCGTGCGTTCCCCATGCGTCCTTCCTGTGTGACCGGGCCTTTACACAAACATGAAAAATGTTACACATACAGAAAGTTTTGTATTTTCTTCAGTAACTTCTTCTCTTTATTTGGTAACAAAATTGTGGGCATGATGTAACTGATTAATAAGATAACAATGATTAATGACGTCAGCACCAAAGGTCTCTCTTTACCTACATGTGCAGGTAATAAGGGACAGTTACAAATCAAGACATTTTAAATACAATTTGTATGAAAATGGGATTGTTATGGTTAGTTCAAACACTTTTTGAAAGAGATATATGCAGCCAATGAACTTACTGTAATTTTAACGATTTTAAAACAATGAACCCCAAAATATTTCTGTACATGGACAATTAACCAACCAGCATCGGGTCATTGACTGTCCTCGGCATACTCGACATTCACAAAAAACGACCCCCATCTCTCTCTCTCCCTCTTCCTCTCTCTTCAAACTTCTCTCCTTCTTTTTTTTCTTTTAACCTTCCCTTTTCTCTCTTCTAGCATGTACTTGTATGCTGATTATTGTTGTCTCGCCGAAATCTGACTCTCTTAATTTTCATTAATGTATTAGATGTAATTAGGAATAATATGTTTATTTAATTATGATCATTCCATTCCCTGCTCTCTCTCTCTCTGTCTCTCTCTTCCTTTCTTTCTTTGTAACTCCCCTTTTCTCCCATCCTCTCTCTCTCTCTACTCCATTCGCTTGATCACTCTCACTTTCATGAACCATATACCTTCCCCTGCTCTTGTATATCTTCTGCTGGTACATCCTTTCACGTAATGTACAAAAACGAACGCAATATAATTATGCTGTATTGTCATTAAGTTACATATTTATTTACCATGTTTCGTATTAAATACTATTGTACATGTATATAATTTACATCACTGTACCTTTGTAAATTAACCCTTTTAGCCTTGTGCTGCTGGTCGATCATTAAATACCAATGAATGAATAATAATAATAATAATAATAAATCTTGGACCGGGTGTCCCTAATTACCTGCACACATTCATAATGTGCAACACCCATTCACAATATACAATGGACATACGTTTTCTGTGATGGTTGGCACACTTCATAAACTTCATTTTAAAACTACTTTTTAAGAGCCACCCCTTTATATCTGCATACACCACAACATTCAGTGAAAACTGTGTTTTTATATCAGAGCAAAATTTTACGATCAAAATTGGTTACCTTGGTCAATTTTTCAAATTTTCTCGCAGAAAAAGCACATTGTAGTCTTCGAAATGATTTTGATATATGCAGTAGTGTTGTTAAAGGCCACCAATGGCGCTATAGCAATATTGGAGCCAACACGGCCAGACAGTGATGGGTTCAAGCTTGGTGGTCTCCAATTCCCTGCACCTACCCTATATCTTTTTCGGGAGAGGTTCCCAGACTAGTCAGTGCAAGGTGATGAAACTTATTTACGAATTCCTAGTTGAAGAACTTGTTAGAGTCCTCTACAGATGCGAAAATGTTTTCTTTTAATTTTTGGTTATTTCTAACTCATTGATAAAAATTCTTACAGATTATTCAGCTGTATATCTTCAGGAAGACGAATCGCATTTCATCTCCATACCAACCACCTACACAGAACGATTTTATGAGGCAACCTTACTACAAACAAACGCTACGAATGGATTTCGAGTTCTGTTTCAAGATTTGTATCTCCGTAATGATGATGTTGAAGTCCAAATAGGGACAGGTAACGATCCGTCTGATATACAGTCTGTCATCGCAACTATCCATGGATATACAAACTACGAGCCTGATGATATCTATGTAGATACCAATGAGATGTGGTTTGCTGCTTTAGGAGGGCGGCTAAACAGTCATATCCGTGTGGATGTTGGTGTTACTGCCATTGATTTGCTGAGTGAGTATAATTACATCTATCGGGCTTTACTGTTCAATAATCCTTGTAGCTTTTTAAAATAATGAAATGACTGAGATCACAGAAGTTACATATGAATCGTGATCATTCTCGATTCGTCTTATTTGAATAATATCATGTATAGGTTGGATATCAATGCATCGCTTAGTGTACTTTATACTGTAGTCACACCAACAAAATGACCGACCCCAAACTGACTATACCGAACTAATAATTACATCGTCATGATTATACACAATAACCAATGAAATCGCTTGTATGCATTCGATTTGAGGATAATACGACAAACATGTGACTTGACGATACACAATGTCCCCACAATAATCCTTGTGGCTTTTCTAACTAATAAAATGTTAACAGAAGTGACATATGGATGCGTTGATCAACCTTTCTTTGTTAAGATTTTGGCTAATTGTTAGACAGTTACATCTCTTGGTGGAAAAAAGGACGTTTCGAGGCTGCCCGAATAGTAGATTATCCACCAAACTTAAAAAGAGCGTATGCATCGCTGTAGATTATAAACTACGATTCCAGATGTTCCGAGACATGAATATTTAATAAATGAAATAGGTGTCCCACCTTTTGACAAATCAACAGCCCTTTTTAACTTCATTATTAAATCGTGCTCCCTTCTGTTAAAATATTACATCTATTAAAACAAAAAAGTAAATGGAATAATTTATGTGCAAGATCAGATGTGACTGAAAATCCATCAGTTGATTTCAATTATTATTTGAAAAAAACACACATTGTTCTTTTTCTGTTTCAGATTTCTTTCCTTGTTCGGGATCAAACATGAACGTGTCAGTGACGTTAGTTTGTGATGGACATTACGACTGTGACAATTATGAGGATGAATTATCATGTAGTAAGTAAAAGAATACCTCCTTAGTTTTGATACTGAAATTCGTTTTGACTACATTTCCATGTTCTGAGACATTATGTTCTGCTGCCTTTTACTATATACATGATATAAAATACAACTTATATAAGCAAATTAGCAGAAACCCCAATGAGCATATCCCTCATTAGTTACACCAGGGGTCTCTTTCATGAAACTTGTAATTAATAACAGTTGTTTTACCTTGTTATTGATAACATGTTTCATGCAGAGGCGGCGCCCCTTTCCTTTTTATAAGTGCCCCTTCCCCTTCTCATAATTACCCCTTTTCATCTTTGATTAGTGCCCTGTTTATTTTAACATCATAAAGTGTGCCTCTTTTTCTTTTTAATAAGAGCCACTTCCCTCCTTCTCATAAAAGCCCCCTTTCACCTCCGATAAATACCCCTATCAAAATCTGATCGGTGCCCCTTTTCTTTCAACAAATGCACATTTCCCTTTAACATTAGTGCCCCTTTTTCATTCTCATAATTGCCCCTTTTCACCTCTGATAATTACCCTTTTAAAAATGATATGTGCCCCTTCTTCCTTTCTAATAAGGAACCTATCCCTTTTTCATAAATGCCCATTTTCACTTCTTATAAATGCCCCCATCATAATCTGATGGGTGCTTCTTTTCCGTCGACAAATGCCCGTTTCCCATTCTTATAAAATCTTTTTTCATCCCTGGTGCGTGCCTCTTTTTTTAGGTGTAAGAAGTGCCCCATTTTCACCTCTGATAATTAGCCTTTGTACTTTGACACGGGCTCCTTTTCTTTTCTTATAAGTGTCTTAACCCTTTTGATAAGTGTCCCCTTTTTCTCTCATTATTAAACGTGCCCTTAATTCAAACGACTAAGAGCAATTTCCATCCAAAGCTCGCTTGCTACGCTCGTTCGTAGTTATAGCCTAGATGTTATAATTATGTAACTTATCAAAGGTCTTTTTAGTCTTCCGTTATGAGTATGTGCTTATAACCCCATCAGGATTGGGTTTTTTCTCTTTATAAAATGTAATTTTTCGCACTGCGACCTCAAAATTTTTTAAATTTTCCTCGCTCGCAAATGAATTTTTAGACCATCATACACAACTGCAAAGAATGATGCGTAAAGGTAATGCAAAAGTTTTTGGAAATTTTGAAAATTGGGTGGATAGTGATTCTAAACAATTTTGATATATTTGGATGCCCTGTGTATGTATTATAAGCACTAGAAAATTTAGCCCCTAAAACACTTCTTCTTTCGAGAAAATTTGAATATAAAAGTTTACCGGTCTCCCGGTAAATTTTGATAAATTTCAAAAAGCGCCTACGGCCGTTTAATGGTAGCTGCGACCATGTAAATCTCAGAGTATGTAGTTGTGATATATAATTTCCAAACGGGAATAGCTATTCGGCCGATTTTAGTCAAGAAACATTGTTTTATAGCTTAATTAATATCTTAACCTTGAGGGAGAGTTATACAACATAACGAGTGTATTATTTACAATTTTATAACTTTAAACTCGATTTCAACCACGACAATGATCACTGAATATTGTAGGATCGCATATGCTTCCAATATATTCATTTGAACCAAATTCATGACCCCATACCAAAACTTTGTATTACCTTAAAGCAATATCTTATATGATGTAAAAAGAGAAACAAATATTGAAATCATCCCTGATAATGTAATCACAATATAGGGGTATATACCAATGTCTAAACAATTATATAATTTCTCTTTGAGGATATACCTTTGAAGGCGCCCTTTTTTCTCTCCAAAAAATGCCCTTTTTTGTTGTTGGCTTTTGTGCTCTCGGCCTATGAGGGATTGAGGGTATCCCATTTTGTTCTTACGACTCTTTCCTACTCTATAGGGGCCAGGGACTTGTCCCGAAAGTTTCACTCATTTCACTCACAAAACTTTACCTTTCAAATTTACTGATATTATCTAAGCCATTGATAAAATGTGTGGCAGGCTGAGTGTAGCTGTCGTGTTAATTCCCTTAACCACCTCAACAAATCCCATGAAATCGGGTGCAAGCACCAAATTTGGTCAAAATTATATTTTGTAATGAAATGCGCACGTTTCCCTCTAAAAATTGTGTCCATATGAGTTATAGGAAAACATGTATTTTTTTTTGTAATGTCCAGTTATTATGTCTCCCAACAGAATATCGTGCATGAGGTAGATAGGTTAATACCTACCTGACTTTGGGCTCTGTTTTGGGAGCTCTGACAGATACGGTCAGATCGACAACCTTTTTGGGAATGACCTATATTCCTATATCTAAGTAACTTAAGGGGGTCGAATCGTATGGATAAAATAAAGTATATCTTTTCCGTAGAGGTTCCCAGACTAGTCACTGCAATGTGATTAAGTTTATCTACGAATTCCTAGTTGAAGAACTGATCAGAATCCTCTACAGATGCGAAAGTCACTTGTTTTTATTTTCATTTCTTGTCTATCTTAAACTCATTTAAAAATAAAAAGATTATTCAGCTGTATATCTTCGGGAAGGCGAATCACATTTCATCTCCATACCAAACCCCGACTCAGAACGATTTTATGAGGCGACCTTACTACAAACAAACGCTACGAATGGATATCGAGTTCTGTTTCAAGATTTGTATCTCAGAAACGATGATGTTAAAGTCCTAATAGGGACAGGTAACGATCCGTCTGATATACAGTCTGTCATCGCAACTATCCATGGACCCATAAACTACGAGCCTGATGATGTCTATGTAGATACCAATGAGATGTGGTTTGCTGCTATAGGAGGGCGGCTAGACAGCGTGATCCGTGTGGATGTTGGTGTTACTGCCATTGATTTGCTGAGTGAGTATAATTGCATCTATCGGGCTTTACTGTTCAATAATCCTTGTGGCTTTTTAAAATAATGAAATGACTGATATCACAAAAGTTACATATGAATCGTGATCATTCTCGATTCGTCTTATTTGAATAATATCATGTATAGGTTGGATATCAATGCATCGCTCAGTGTACTTCATACTGTAGTCACACCAACAAAATGACCGACCCCAAACTGACTATACCGAACTAATAATTACATCGTCATGATTATACACAATAACCAATGAAATCGCTTGTATGCATTCGGTTTGAGGATAATACAACAAACATGTGACTTGACGATACACAATGTCCCCTATTGAAGCAGTAGTCAAAGAAAACTGAGTGTACTCAACGGTGAAAATTATGAGCTGTCTATATATATTTTCTATTTTCTCTCTTCTACCAGCCTTATTTCATTGTTCGAGCTCCAACATGAGCGTGTCACCGACTGTCCTGTGCGATGGATTTTACCACTGCGATGATTACGAGGATGAATTAGCATGCAGTGAGTCAAAGAAAATATGATATATAGTATTATATAATTGGTAGAAGAATCCCTGCAATTTGATTGGTCAATTATCGTGCAGATAGTTTTACTGGATACATGCGATGTCAACACGATATATGCGAAATCGGGAATCGATAACACCGACAACTACATGTAAAAGAAATTACATTATTTTAAACTGTAAGTTTATTCGTTTGAACGGACATATGTGTTATGATGAAAATATATTTCTTAGAAAAATATAGAAATTATATTATTTGGTTGATGGTGAAGGCGAAATTAATTTGACTAGGGATTTTCTAAGGATGGAATTAAATGAAGCAGAAGTAATTTGGCTTCACCAGCTATTTAAAAGTATTCCGTTGACATGGAAATATTTTTTGAAGAAAAAATGGTTCGTGTAGGGACACTGATTTAATTTAGAATTTGCGTCGCTAATACTTTGATTGACGTTACATCGAAAACAATATATGCAGCATTGGTGAATATGAAAAATCGAAAGTCATAGGCAGTTGGACGTTTGGAGAGGATAAATAATCACTCCGAAAAAAGACATTCATACAATATTTTTAAGACCTAGGAAATGTACTTTAAATAGTAGGTAGTAGGTTAAGGGAATTTCAATTTAAATGTTATGTGAACTTATGTATACGAGGAAACATCTGTTTGCATTTAAATTTTCAATTAGTAATAGCCTATATTTTCCTTTTTTGGATAAAAATGAAGAGACCTATGAACATCAGTTTTTGTACTTGTGAAAAAAGAGTTCTCTGGAGAGATTGTGGTGATTTATTCAATTTATTGGATATTAAAAATATAAACTGGGAGGGAATTTACATTGGTATAAAAGTTTTAAAAGTAGGGAAGGAGCAGTTAATTAATCACATTATGCTTTCAATCAAATATATGATTTCTGCTTATAGCAGAACTCAAAATAAACCCCCAACTCCTCAAGAAATTAAACAAAGATTGAGGGAAAGTGAACGAGAGGAAAGAAAATTAGCTGAAGAGCTAGGTACATTAACACGCCACCTTAGGAAATGTGAAAACTTTGATACATAGGGACGGCGAGGCGAATACATCTATTTTCGGTTAGAAAAAAAATAATCCTGGAACGGTTGCGATGCACTACTACTATGCATACATCTTTTGGTACACGTGACTCTTTGTGTGTGTGTGTGTGTGTGTGTGTGTGTGCGTGGGTGTGTGTGTGTGTGTGTGTGCGGGTGTATGTGTGGGTGTGTGCGTGTGCGTGAAAATTAGCTGAAGAGCTAGGTACATTAACACGCCACCTTAGGAAATGTGAAAACTTTGATACATAGGGACGGCGAGGCGAATATATCTATTTTCGGTTAGGAAAAAAATAATCCTGGAACGGTTGCGATGCACTACTACTATGCATACATCTTTTGGTACACGTGACTCTTTGTGTGTGTGTGTGCGTGTGTGTGCGTGCGTGTGTGTGTGTGTGTGCGTGATCTTGTATTGGGTGTAAATCGGGGACAACTGTGCGTATCACACTTTCCAATCAGGAATATTTGGTATATCAGGGATAGCCCCGATTTTCAAATCGTTTGAAATGATTTTAGAAACGCTTAAAAATAATTAAATAATA